>CM054942.1:3650780-3688790 GCA_029168755.2 Tillandsia fasciculata
AATCTCTTCTTCCACATGTAACCACGCAAGCACGGCCTCCTCTTCTCCTCTTGACAAATTTAAAACACAAGACGAGCGTAGGTAGACAAAATGCTTGTCAAAATGCATCAAAGAACAAAAGGTGATTGTTTTCATCCGGAGTGCTATTAAAACATATCCAAATTCACACAACCAACTCAAAAATAAGCTGTTTGATCTAAAATGCTTCTCCTAGCAAGGTTAATTAAACCGTACAGTTCATGGTCGTGAATCTATATACCAAATCAACGAAATAAACAGATATGAAGTTTTATGAAGAGAAATATCAACAAAATGAACTGAAAGGACTGAAAGGCGATAGAATTAGAACCTTATCATTGACCTCGCAAAACTTCAACTTTTCGGTAAAAATTGAATCCCCATTGCTGACCTTAAACTGATGAGAACCAATCTGCACCCAAACCCCAAACAAAAAATTGTAGATAAATAAAAAAGCATCTACAAAACAATAGAAATGAGCTTCTCGGCTCCAATTTGATGCTTTTGCTCCCTAAAACAGCTTCTCTGAACTGCTCTAACCAAAAAGCACTTGAAGCTCCAGCTCAAACACCAATGGGAGAAACAGAGCACCAAATCATCAGCTTTATACCTGGACGACGGCGAAGATCGGCTCGTAGGGCTTGAATGGATTCTCCGAAGATGGATCGAGCGGCCCTACAACTCTGTACCCTATCTCCGCCGCTTCCTTCACCTTCTCCTCCTTCGATTTCCCTCTCTGGACGATGCACTTCGATCCCTTCGACGGATCAGCGTCCTCCTCCTCTCCGTCCCAGCTCTCCCCTTCCTCCTCCTCCTCCTCCTCCTCCCCGCCATCATCATCTTCTGCTTCGTCCTCCTCATCCGATGATTTGGTGGGGGGTCGAGAGGAGAATATGCGGTGCGGGAAGAGTGATCCGAGGGAGTCGAGGGGTTGGATCCCGCGGAGAGGGGCGGAGAGAGGAGGAGGAGATAGGGAGGGAAGAGGACGAAGGAGAGTGTGGAGGGTTCGTGTTAGGGTTAGGGTTTCGTGGGATCGGAAATGGCGCGAGAGCGCGCCGAGGAATCGGCGACTCGCCATTGTCGAGGGTTTTGGCGAGAGCTGCGAAAGGAACCAAATCAGAGGGGAGTGAGGAGGGTTTTACTTGTATCTCAAAGTTAACCCCTAAACTCAAGTTGTTTTGCAAAATAGTCCTCAAAAAAAATGTAAAGGCACCCCTCAATTATAAGACATTTAAAATGACTCCCTCAACAAAAATATAAAAGGGAACCAAAACAGTGTATCAGCTATTGCCAGAGCACATACATTATATCCAGCAAAACAAACCTTGATATAACTATAAATTGTTTCATTTTCAAATCAAAAACAGTGAACAAGCATAAACAAAACAGTGATGTATCTCAATTATCGTTAAACTTCGCGCGTCGATGATCCTCCTCGTTACAAAGATCCAATCATTATCATTTTGCATGCAAGCAAGCGCAGTTCTGACAGAATTACTCAAAACTTTTTCCTCGTCCGGCCGATCTCGACAAGCATAGTCAGTAAGGCCTCGCACATCTCACTTGCGTCGGCCTCGACGTCATCCTTCTTCATAGACGAATACACCATCCACGCGTGATCCAACTTCCGGTCCAGCCTCACCGCCACCGACCCGGGCACCTCAGCGTCGCGCCGCGCCACCAAGCCATCACTCTTCTCTCCGTACCGTAACCGTAAGTGGAAAGCACTTACTGCCATGGCGGCAGATAGAGGGATGACGACAGGCACTTTCCGGTTGGCTAAGCTCGAGTCGGCGTCGTAGGCCTCGGAGAGGAATCGCGGGAGAGGGAGGAAAGGGAGCTCGGCATGGGCGATGCGGGACATCGTGGCAAGGACGCCAGGCGCCGTGCTGGCTTCCGTGTGGAAAGAGATGAGCGGGACGTGCTCGTAGGGGAGCCGGTGCTTGGAAATGAAGTCCATTCGCTTCTCGTAAGTGAGATCCTCTAAAGCTCTCATATCACCCTGCAAGGATCATATCAGGATCTGAATTTAACAGAGTGATATTTACATCTACAACTCCGTAAATATATATATATACATATGTATTTTTTGAAATATATCGCAAGAACAATGAACCTTGATTAGTTTGCATATAATGAACTCCATGATTCTTCGCGCTTCTTTGTCAGCAAACTGGCCTTCGCGGAGGATATCTGAGGCGATCGGGCTTCCGCCGTACGGGCTCTGAACGAGCGCAAGACCTGCGACCTTTTCCTTTAAATCGGGCCAGTATGCGGATAGCGCGGCCGCCGCATCAATACCGCCTTTGCTGTGCCCCAAAAGCAGTACGCGCTTTCGAGATCCCCAGTAGAGCTCCTCAATGTATTGTTTCAATTCCCACGAGTTTCTCTCCACCGATGCCTAAGAAAACAAGATGTACACTGCACTTTTATACAGAAGTATCAAATCCGTAACTACGTTCGGCTACCCATATATTGACGAAATACTTTATAGAGTGTGAGGAATTTAGGTTCTTGCAACAACTATCTATGTTATAGCCATGTTTACCTCGCTGTGAATTTTGGCGATATGACAAGTTAGACCCATCTTCGAAAAGAATCGTTTTGTGTTTACAAAATATAAAGGACTATGGTTGCTAAAAAGGCCTGCGGAACAACCATTTAGAGCTAAATGTTAGTATCCAAAATTGAAGACACACAATTATGAATAGTTAAAAAAAAAAAATCAGATAGAATTGTCTCACCAGGAATGAATAAATAAACCAGAGTGTTAGGCAGACGATGCACGCCATTTCTGAAAAGTGAAGACAGTAGTTTAGCATCGTGAATCTCTATATCCAGCTTTTCTACGAACTATCTCAACTGTTTGAAATTGTTATTGTGAATCATGTAAAACATCACTCAAATTTTTACACACTTATGATGATTCAAACTCCGTTAGAGATGAATAGCTATAAAAAACAATTATTTTCTCGCCAAAACACATATTTAAGAAGCCCTGACAGGAGGAGCCCTATGCGGCTGGATGTTGTTTCCCAATTTCAAACTGTTTGGCCTGGCAGGAGCTTTCCACATAAGTGGATATTGACTAGAGTTGTTCGAAAAAGCACCAATAATCTTTCAAGTAAAATCTCTTCAATAGCAATCCACTGCTGCGGAAGTAGAAGTTTCAAATTAAAGCTGCTACTTTTGAAACCCAAAGCTGTTTCAGCTTTCCACCATAGCGAAAGCTTCAAACTTTATATTTGCCAAACACCTATTTTCTGGTAGCTTCTGTTCTAGAGTAAAGAAGCTACTCCAGAAGCGAAAGCCCAAACAAGCGCCATAGCTGCTTCCTAGTAGCTATGAAAAGTACCAATAAGCAAAATTCACGCGATTTATCAATCGCCGAAAAGACCGTAAAGTACCTAACGTCACAAAGAACCTCTTTAAATCGAGCTGTACCATCCTTGACAGGAGGTAACCCTTCGGTTCTTTGCAACCATCCGATATCATCTGTAGATCCCTGCAATGTCCTCCTCACGCGACGTATGAACCTATAAATAGAAAGAAGATTATAACAAGATTAAAGGAGCAAAACCCAAACTCATATGCTTTTTCTTCTTTAGATCAAAAATATTTGATGGCGACGAAATTAGTGTCTTCTATATATTTGTTATATACCCCTTTGGGAGTCATTGAATTCATCAGAGGAAGTTAATTTGAAAAAAGACTCTTTCTAAAGAGGTAAAAATTTTTATTTTAGAGTGGAGAAGATTCATAAATATCTCAGTTTGTTGTGACCAATTAGATCGTTGTATGGGACGGAAATTCTCTCACCCATGCGCTCGGACTTTGATTCCTCTGATATAGAAGCGGCCATGTTTAAAACAAGCGGCTACAAATTTAACTCCCAGTATGAGGCCAGATAGAGGGAACATCATCAATCTGTATCATGATATTCCAAAATGCATAAACCAAATGTTAGAAAAGAAGCATGAAGAGAAACAGATCTTAAGAAGAGGTCTTCGACTGTTAATTATATTTAAGATGAGAAAATTATACCCTCGGCAAATAAATAATTTAGCCTGACTTAATACGACTGTCCACGAACGGTTTACAGACTGATCTTCCGTAATAGAATCAGAATAATCAGGAAACAAAGTCCTTCCACACCATCCGGAAAATGAAGGTTCCGGATCACATGATATTCTCTCAACATTTCCAAAAACAATATCCCCTGAAAGGATAAGCATACACAACATTAACACCATAGACAGCAGAATATCTTGTCTTGGGCATAAATGATAAATCAAATGATAAGATGTTAATTAGCAGCAAGACCAGTAAAGTCAGAATCCGCAGCTATGCTTAAATGAACAATTATTGAATGGATGTTCGCGGTTCGTTGATTAATATGTTCAGTTAGAATTCATCTTACATTTCTTAAATTCTAGTTTACAGTAAATTCACCTCCAAAAAACTCTCAAATCCAAGCTAAGCCACGCAAAACACTGAAATTCTTAGGCTTAGCTAAGCTGTTGCGGCATCTTAACAAGCTTTAGCCAAACTATTGTTGTTTGCTAATGCAACCAAGCTGCTTCTTCTAAATTAAACCAAAACTCTTTAATATTTTGAGCGTTACTCGTCCTAAATCTTCATCTTTAAAAGTGGAACTTTCGCTCAGGTCGATCTACAGTCGAGATAAACAAAGACAAAAGTTTATTATCATAGAAAAGAAGCGACTCACCAATAAATTGGATAATATTGTGACTTATATATGAAGCTAAATTTAGAAGGCGGGCAAGATAGTCTTCCATTGTCGCTCCAAACAGCTAAAAGCCGCGACTGCTTCAGCTCCTGTTTTACCACTTTGGGCCTAATAACAGGACATCATTGAACTTTCATTCGCTTCAAAGATAAACATCCATAAATACAAACCAGAAGAAGAGTCAACTGATAATCCATTAGTAAAGCTAAAACTGGGCAAGTATGAAGGCGATGTTGTTAAGATAGACCATGCGTGTGATTAGTAAAGATAGAAAAAGAAACACGTAGCAAGTTGAAAAGTCATCTTAAGATGGTTTAAACATGTTCATCAGTAACATTGTTATGACCAGCGTACAAACGAAAACAAAAATGACGATCACACAAAGTAAACAAATCACAAATGCACGAGAGAAAAAAAATGAAGACACAAGGATTTACGTGAAAAAATCCTTTCCAGCAAAAAAAACTACGGACGAAAGATGAGAGTTTCATTATATGGTATAGGGAGTACAATAAGGTCAAGTAGATCGCACAGAATCGTCTCTAGGGCAAAAAAAAAGAAGAGAAAAGATATATCTTGACGGGCCTCTACCACCCTACCTCGCCCCCCTCGCCGGAGTTCGTCACCGGTGGGGCAACCAGGACGGTGCCGGCCTCTTGCCTCGGTCTGGATCTTCACCCTTGTCGGCTATTTCTACCGGAGGGGGGTAGACCGGCGTGCGACGTCCTCGTGGTTCCGACCGCCCTGCCGCCTGGGCGGCGGCTCTTGGGGTGTACGCAGCCTACCGTAGTTGTGGTGGCCCAGTCTCCGTCGCCTCTGTCCACGGGGGATGACTGGGCTATTGGCTCGGCCGGGCAACCCCCTTTTAGCCCGAGGAGGAGCCCCAGGATTGCGCGGGGTGCCGGTGCCAACGCCTTGGCGGTGGCAATGGAGCGCAAATCTGCGTTAATGGCGGGTAAAGCTCCGTCCGGAAAAGCTGCTAGAGAGAAAAGAGT
This sequence comes from Tillandsia fasciculata, assembly GCA_029168755.2. NCBI lineage: Eukaryota > Viridiplantae > Streptophyta > Magnoliopsida > Poales > Bromeliaceae > Tillandsia > Tillandsia fasciculata. Next base: position 3,656,544 of record CM054942.1, read on the forward strand.
GGGGGCTGTTCCCGTCTCCTCGAATGCACCACCTGCCCTGAGGAAGATTATTGCTAAAGGCGCTCTGTTGGGTATCAAGTTGTCTGCGGAGGACGCGGCTAGCCTGGCGGACTTTGGGATGACTGTGGGTCAGCGCGCCTAGTGTGCTAGCGTGTGCTTTGTTGTTGTTTTATTTCTTATGGTTCAAGTCTGTAGTTGGAATGTGCGTGGCCTTAATGACCGCGCGAAGCGTGCGGTGGTTAAATCGGTTGTATCACGGCTTAAGGGTTCCATCTTGTGTCTCCAAGAAACGAAAGTGTGTTCGGTCTCTTGCTCATTTCTTAACTCCTTCGCCGGTCGGTCGTTCAACAAATGTCAGTGGATCAGTTCCAACGGCGCCTCCGGGGGTATTGTAACTTGTTGGAACACTGACACCTACTCCTGCTCGGAGGTCCTGGTGCGGGTTTTCTCCCTCTCGCTGCGCCTGGTGCACCGGGCCAACAGCTTCTCCTTCTTCCTCACAAATGTCTACGGCCCACCTGGGTGGGATCAGAAGGAGGCTTTTTGCTCCGAACTCGGGGCTCTCAAAGCTCTTTGTATCGGTCCTTGGTTAATCTGCGGGGACTTTAATCTGACGCGGAATCAGGACGAGCGCAGGGGCAGGAACTGGAGCAGCAAACTTATGAGAATGTTTTCCAACCTTATCTTTTCGCTGGATATGATGGACCTTCCAATTGATAACCAACAATTTACCTGGTCGAACCTCCAACGTTCCCCCTCCCTTGCCAAGCTGGACCGTTTCCTGATTTCGACGGAATGGGACGCAAGTCTTCCCGGATCTTATGTCACGGCGCTACCTCGCATCACGTCTGACCATTCACCTCTCCTACTCAAGTCCCGCTCCTTTCGGCGCACTCAGCTCTTCAGATTCGAGAAGGTGTGGTCAACCCGGAATGACTTCAACCTTCTTGTGCCAGTTTGGTGGAACGAATCGGCATCCTTGACAGGAGGCGTCATTTCCTTTGCTGCCAAGTTACGCCATTGTCGCAAGAGAATAAAAGAATGGTGTACCTCCAATTTCTATAATATCAGGAATACCAAACGAACCTTAATTGAGGAGATTCATAAATTGGACCTCTTAGAAGAACATACAAGCCTGACGGTCGATCAGTTACAAACTCGGTCTCAACTTAAATCAGACCTCAAAAACACTATTGCGGATGAAGAATTGATATGGCAAGCGAGAGCGAAACAGCATTGGCTCAAGGAAGAAGACGGCAACACCGGGTTCTTTCACGCCATGGCCAATGGAAGAGCTAGGGCTAACCATATCGGGGTGCTTGAAGATGAGGGGAGGAGGTGGGAGCGGGAGCGGGAGAAGAGTGATTATTTTTACCGCAAATTCAAGGAGAGATTCGCTCCGGTAGGCACCCGCTCTGGTTCGTGCGGGGACTGGAGCGACCTGTTCGGGGATGGACGGCCCCTCAGTGAGGAACATCTAACGAGGCAATTTACCCTAGACGAGATCAAAAAGGCCACCTTCCAGATGAATGGGGACAAAGCCCCAGGTCCTGATGGCTTTAGCTTGCGATTCTTCCAAAAGTTCTGGGAGGTGATCTCGGCGGACCTCCTGAAAATTTTCGAAGACTTATTCGTTGGCTCTGTGCATACCGGCCCAATTGATTACTCCTACATCTGCCTTATCCCAAAAAAAGGTGCTAAAACGGCCAACGATTATCGGCCGATCTGTCTTCTCAACTGTGTACAAAAGATTATCTCGAAAGTGTTGGCAAACAGATTGGAAGGGGTTATGCAAAAGATCATCTCACCTTCGCAGACGGCGTTCCTCAAAGGGCGTCTCATCCTGGACTCCTTCGTCACTGTCAGCGAAATTATCAGCTGGAGCTGTAAGGGGCAATCTGAGAGCGTGGGAATTAAGGCGGACTTCGAGAAAGCTTTTGATAAGGTGGACTGGAATTTTCTCAGAAGCGTACTGCAGTGGCTTGGGGCAAGCAACCTTTGGTGTACTTGGATAGACCAGTGTATCTCTCACGGTAAAATTGCGATCTTAGTCAATGGAGTGCCCTCAAAGTGGATCAAAACCAATCGGGGTTTACGACAGGGAGACCCCCTATCCCCCTACCTGTTCCTGATTGTAGCTGAAGGGCTGGCCAGAATGATGGGGAGAGCTACCAAAAATAAACTGCTGAGAGGTGTGGGGCCTACCAACGATGCAAAAATTGCCATCACCCAGTATGCGGATGACACCTTCTTCTTCTGCGAGGCAAAGAAACGCCAATTACGAAACCTGAGGGACATCTGGCTGATTTTCGAATGGGCTTCCGGTCTCAAGATCAACCGAAGTAAGTCGGAACTGTTCTTCCTAGGTGGCAACGGACAACAAGGGAAGAGGCTGGCCGAGTTCATGGGGTGTAAAGCAGGTTCTCTGCCTACCAAGTACCTAGGACTTCCCCTAGCTAGGGGACGAATCCTAAAGGAGGACGGGAGGTGTATCATCAACAAGATTCAACATAAAATTGAAGGCTGGCAGGCTAAACTCCTTTCTCAGGGGGGGAGGCTGATTCTGGTTAACTCTGTGTTGTCTAACATCCCCCTCTACTTTCTCTCAGTGTTTAAAGCCCCTAAGTGGGTCCTTCGCCGCATCGATGCATTGCGGAGGGCGTTCTTCTGGCGTGGCCCGAGCCTTGTTAACTGGAAGACGGTTTGCAGGGCGAAGAGTAATGGCGGGCTAGGGGTCCTAGAGCTGGAAAATCTGAACAACGCACTACTGGCGAAGTGGTGGTGGCGTTTCCTCACTTCGGATTCAACCGTCTGGGGTCACTTGCTACATAGACTATACTATGGACGACGCCGACCTCTGAGTGAAGGGAGCTCCTTTAAACCGTCCTCTCAGTGGTGGAGAGGAATCTTACGACTGAAAGATCTTTTCGCCCGCAGCACCTCCCGATCGATTGTAGACGGCCGTTGGACGTATTTCTGGTCTGACATCTGGTGTGGGAACACCTCCCTCCGTGGCCTTTTCCCAACTATATACGCCGCGGTCCACAACAAAGGCTGTCGAGTCTCCGACTGCTTTGGTCGCAATGGTTGGAGGAGGCAAAGGACCCTGGCCGGTTTCATACCTGTCTCCGAGCAGGACAGAGAGTTACTACAGGCATTAACGGGATCTCTTTCAAGGGTTCGACTTTCGAAAGGAAGGGACATTTTCAAATGGAGATGGTCCAACTCGGAAGCCTTTACGGTGAATTCCTTGTACCGATTCCTCCAGGATACCGGAGTGCGGGATAGAAGATTCACGAAAATTTGGAGTATCAAAATTCCATTGAAAGTCAAAATCTTCATCTGGCTAGTGTTAAAGAACAGGGTGCTGACTATGGACAGACTGTTCAAATAGGGCTGTACAGGGACAAGTAACTGTTCCTTCTGCCAATGCCCGCTGGAATCGGCGGATCACCTATTTGCATCCTGCGAGATTGCGCGTTTCTTGCTAGTCCGCCTGCTCCATGTTCAGGAACCTGCTGGTGGCTACTCCTCAGTCTCTGTGTTATGGAATGGGAGTGCGAACGGCCGGAATACCCGAGGAAAGGAGGATCTTATCTCTATCGCGGCGGTTTGGTGGGCTATTTGGTTGGAGCGAAACAGTAGGAGGTTTGAGTTGGTCTCCCGCAACCCGGGGATGCTGTACTCCGTGGCTCGGGACCTATCCACCTCCTGGTCCGCGGCGTGCCCCTAAGTGTTGTTCATTTTGTTGCTTTGTTAATTTTTTTCCTTCTGCTGTACCTTTCTCTCTTCTTCCTTTTATTTTTATTTTTCTTGTGTTTCGAGACCTGGTTGTCTCGACCCTTTTAGCTAAATTCATATCTGCAATGAATGAAGCGGCAGCATGCTGCCTTTCCCTCAAAAAAAAAAAAGTTCTTCGCTTCCCACCATATACATCTATTTTTCCTTTCTCAAATCTTTTTCCAAATTTTATCTCATCACGAAGCTGTCGGCGAATCAGGAGCATAAAATCAAAAACGATTACCAAATTTCAAGGCACATCTAACAGACATCATAAGAGTTAATGCAACTTAAGTGTCAAGCTACTAAAAAGGAGAAAGGTGGCGAAAAAGATGTATATATGCTCTTAATCTACAGTATAATGGTGAAAAGAATTTGGTATGGCTCTTATTATTATTGCAATCCTGTGATGTTAGTATGAGAGTCGCGAGAACTCTCCGCCGATTAGAGAGATATGAACTAATTCTTAAATTGAATTTAGCTTTACATTTCTTATAAGAGTTACATTTTCTAAGCATGAAAGATCTTTTTTTTTTTTTTTTTTTGCATACAAGAAGAACAGATTACACAATCACTAGAATCAAGCTCTCAAGCTAGCTATCTTGCATCAAAAAATAAAATAAAAGATAAAACAAAATAATAGATTAATAACAGGATTTAGAACAATCACATGCAAACTACTATTAAGTCACAAAGGCAACATCTTTGAGATCAACACCAACTCCAAATTTCTCATAGACCCACAAACCTAAAGGGCCTCCTAAGAACTCCCCCCAAACATGATTTTGTACAATTATTAACTCAAATTGATCAATACCCAAATCAAATTCTCTCAAATCCACTAAGAATAAGAGGATCCAGATTAAAAAGATCAAAACTTTTGTGCATAAATTGAAGGAGAATGGATTAATACCCAAAAAGCTGCTTCTTTTTCTCCTCTTTCTCATAGAGAACCGCTTACTTGAATGCAGGAGAGAGCAAGGGAGGGGAAGGGAAAGAGTGGGTTATTTATGTCAAAGTCCCTTTCCTTTCTAAAAATTAAAAAATGATTTTTTGCTTTTTTTTTTTTCCAATTCACCAAAAATGTCTTATTTGTAATAGCCAAGCCACATAGGATATCAAAGAGTCTAATAATAAATAATAAATATAGCATTATTAATTTTAAATAATATTTAAAAAATTAATGCTGTGATATATATCTCATAATATTAACTCATGTGTTGTTAATGTGTTTACAAATTTATTTATGCGATATTTTAAAATTTCAAATTATTACAAGTGCCAATATATTAATAATACTGAAAAACATTTCTCTTAAAAATATTTGTTATTGAGCTTTTATGCAACATAAAAATTTTCAATTTAATATTAATATTTTTATATAAAATAATTACGGTTAAAAAAACATTATTCTCATAAAATATGAGTGCGAGGACTTAATCCAAATATATATATATATATATATATATATATAAAATAAAATAATAACATATTATCTGTTTTGTTTATTAATTTTTATTATATTTAATGGGACAAGGTTTTTTTTAAATCTTTTACAGGTATTTTCTCCAACAATATGGTGGGTCAAAGGATAAGATCAGCTCACGTAATCCTAACGTTAAAGATAAGGCTTGGACACTCCTTGTTCCTTCCCAAGTCTCAAATAAAAAAATAAAAAAAATAAAAAAATAAAAGAATGCATTTATTTTTTTAAAAAAAAAGTTAATTCTAAAATGCATGCACATCCAAATTGTAAAAAGGTTTGAGAAGTGGGCTCTATGCTCGTTTTGTTCTGAGATTTGCGGAGGGGCTTAGACATAAAATCAAGAAAATATATAAAGTAGAGCTTATATGCTTTTAAAAGTATAAATAAAATTATTTTTGTAAATTTTTTATTATTAATTTGTATTGAGATTTGTATTATTATAAAGTCAACTTAATGAGAAAGAGAAAGGACAATTATACGAATCTCAATGAAAATCCAATAATAAAAAATTTATAAATATAGTTGGACTTATATTTTTAAAAATATATAAACTCTATTCAAATATATATATATATATATATATATATATATATATATATATTTGTGATAAAAACATTTTACCATTGAATTTGTATTGAGATTTGTGTTATTATAAAATCAACTCAATGAGAAAGAAAAGAGAAAGAACAATTATACGGATCTCAATACAAATTCAATAGAGCTTATGTATTTTCAAAAGTACAAATCTAACTATATTTGTGAATTTTTTATTATTGGATTTGCATTGAGATTTGTACTATTGTAAAGTCAACTAAAAAGGGAAAAAAAAAGTAAATAGTATAAATCTCAATGTAAATCCAATAATAAAAAATTCACAAGTATATTTGGACTTGTATTTTTGAAAGTATATATAGCTCTGCTATATATATATATATATATATATATATATATATATATATATATATATATATATATATATATATTAGTGATAAAAACACTTTGATGGTGATCTTCCATTTTCAGTGAGAAATAGAATACAAACTGAAAGCAGTACATGGCCAATTTCTATATGCAAATGTAAAAATACTGACAAAGAAAAAATTAAAGGTTTGAATTGTAGTTGGAAGCTTCTGGAGGGACTTCTAACTACTGAAAGATTCCATTCCATTCATTTTCTATATGTCAGTTTTTGTGGTCTTATTGAATTATTGAGAAGCAAATCTCTATATGTTTATGTTTTCGATTCTTTTAGCCTGAGAGCATTAGATTTCGCGTGGTTTCAGAAAGTCTTGAATAATAAAAATTATTAACATATGTTTGTATTGAAACTGTTCAAATTTATATCTACTGTTATGTTATATACTATGAGAAGACATGATTAGCATATCTTTCAGTTTGAATTGTAGTACTAAAAAGAAAAAAAAAAAAAAAATTGAATTGTAGTGGTGAGTTACTGTCTATTTATATATTATGTCAGCATGTTTCAGACTAACTTAAAAGGAACAAATCACAGAAACTACCATCCACTGATTAAATGCATTGAAACTATCAAAATTTAGCATTTGTGGAGAGAGATTCAAACTATGAGATAAGAAGCATTGACTAAGTAGTGATGGTGTATATGCCATAAGCTTTGACTTCATGTCCACTTCTTTGACATCTAGTTCATAGAACCACTTTTTTGACTTTCTCTGAACAAATAAATTTATCAGATTGGATCTGAATTTTATCAGATTTAATGAATTTAGTATGTTAATGTCAAAGATACTTCTCGTTAAAAGTTGGACTTGCTGTAATATGCAGTGAAAAGTATAGAATAATTTCTCAAATAAATATATCATGATAGAATTAAATGGAATCAAATTGCAAGAACATAAATAATGTTATACTTATTTGTTTGTAACAGTTAAACAACAATACCAAGAGAAATTATTCTGGTTAACTATCAAAACACCATCCACTGATTGAAACTAGCGGGTTCCATTGCTCGGTTAACTGGAATCAGGTATGCCGCCCTAAGGCTGTAGGTGGCCTTGGAATCCGAAACCTTTCTGCGTCAAACTCTGCACTTCTAATGAAGAGTCTTTGGAACTTTTACAATGCCAAAGAGCTGCCATGGGTGCGGCTTTTACACTGTAAACACTACAGGCGCAGATCGCCTTGTGCGGGAGGTGCAATCCCCACGAAGTGCGCGCCACTGTGGAAGGGCGTCCTCAGCAACTCGGGGCCCTTCCACACCTCTGTATCATTCAGGCTCGGGGACGGTGCGACAACTCCCTTTTGGCATGCGAGATGGACGGGTGGCAAGCCTCTGCACAATCGCTTTCCGACCTTGTTCGCGTTAACTTCGCTTAGGCACATCTCGGTGAAATGTTGGATGCAACGATTCGCCACCAGGGATAACTTCGGCTTTTGCAACCTGTTGGAGCAAGACCTCGTGGGGCACAGCGAATTAACGCAACTTTCCAACGTGATACGGAATACCACTTTGAATCTCGATGTGGATGATTTGGTTTGGAGATGGAATAGCAAGGGAAGTTTCAGTGCGAGGAGTGCGTACAGCTTTCTGGTCTTTGACGGAGTCGACGATCGCAGAATCCCTCATCTCTGGAGCATCAAGGTACCCCTTCGCATCAAAATTTTTCTATGGTTGGCAGCAAGGAATAGGTTGTTGACTGCTGACCGGCTGATCAAGCGAGGGTGGCAAGGACCGTCCTTCTGCGTCTGTTGTTATGGCGATGAAGAGAGTCTGGACCACCTTCTCTTCCGTTGCCGCTTTGCCCGCTCGGTCTGGAGTCGGATTCAGGGTAATAAATTTTTGTTGACGACGCTACTGCACGAAACAGGGGATTTAGCGATCAGATGGAAGAGGATTAAATTGATTTCAGCACGGAGCGAACAGGATTACCTTGATGCGTGCGTCGCAGCCACATGCTGGGAACTGTGGATGGAGCGAAATCACAGGATCTTCGACAACCAGACCATCAGTACGGGAGAGTGTGGTTATCAACACTTTGACACTGTGGAGCAAGGCGTTGGGAGGGTAGCTATTCGGGCTTTGGCTTCAGATCAGACCTGCCGGTTGATGGTATTGACCCTGGCGTGGCTGGGAATTGGGCTTGGCTGTTGGTTTATACTGGATCGAGAAATGATAAGCCTCTCTGCTTGTAAGGGCATTGACCCTGGCGTGGTTGGGAATTGGGCTTAGCTGTTGGTTTATACTGGATTGAGAAATGATAAGCCTCTCTGCTTGTAAGGGCTGAGAATTCTGGCTTTTCTTTCGCTTCTCTCTTGGGGCGAAGCGGTACATGGAGTGGTAGTTTTCTTTGATGCGAGGCCAACAAGGAAGAGCTTCTCCAACCTATCTTGATTTAGTTTCCCATAGGTTGTGGGGGAATTAGCGAGCTTTGAGACAGGAGCATAGAAGCACTCGAGGGGTTGAACGTTAGAGAAGATCGAGTTTATTTTCTACAGGTTTGGTTGGGATTATTGGACGGTACCAACTGGCACTTCTTCGATTTCTGACGAGCTTTGGGAGATTCAGACGGCGGGCGTCATCAATATCATTAGATGGCACTTCCTCGATGTTTGCCGAGCTTTGGGACAGACTACAGCATCTTCAGCATCATGTTCCTTTCTCCACTTCTCCACTTCTCTTACGTCTAACCAAATTGGTCGCCCAGATTGGTCGCCAAGACTGTTCGCCAACACCCGTTTTCCCCGTTCCATAATGGTTGCTGAAACCATGTGTGGGGTGAAGCTGCTGCGGCGAACATCGAGGCTGTTTTGGTTGCTGAGTTTCTATTGTTGTTGTTTTTTTTTTGCTGTTGTTGTGATTCTTGTAATTCTGGCTACGTGGGTGTTGTTATAGTATCCCCTCCTGTAAGAGGGGGGCTTGTGACTTTTGTCATCAACATCAAATAGGGTTTTACCCTGTTTAATCAAAAAAAAAAAAAAAAACAATACCAAGAGAAAAATGTTCACAGAAGCAATAAGAAAACAACAAGAACGGCCTTATAAGATTCAAAACATATGCAGCAACTGAAACAAAAGAGATGAGAAGTGCTTGTTAGAAAATCCACGGCACGCGGAGCTTATTTAAACAGCTGCAGCATTCTTAGCCTCTCGCTGCTGCTGCTGTTGTTGGTGTCTTTGCACCAACTCAACATCCTTGCTCCCAATGTGCTTCCAGTACCAGTGCTTCTCGAAAAGCTGTGAGATCTCCTCGATCGGCACCTGCTTCGTCGCTTATTTAAACAGCCGCAGCATTCTTAGCCTCTTGCTGCTGCTGCTGCTGTTGGTGTCTTTGCACCAACTCAACATCCTTGCTCACAATGTGCTTCCAGTACCAGTGCTTCTCGAAAAGCTGCGAGATCTCCTCGATCGGCACCTGCTTCGTCTCGGGAAGTAAGAGGATGATGAAGACGGACATTATGACAATAAGGCCAGCGAAGAGGATGAAGACGCCGTAGCGGAGGTGGCAGAGGGCGGCGAGAAAGCACTGCGCGATGGCAGCGGTGAAGAAGAGGTTGACGCAGACGACGACGCTCTGGCCTGCAGACCGCATCTCCAGGGGGAAGAGCTCGCTCGGGACGAGCCAGCCCAGCGGACCCCACGCCCACCCGAACGCCACAACGAAGAGGCAGATCATGATGACAAGGGTGGTGGCTGTGCCCTTGGAGAGGGTCTCACCATGCCCGAATTTCAGCGCCAGTATTATAGTGACGATTATCTGCGAACGAAAATATTGAACAGATCAGATACATTAAATTTTAAATTTATTTTAAATTATAATGAGAGGGAAAAATAACCACGATAGTAATCAAAACTTTTCTTACAATTGAGCTGATCATTTGAATCCCGGCTTGAATGAACAGAAACCTCCTCCCGAGCCGGTCGACCACCGACATCGAAACGAGCGCGCCGACCACGAGCATCGACCCCGTGATGATCGACGAGTAAAGCGACGCGCCAGACCCGAACCCTAGGCTCTGGAAGATCACCGGCGCGTAGAACAAGATCGAGTTCTGTCCCGTCAGCTGCTGGAATGCCGGAATCCCCAACGCGCCGATGATCAGCTGCGGACGGTTGCGCGGCTTCAGCAGGTTCCTGAAAGGATTCTTCACCGCACGCGCGGCCTCGCTCGCCTCCTTCAGATCCTCGAATTCTGCGTCGACTTTCGGAGTTCCTCTTACCTGTTGATCATAAATGTAGCAAATTCGAGTACACATTTAATTTACACCCAATTATACATATAAATGTAGCAAATACCCTTGTAAAGTTCGTAATTACATGTAACCTCGCGAAAACTAAATTACAATCTTTGTATATACATGCTCCGAGTTTCCATGGACACGCATCAAAAATATAATTTTCTACGACATCTTTAACTTCAGCTTTTAGAGAAAAACGGTTGTTTCATTTTGTATACTACCTTTTCTAAAATCGTGCGGGCTTTGTCAAGGCGACCCTGCTCGACGAGGCTGTTGGGGGTCTCGGGGAGGAAGAAGCCTCCGACGAAAATGAGAGTGGCGGGGACGACGGCGAGGCCGAGCGAGAGCCGCCACCCCCACGGGTGGATCTTTTCGGTGAAGTAGTTGATCACATCGGCGACAAGGATGCCGAGGCACGTCGTCAGCTGGAACAGCTGGTTCACCGCACCGCGGATCTTAAACGGGGCGATCTCGGAGAGGTACAAAGGAACTGCCTGTTTGATTTCAAAAAAAAAATTGCAGTTACATAATTTTAAGGACATAAAAATAACGAATGTATTATAATAGATGTATTGAGTCTGATCAAATTCAAAATAAATTTAGCTCAATCAATCAGAATAGAGGAGGCGAGAAAAAAGAGACCTGATTTCCGAACCCGATGCCGACTCCGAGGAGGATCCTGCCGATGATCAGCATGGCGATGTTCCGGGCGGCAGCATTGATCACGCCGCCGAAGAAGAAACTGACGGAGCCGGCCATGATGCTGATACGCCGGCCGTAGCTCCGGGTGACGAACGACGCCGCGAAAGTCGAGACGAGACCGGCGAAGTAGAGGGAAGAAGTGAAGAGGGTCAGCACCTGGTTGTCATACTTGCAGTAGTCTGTCTCATGCAGATGTTCCTGCTTCCTTCTGTACACACTCGGAAAGAAATCTTTCAGGAAGTCATCCATAGAGGTCACTCCACCTGCATGTCAAATTTTTTTTTTTCTTGTTTTCGCATCAAATAAATCCCCAGAACAAAATATCATATCCTTTTTGTTAATCTAAAACTTAAATAGAAAAATCATTAGAAAGCGAAATTTTCTATAAACATCATGATTTTGTATTTGATTTAAATTATGAGTAACTATTATATCTTTCAAAAACCTAAGTATTTGGAAAATAATTTTATTTTTAATATTTATATAGTTTAATTTTATAATATTTTAGACTCATGAATGAAAGATTGCATTAACTACCGTACGAAAGTAGATTGTATTAAATATAGTAAAAAAATTCCACAGCAAAAAAAATATTATATTTATTTTTTATATAATATCGCATTTTATATAATGTTAAAGTCGATAAAAAATTTATGAACTATATTAATAAATATAATATTTTGTGAAAAAATGGGAGAGATTTTCATAATTTATTGAACTCACAACAATACATGCAAGGATATGAAAAAGTGGAGAAAATTTTTATAATTTATTGGACCCACAACTCCCAAATGATGCAAGTAAGTAAACACATCCATATTTTATGAAGAAAAGGTGGAAGATTTTCATGTTTTCATGACTTATTGTACTCACAACTCCACACGATGCATGCAATGAAACACATTCATATTTTGTGAAAAAATAAAAAAGATTTTCAAGATTTATTGGACTCACATCTACCCGATGATGCAAACAAACATATTAACTAGGAGAGATTTTCATAATTTATTGAACTCACATCTCTCATATGATACATGCAAAGAAACACATTTATATTTTGTGAAAAACTGGAAGAAATTTTCATGATTTATTGGACTCACACCTCCCAAATGATAGAGGCAAGAAAACGCATCCATATTTTATGAAAAAGTGAAGGAGATTTTCATGATTTATTGGACCCACAACTCAAAGAGGATACATGAAAGTAAACACATCCTTATTTTGTGAAAAAGGAGGAGAGATTTTCATGACTTATTGGACTCAAACTCCAAGATGATACATGCAAGTTAAGTAAAGCAAAAAAACCAACAGCAGCAACAGCAAGAATACCGATCATATGTAAAGAAAGACCTACCGAGCGATACCACAACACATTTTTTGAAGTTTTTTTTTGAAAATGTTTCTCTGAAAATTTATATTTTTAAAAATATTGTAAAAATGATGCTGGTGGGATAGGAACCTTCACCTGTAATAAGTTGAACAGAGTAACCAATTCCTATGTTTAAGCACGGAAAACACGGTAATTGATTTCCCGTGTTCTATATTTTAAATTAAAATTTAAATTCAAAAATCAAATCAAAATTTGAATTCAAAATTTTACTACTTTAATTTAAATTTAAATTCAAATTTTAAATTATATCTTGGATTTGAATTTCAAATTTTAAATTTATATTTTTATCTCATATTTGAATTTTAAATTTAAATTCTAATTTTAAATTTTCAAAATTAGAATTTAAAATCAAAACTGATCTTAGATTCCAAATTTGAATTTAAATTTTGATTTTGGATTCAAATTTCAAGTTCAAATTTAATTTTGAATTCAAATTCATATTTTGCACTAGTTTTAAATTCAAATTGAGATCTTGAATTTAATTTGAATTTAAATTTAGTTTTAAACTTTAAATTCAAAATATGGAAATTGAATCTAAATTTTAAATTCAATTTTAGTTTCAAAATCAATTTCAAATTTATATTTAAAATTTGAATTTAAATTTAAAAATCAAATCAGATTTTAAATTTTTCTGCGAATATCAATCCAAAGACTTTTTTGATATTTGAAATTAGATTGATATTTGAACTCAAAATTCAAATTTAAAATTTTGATATTTTAAAATTTGAATTCAATTATCAATCCAATTTCAAATATCAAAATTTTAAATTCAAATTTCGAGTTCAAATATCAATCCAATTTCAAAAATTAAAAAAGCCCTTGGATTGATATTTAAACTCAAAATTTGAATTTAAAATTAAAATTTGAATTCGCAACCAAATTTAAAATCTGATTTAATTTTTAAATTTAAATTCAAATTTTAAATATATTAATTTGAAATTTAATTTCGAACCTAAATTAATATTTAAAATTTAAATTTAATTTCAATATTTTGAATTTATAGTTTAAAACTAAAGTTGAAATTCAAATTAAATTCAAGATCTCAATTTGAATTTAATAGTGTAAAATATAAATTTGAATTCAAAATTAAATTTGAACTTAAAATTTGAATCCAAAATCAAATTTTAAATTCAAATTTGAAATCTAAAATCAATTTTAATTTTAAATTCTAATTTTGAAATTTGAAAATTAGAATTTAAACTTAAAATTCAAATACGAGATAAAAATATAAATTTAAAATTTAAAATTCAAATCTAAAATATAAATTAAATTTAAAATTTAAGTTTAAATTTAAATTAAATTAGTAAAATTTTAAATTCAAATTTTAATTTGATTTTTGAATTCAAATTTTAATTAAAATATAGAACACAAGTAATCATTCTCCATGTTTAAACTTCTCCGTATTCAACTTATTATACATCAGGTTTCTAGTTTACGTGCTAGGCACACGTGTAGCACAGTTGACAGGTAGGATTATTTTTATAAATACAAATTTTGAAAAGTTATTTTTAAAAATTCAAATTTTCAGACGTATATTTTCAAAAAAAAAAAAAAAAAAAAAAAAAAAAAAAAAAAAAAAAAAAACTATTTACACCTGTGAATTTGTGATACTCCCCTCATACATCTCTACCCTCCTCCATCATCTCTGCCGCCTCCATCTACTCAAACTCCTCATCATCCTCCTCTTCGCCCTCACGTTCACAAATACACCTGTGAATTTGTGATACTCCCTCATACATCTCTACTCTCCTCCCTCATCTCTGCCGCCTCCATCTACTCAAACTCATCATCATCCTCCTCTTCGCCCTCACGTTCGCAAAACAATAATCTCTATACTCAACTCAATATTCATTCCTCACGTTCACAACTCAACTAAATAATCAACAAATATATGACGAGTATACGAAAATATGAGACGGAGAAAAAGAGTATAAGAAATTAATGAGGTGTTAGAGGATAACTGAATTTATTGAAACACCGAGAGACCCACCAAGCGATCCAGTATAAAATACCTGTGACGATCCTACAACACATGCCAGTATAAAATACCCAACAAATGCCTGTCACGATCCCACAACACATGCCACTACTGGCAACCCTCATACATCATCTCTGCCGTCCTCCTCCAAATCCCCTGCCATCTTCTCAAACTCCTCACTCCTCTCCTCCTCCTCACGTTCACAAAACAATAATCTCTATACTCTACTCAATAATCAACTCAATAAACAATGAACTAACTTCTTACTCCTCTCCTCCTCCTCCTCCTCCTCACGTTCACAAAACAATAATCTCTATACTCTACTGAAAGGAGAAAAAATAAATAAATAAATAAATAAATAAAGAAAAAAGAAAAAAAAATAAAAAAATAAAAAAAAAGAAATTAATGAGGTGTTAGAGAATAACTGAATTTATTGGGTTGGTTAGTGTTAGTTACTCGTTCACAAAATAATAGTTCACAAAAAAAAAAAAAAAAAAAAAAAAAAAAAAAAAAAAAAAAAAAAAAAAAAAAAAAATCAACGAATATATATAAGACAACAAATAAATAAAAGGTATAAAAGTGCTCAGGAATTTTGGGTATAAAAGGATTTGTTAGAGTTAGTTCTTAATATTAGTTCAGGAATTTTGGGTTTGTTAGTGTTAGTTTAGGGATTTTGGGTTTGTTAGTGTTAGTTTAGGAATTTTGGTTTTTTTGTTAGTGTTAATTTAGGGATTTTAGAATATGGTAGCTTTAAAATAGAAATTATTGCTGTAATATGTAGAGGGAAATAGGAATTATTGTCGTAATAAAAAGCGGATTTTCAAGTATTACTAGAAAATAATAATATCTCTCTTTAATTTTATGTTTCTATTTTTAAACTTTCAAGTATTATAGGTGATATTTAGTTATAAATTATACATATTCTTTGAATCAAATTATATTATTTAAAAAATTAAAATTTATGTAGATGTGGATTTAAAACAAATAAATATAAGATAATTATTTAAAAATTACAAAATTCATACTACGAATTTAAATTCAGAGAGATTATTTACAAATTACTTTCTATCTGCATTAATTACTTATTTTAATTCACCATATCTCAATTCTTAAAACATAATTTTATTTTTTAAAAATTTTTCTTATCAAAATTTATTTTTATATTAGATGAAAACTTATATCATACTATCAAATTTAGAGTTTGAATAATAAATTTCAAATAATTTGAAATAGACTATTTACGAGGAATGCTATATATACACCACAAAAGAAGTGTACATTTTTCGTGTGTGTATATTATATGATTGATATAAATAATAAATTAAAAAATTGTATACAAATGGTTGACGGGGACTATTGATTTTCATTCACTGATATTATTAAATATAATTTAAAATATTTAAATTATTAAAAATCTAATTTTTATAATTTTTAATATTATTTATCAAATATTTAAATAATTTAAAATAGGCTATTTTTAATGATCAATAAAAAATATATTTTACAATTCTTGATTTATATATATATATATATATATATATATATATATATATATATATATATATATATATATATATATATATTACATAATGTGCTATAAATAATATTTTTAGTTTTAAAAATCTTAATATTTTTAAGTCATATATTTAACAAAGTTGATTGTCAATCTAAATCTATAATATAATACTTTTTATTAAAATAAATAAAATAATTTTTATTATAATTTTTTAACTTAATCTGCTCACAAAGGAGATGTTAAATTTGTTGGGTCCACAAGAGAAAATAATTGGAAACAGAGCTGGCAAGTGAGGACAAATGATAAGATAATTATTATTATTATTATTATTATATATGATACATGATTTTCGAGCTTTTTAATGCATCATTTTATGATAATAATAATAAAATTATGAGATACTATTATCGTCTTTCAAAATCATAAGTTATTAAAAAATAGTTTTATTTTTAATATTTATATAGTTTAATTTTTTAATATTTTGAACTTAGTTTGAAATTATATGAATAAAAAATTGCATTAAATACAATAAAAAAAAGTACAATAAAAATCATATAAGTACAGTAAAAAAAACTTGATAAAAAAATATTACATTTATTTCTGTACAAAAAAGAAAAATTCTATATGCATGAATGAATGTACAAAATGGGTTCAAAATAAATAAATAAATAAATAAATAAAAGTTAAATAAGGATTAAAAAGAAAGAAAGAAATAAATCTGGAACCAAATGGCTCCAAAAGTGGGAGGGAATCAGCCATCAAGAGATACTTTTGGAAATGTAGAATGATGGGAGTATAAAAAATAAAAAAATTAAAAAAAAAAAAAAAAGGAATATCGATCTTTGTATGGGGGGAGAAAGATTCATGAGTTAGCCTCAAAACTCCTACACAAAAAATTATCCAATTTACAACTTTGTAGAGAGAGAGAGGGGGAAGATATTCATGATTGAACCTCTTGAGTATAAAAGAGGGTGTTTGGTTTTTCAAAAAAATTAATTTTTTTAAAAAAATTGGATAAAAATACTTTAAAAACTAAAAATATTTTTTCTAAATTTTTTTTTTCACAAAATTAAAAAGAAAGAGAAAGAGATTCATGAGTTATATCTACCTATAAAAACACAAAAAGGAGAGTGCATGGGAGTGGAGGATGTTCATAACTTAGTGTAGTCACAACTCCCAGATAATACATACAAGTAAGTAAAGCAAAAAATGATAATTATGCAAATAAGTAAAGTAAAAAAAATTGCTAACACAGCAGCAGCAAGAACACACTTACTCGAAACACCAAGATCGTATCCGAAGAGAGACCCACCCAGCGATCCCACAACACATGCGAGGATAAAATATCCTGTGATCCTCCCCTCATACATCTCTGCCCTTCTCCCTCCATCTCCGCCGCCTCCGAATCCCCCCGCCATCTCCTCCTCAAACTCCTCCTCCTCCTCCTCCTCTCTCCCTCTCTATATCCAATAACACAATTCAAATATCTCTCCCTTTATTCACCAACATATATATATCCTCCTCTATAATCAAATAAAACAATAGTGAAATAAAAAAAAGTTTTTTATTAATGAAGGCGAGGGAGGAGGAGAAGAAGAAGAGTCGAGTGACAATGAAAGGGGAGGGAGGGGAAGAAGAGTCGAAGAAATTAATGAGTTGTTAGTGAATAGCAGTGAATTTGAATAATTTATTGGAGTTTGTTTTGTTCGTTTAGAAATTTTAGCATATTTACCGTAATACACGCGAGAAGTTATGAAAAATTGAATTTTTTTTTGTTCATATATGTATAAATTAAAATTGATGGAATATATATGTAATAAGTTCGACAAAAATCTACATATTATTTGAATCAAATTATATTATTTTAAAAAATTAAAATTTATGTTGATACCGATTTAAAACAAATAAATATAAAATAATCATTTCAAAATTACAAAATTCATATTACGAATTTAAATTCTCAAAGCATAATTTTATTTTTAAATTTGTCCTATCAAAATTTGTTTTTATCTGTTGTTTTTCTTTTAATTTAAGTTAATTTAATTATGACAACATTATTTATTGAGAAAAATAAGGACATTATTTTTTTTATAAAAAATATCAAATTAAATATTCAGTATAAATATCAAATTTAAATAATTAATGAATAATATTTTGGGACTTTTCCAATTCTGTTCGATTTGGATCTTTTTACTCAAATAAATAATTTTTATTTGATTAGGATATTTTGAATCGAATAAATAAAATATCACATATGGGCCCACCATGTGGTGAGAATCTTAGAAATAACATATATGCATATTGTATGATTGATATAAATAATAAATAAACAAATTGTATATAAATTGTTGACTAGGACTATTTAATTTTTCATTCGATCACCGATATCATTAAATATAATTTAAAATATTTAAATTATTAAAAATTTAAATTTTATAATTTTTAATATTATTTATCTAATATTTAAGTAGACTATTTTTAATGATTATTGTATATTACATAATGTGAATTAAACACGCTTTATTAATACTATTTTTAATTTTAAAATACTAAATATTTAAGTTATATCTAACAAATTGTTTGTCAATTTAAATGTCCTATAACCGAAAAGATGCGAAACAAAAAAAACTTAACCTGCTTCCAAAAATATTTTTATTTTTTACTCTATAATATAATATTTTTTATTAAAATATATAAAATAATTTTTATTATAATTTTTTAACTTAATCCGTTCACAATCCAAAGAAAAATTGGAGGCTTACGAGATGTTAAGTTTGACCAAATAAATATGTTGGGCCACAAGAGAAAAGATTTGGACAAATGACATGATAATTATTATTATATATATATATATATATATATATATATATATATATATATATATATATATATATATATATATATATATATATATATGAGCAATTCTCCTGTACCTATTATTATTATTATTATTTTACTATTCATTCATACATGTTCAACTACTCAAATTTAATTATATTTAAGTTTGTGACCTGCAATAGAAGGTCACTTTGAGGGGGTACCGAAACATAACTATTTTGGTCTTTGATTAAGGAATAATTAAGTAATTTTATCACTATTTTGAATTATTTTTTTTGTTAATATTATAAATTTTACAGATTTCAATTTAGTGAGAGTTTTTATTTTTGAAAAAATTATAAATTTTAAATATTTCAATTTAGTTATGGGGTAATATTTTAATTATCTTTATTTAATATATTTTAAGATTATTTTAATGGTAATATTAAATTTTTTAAAATTTTTACATTTAAAATATTTATTATCTCTAACAATTAAAAAATTATTATATTTTAAAAGATTTATTATTGCTAGTTCAAAATTGCTCTTAACTTATTCAGCTTAAATATTTGAACTAAGCCCCTTGATAAACTTTAAAATTAATATTTAAATTAAAGAAACTTTAAAATTCTTTAAATAAATTAAACTTTTTAGATTAATGTGTAAATTGTAATTCTAAATTTTTTTAATTTAAATTCTTTAAATTAATATCTAAATTATAATTCTAAAACACTTTAAATTAATGAATAAATTATAATTCTAAAACTTTTTAAATTAATGCCTATATAGTAATTCTAAAACTCTTTAAATTAATGCCTAAATTGTAATTATAAAATTTTTTAAATTAAATTCTTTAAATTAATGACTAAATTAAAATTCTAAAACTTTTAAGTTAATGCCCAAATTGTAATTATAAATTTTTTTAATTTAAACTCTTTAAATTAATGCATAAATTATAATTCTAAACTTTTTAAATTAATGCCTAAATTGTAATTATAAAACTCTTTAAATTAATGCCTAAATTATAATTCTAATTTTTTTAATTTAAACTCTTTAAATTAATGCTTAAATTATAATTCTAAACTCTTTAAATTAATGTCTAAATTGTAATTTTAAAACTATTTAAATTAATGCCTAAATTGTAATCCTAAAACTCTTTAAATTAAACTCTTTAAATTAAACTTTTTAAATTAATGAATAAATTGTAATTCCAAAACTCTTTAAATTAATGTCTAAATTGTAATTCAAATTTTTTTAATTTAAACTCTTTAAATTAATTTATAAATTATAATTCTAAAACTTTTTAAATTAATGCCTAAATTGTAATTGTAAAACTCTTTAAATTAATGCCTAAATTGTATTTCTAAAATTTTTTAATTTAAATTCTTTAAATTATTGCCTAAATTGTAATTCTTAAACTATTTAAATTAATTCCTAAATTGTATTTCTAAAACCCTTTAAATTATTGCCTAAATTGTATTTCTAAATTTTTTTAATTTAAATTCTTTAAATTAATGCCTAAATTGTAATTCCAAAATACTTTAAATTAATGTCTAAATTATAATTCTAAAACTCTTTAAATTAATGCCTAAATTGTAATTTTAAAACTCTTTAAATTAATGACTAATTTGTAATTCTAATTTTTTTTTAAATTAAATTCTTTAAATTAATGACTAAATTGTAATTCTAAAATACGTTAAATTAATATATAAATTATAATTCTATTTTTTTTTTTAAATTTAAACTCTTTAAATTAATGCATAAATTATAATTCTAAAACTTTTTAAATTAATGCCTAAATTGTAATTCTAAAACACATTAAATTAAACTCTTTAAATTAATGTTTAAATTGTAATTCTAAAACTTTTTAAATTAATGCCTAAATTGTAATTCT
The DNA here is from genome assembly GCA_029168755.2 of Tillandsia fasciculata. Lineage (NCBI taxonomy): Eukaryota > Viridiplantae > Streptophyta > Magnoliopsida > Poales > Bromeliaceae > Tillandsia > Tillandsia fasciculata. Next base: position 3,677,320 of record CM054942.1, read on the forward strand.
AAAACTCTTTAAATTAATACTTAAATTGTAATTCTAAATTTTTTAAATTTAAACTCTTTAAATTAATGCCTAAATTGTAATTCTAAAACACTTTAAATTAATGTCTAAATTGTAATTCTAAAGCACTTTAAATTAATGCCTAAATTGTAATTCTAAAACTATTTAAATTAATGTCTGAATTTTAGTTCTAAATTTTTTTAAATTAAACTCTTTAAATTAATGACTAAATTATAATTCTAAAACTCTTTAAATTAATGCCTAAATTGTAATTCTAAATTTTTTAAATTTAAACTCTTTAAATTAATGCCTAATTGTAATTCTAAAACTCTTTAAATTAATTTCTAAATTTTAATTCTAAAACTTTTTAAATTAATGCCTAAATTGTAATTCTAAAACTCTTTAAAATAATACCTAAATTGTAATCCTATTTTTTAAAAAAAATTAAACTATTTAAATTAATGATTAAATTGTAATTATAAAACTCTTTAAATTAATACCTAAATTGTAATTCTAAATTTTTTAAATTTAAAATTTTTAAATTAATGCATAAATTATAATTCTAAAACTTTTTAAATTAATGTCTAAATTGTAATTCTAAAACTCTTTAAATTAAATTCTTTGAATTAATGCCTAAATTGTAATTCTAAAACTCTTTAAATTAATGCCTAAATTGTAATTCTAAAATTCTTTAAATTAATGCCTAAATTGTAATTCTAAAACTCTTTAAATTAATGCCTAAATTTTAATTATAAATATCTTTAAATTAATGCCTAAATTGTAATTCTAAAATTTTTAAAATTAAACTCTTTAAATTAATGACTAAATTATAATTCTAAAATTTTTTAAATTAATGTCATAATTGTAATTCTAAAATTTTTTAATTTAAACTCTTTAAATTAATATCTAAATTATAATTCTAAACTCTTTAAATTAATGTCTAAATTTGAGTCATTGATTTGAGGTATATATTGCTGAAAATTTGTTTTTCCAAATCAAAACATTGTTTGGTGGAATTTTTGTTGATTTTCATTTGATATTCATTTTGGCTCTATTTGACAGGGATATTTAAAATTTTATGGAAAATGCTAGATGTACACCCCAAATGGGGTGTACATCTTACACCCACCCCATCCTGGGATGGGGTGAATTTCACTCATTACATCGATGTGATGAGTGAAAAAATACCCACTTTAGGATGGAATGGGTGTAGGATATACACCCCATTTAGGATGTACACCTCGCATTGCTCAAATTTTATTGCCTCATTTGGTGATTTGGGATTTGAGGTACGTGCTCGTCGAGTTTCGTGACGATCCGTAATTAAATTAGTGTCTCTAGATGGATTTGATTGTATACAACAAAACGGACTCTGCACACAATGTTTACTTAATTTTAGTATGATATATAGTATATTTTCTTATTGATTTCTCTTGGTTAAATTATGATAAATCTTGATGACTGAATCATAACTGAATCCAAACTGAACTTATTTTATTATTGAATAATTGCATAAGTTGTATAGCCATCTAGTTAGGATTTACTTAATATTACACTATCTATTCATGGCAATTGAATCTGGATAGAAAAGCTTTATTCTTGCTTTGTGGTTCATTTATACTTGAGGTTTTGAGCGTGAGTTAGAGATAGTGTAGTTTCTCGAGTTGGGATGGGTTAGCACTAAATTATTAAACTATTGAGATATAAAGTAGTCGTAGATTTTGGACCGATATCTTAATGGTTATGGTCATCTATTTTGATCATTAGCATTGATTTAAGCATGTGACAAACTAGACCTAATTACTTTATCCTTAAGCGGGTCGCTTTTCTCGAGTGCCACTCTAAAGTTAGGCTGTTTGATAATTTATAGATATGATTTCACGTCTACGATCTACGATTTGTTAGTAAGATTAGATGTGATGCTAGTGCAAGTTAGACTAGGCTTTCGAGACAGTAAGTTGATAGGGTTATTTTCAGCGGATTATTATTATAGTAATTAACACATAGCATTCCATTACTGTTCATTCGTATTAGTTTACAAATATAGTAGTGGTAGATTTCTTTCTAGCAATTTATTTTTTTTTTTTTTTTATTTTTTCCTTTCGATGACGTATTCTTCTATACTCTCTATTGACTCCCTTTTTATAGAATCCTCCACAATGATAGCAGCGACTGTGGATCGAGATAAGAGGATCGCTGACTAGATAGCTCACCTTTCTATTTTTTTTTGGTGGTTAGCGGTGGATCCAGAGTTTATTTTATATTTAGACTATTATACATTTTGGCTTCGCTTGCTTGCGGTATAAGAAAGAACTAGTAATATCAGTGATAAGTATAACTTTTGGAACAAGCTGAAATTATTGTAAATTTGTGTTTGGTTGGGTTTTACGTTAGTACCAGATATAAGAAAAATAGTGTTTGGAAATGATTAAAGAATAAGAGGAATATAGAGTTGACTTTTATATTAAAAGACTAAAATACCCTTCCCTTTTTAGTTTTTTTCTTTAAAATTAAAATTTCAAAAATTTGTTCAAATTTTAATTTTTATTAATTTTAATTTTTATAAAAATTTTAAGTGGGAGCAAAAAATTTAATTTTTAAATTTTAAGAGAGGGCAAAAATTTTAATTTTTAAATTTATATAAATTTTAAAGATTTTATAAAAAAATTGTATAATTTTTAAAATTTTAAAATTAATAATTTTTTTTACAAAAATAAAATAAAATAAACTTTTTAGATTTATTAAAAAGTAAAATTAAAATAAAATAACAAAATTAAATTTTAAATTTATAAATTTAAATATCTTTTAAAATTTAAAAATTTTAATTTAAAAAAATAAAAAAATAAAAAAGTAAAAAAAATGGTACAAGATTGCCTCGGGAGCGGGCAAAGGAAAGAAAAAAAAAATAAAAAAAAAAAAGTTCTGGTGGTGGTCGTGGTGGTGGTGGGAACAAGTATTCCGGTTTATTTCCCCCTAATTTTATCTTGTTTGGATACAAAAGAGGATATAACTTTTTTTTTGTACCCCAACCAAATAGCTCCTTTGGGTTTAATTTTTGCCAGTTAGTTGTATCTTTTATTATTCTGAGAGATGAATATTATATTTAAATTTTTAAAATTTTTTTTATATAATTTAATATGATAGTTATGTTTTTATTTTACTGAGGATACTGATATTTTGTGTACATGAAACTTTTCGTATATGTAACGAATTTGTTGACGAGTTGGGAAGCCTATTGTGAGGACCCGGATCCCCACGGCAGGGTTTACTGTTGGTTTGGAGGTTTTTGGGTGTGTGGGTGTGCATGTCGGGCCCCAGATTCGGGTTTCTGGTGAAATCGGAGCTTGTATCTCTGCTGAGAGTCCATTTTGGGTGTGTGAGGTGTTTGCGCGCTTATTGGAGCTCAGTTTGTGACCCGGCACAAAAATTGGATCAAGTTTACTTTTCCGAAAAATTTTGAGAAATTTTAGAAGCGGAATTTGGTCGAACGGACCTCGGATTTGGATTCAGTGCGCGAAAACGAGCGAAATGGACTATTTACTTGAATTTTTCGGAGCCCGGACGCGAAAACACGGAAACCGAGGCAAAGGGTACTGTTCCGGCGGCCGGAGGAGCGCGGCGGCGGCGGAGCGCGGCGGAACGCGGCGGCGGAGGGCGGCGCAGGCGCGCGCGGTCCACCGCGGGGCGCGTGCACCGGGCGCGGGCCACGTGGCGCGCTGCGGTTGGCCGGCGCAGCGGCGCGCGGTCCACGGGACTTGGCGGGGTGTACGGTGGACCGAGGGTAGGCTACGTGGCATTCTGTGGTTGGTGTGGTGTTGTGCACGCGGTCCATGAACTTTGGTTCTGGTGCACCCGGTCCACACGGCGGCGGCGGCTGAGGCGGTGCCTCGGGACGCGTGCCCGACCCGGGTCCGGCGGCGGCGCGGCCGCGCACGTCGCGCGACGTGCGCGTTGACCGGGTCGGCGTGGGGGGGCGCCACGTGGCGCCCCGTGGTTGGTCGGGCGCACGGGTGCACGACGCCCGGTCGGGACACGTGGCGACGCGGCATTGGTTGGCGCCGTGCGCGGGTGCAGGGGGGAGCTTCCAGGGACACGTGGCGGCCTGAGGGCGTTTCGGGCGCGCACAGTAACGGGCCGGCCCGTTACTGTAGCCGCCCGAAACTTTTCGGGCGCCCGAATTCCCTGGGCCCAAATCCGAAAGTGGGTCTTTTGGGCTGCTTTTTGGGGAGAGCCTATATAAAGGCCCCTTGGGCTGTGATTTTGGGGACTTTTCCGAGGGAATTGGCCCTTGAGCTCCTAACCAAAGATTTTCCTCTCCCTCTTGCCCATCTCTTGGTGAAATTTCAGAACTTTTGGAAGCCGCGACGACTGTGTTTTCTGCCTCGAAGTGCGGAGCGACGGTTTTCTGTTGGAGGCCCGTTATCGTCGCTTTTCGGTCAAAATTTTCCACAGAGCTACCCCGACATCCGATTTCAGCGATTTTTGCGGCGTTGGATTCACGAGAGATAAATATTCGACTTTCGTGTTGAGTGTTTTGCCTAGATTTGGGTTTTTGGCACGGATTTCGAGGCATTTCTGAGCCGCTGTTTTGTTGTGAGATTTCTGGACAGCACTCACTTTGCGGATTTTTATCTCCTCATCCGGACATAGGAATTCGACGATTCAAGAGCCTATCGACATCTACACTTCGCGAGGATCGTTGTGATATTTTTATTGGGATTTTAGGAAATTTATTTTCAGGTGAAATTCGCGTGTGAACAGTAACCTTGTTTGCAGATTTTGAAATAGTGATTATGTGTATGAATTGTGGGATGTGTTATTGTACCCAGGACTGTAAGAGCACTTCTCTGTGCTCTTTGCACTGTGGATCTGGGAAATTGTCGACTCCCGGACTGTTTATCTGTACCGGCTCGGACAGTTAGCGCGATCAGGTGGGTGATCCTGCTTTCAATACCTATGGACTGCACTCTAATTCTATGATTATAAGTGCATGCATGATAGTATATGAGCTGTTTAATCTGTGCAAACTGTATGTTAGTACCCACAGTTGATAGATGTTAAATCTGATGACCTCATTGAACCACTTGCAGTATTTGAACTCTTACATCATGAAAACTCAACTTAGCTTTATTGTCAGTTAATTATTTATTCATGCACAATTAGACTACAGAAAATGTGAACATGTATTTAGATTTGCTCATCACCTTAACTTTCCCCAGTGGTTGTACCCTTGTCGTTCTGACATTGTGATTTTCCCCGGGTCGCGGGTTGGGAGGTTTAGTAGCTATGATGCATTGTACTCGTGTCTGGGGACCGAGTAGTGTTGGTAACAGTCTGTAGATTGTTCATCATTGAGATAGTGATAGTGATAGTGATAGTGACAGTGGATCTGGGATCTTTGGGACATGGTCATAGTGACAGTGTGGATTTTTAGCCAGTGAGTGAGACAGTGATTGGATCATAGCCTGCATGAGCCATACTTGAGATCGACAGAGATGTGCAGATACTTTGCTCGGTGGGGTCGCTACCCACGAGTACCACTCCGGAGTTGGGTTTGATACGTGTCCCTCTGGCTGAGCCAGTTTTGGCAGTCACGGACACCGTCCCTCTGGCTGAGCCAGTTTTGGCAGTCATGGACGTCCTATGTAGTGAACCGGAAATTTGAATATAAATAAATATAAATAAAATGGTATGAAATACTATTTTATTGAGTTAGAAAAAGTGTAGGAATGATCTGGAAACGAATTGGGCCTAAATTGGGATTAAAATAAGATGTCTCAAATCTTATGCGAGGAAGTGGGCCCAGATGGAAGGTGGAAATTTACAAGTCTCGGAAAATTCCGAGAAAATTACGGGAGCTCCGTAAATGTGTTTTAAGGCCACGGTAAAAGTTTCGCGTTGATCGGATACCCGGGTTGAGAGAACGGGCTCCGCCAGCGAATTCAAGGACGGCGGGACTTTTGTCAAATCAAAAAGGGTCCCGGAATCCCCAGCATAGGGTTTGCTGGTGGTTCGGTAACTTTCGGTGGCCTTGACCGTGGTTGGACGCGTGTTGGGCCCAAGAAATGGAATTGCGGTGCAACTTGGGCACAAGCGTTGGAGACCGGGCTTAAAAAGGGATCGCGTGGGTCATTGGAGGACCCGTCGCGTGTTTAGAAGTGATTTCGCGTGTTGTCGATATTAAATTGGGCCCTGGGCGAAACGGAATTGAATAATTCCTCTCTGGGCGCCTCCGGGGAATTTTAGAGTTACAATTCGGCAAATTGGGCTTTAGAATTGGACCCGGTGCGAAAAACGGATCAGTGGGCTATCCGGGGAATTCGACAAATTATCGGACGAGAATTTGGAGAAACGGACTTCGTTTCTGGACTCAGCGCGCGAAATCGCTAAGGATAGACTAATTATTTGTTGGATTTGGAGTCCGGTAGGCGTGCGCGCTTTTCGAGGCAAGCGGCACGCAAATCGGAGCATCGCGGCAGAGTCGCGCGTGGCACGGAACCCGAGGCGGCCGCGCGCGGTCAGGCGGGTCAGCGCCGATGTGACCTGACGCGCAGCGCGCGTCAGGTGCGCAGGGGCGCCCCTGCGCGGGCCACAGGGGGCCGCCACGTGGCGGACCCCTGTTGGCGCTTCACGCGCAGGCGCGTGACCGCGCCCGTGTAACGGGCGCGTGTCACGCGCCTCTGCGCAGGAAGCGCGGCCGCGTGGCGCGCGTTGATGCGGCCACGCGGCCGCCCCTTTAGTGCGGTGGGCCGGGTGCACCGGGTGAGTGGGGTGCACCGGCCGGTCCACGGTGCACCGTGCACCGTGGACCACCCTCTCCCCCTTTCTCTTTTTTTTCTCCTTCTTCTTCCTCCCCGCAACCCGCTTCTTCTCCTTCTTCGGTTTCTTCTTCAACCGAGAGCGAGAGAGAGAGTGAGGGAGGAGGTTGGGGAGTGTGCGGCGAGGCGTCGAGGGCTTCGTGGAGCGCGCAAAATTGCTCCGAAGAGCCAGATAGACTACGCGATGCCGTCGAGGTAGGCCGTTTATCATATTTTTGGTGGTATTTTCGGCACAGTTTCTACACTTCCTTTTGGACTATGGGTTTGACCCCTTTGCCACATACATGCTAGGAACCCAAAATTTATGCGCCGTCTTACTGCTCGAGTTTTGCGGGCATTTTTGACGCGTCTCGTTTTGCGTGCCGACACGAGGTAAGTGTTCCGTTTTGCGCGCAGGTTGAATTAGCGGACACCGTTTGTCGAGTAGACTCTAACAATATGCCTCGTTTTACGCGCAGGGTCAGAAAGTATAGGCATCGTTTTGCGTGCAACCCTATATTAGAGTGTGCACCGTTTTGCGTGCAGATAAAGGTACGTGCTCCGTTTTGCGTGCGGGTTGGACCAATGCGCGCCGTTTTGCGTGTAGAATCTAATAGTTTGCATCGTTTTTCGTGCAGGCTAGAAAAGATGTGCACCGTTTTGCGTGCAACCCTACAGTCAGACGTGCACCGTTTTGCGTGCAGATTTGAGGTACGTGCACCGTTTCGCGTGCAGGTCGTGCTGTCGCGCATGGTTTTGCGTGCCGGTTGAAGTGGCGCGCATCGTTTTGCGTAAGGGTTTTTCTGACGTGCACCGTTTTGCGTGCAGGTCTGAAGGAAGTGCATCGTTTTGCGTGCAAGCTCGAGGGGACAAGTGGACTCGCGCGGAGACCAATTGCAAGTGTCTACAAGCAATTGGGTACACTACAAGGTGGGGAATTCTGCCGAAATTGGGTGACCTCTCCCCTTGCTCCTTTGCTTTTTGATCTCGAAGCATGATAGTAGCCTGTTAGAGGCGTTAGGTAATTATGATTAAGATTGCATGTGTAGATGGAATTCAGATGAAAAAGTGCAACTGTTGGTTGCCAGAGATAGAGGAATATATGTGCATGTGCAAATGGACACAGAGGAAAAGAGCAACTGTTGGTTGCCAAAAGATATATCAATCATGTGCATGCTTAGAGACAATTATTAATTATGGATGAGTTGAAAATAATTGCATGCATGAAATAGATAGCTATTGATGACTGTGATCATGTTAGGGTATAACCCTAGGAATCATGTGACATAAGGGAACAAGACTTGTTGGTAGTAAGACTAGGAGAAAACCTAGTTAGGGGTTTGACGAGTGACATCAACTTAGGAGTTATCCTAGGAATTAACGAGTGGCATGGTCTTAGGTGATAACCTAAGGACACTGGATAGAGTGATCAACATAGAGTCAGGAAACTCTAGGATGTATATGACATGGAACTTAGGTAAAGAGAACCTAAGGAGAACTAGTGTTCAACATAGAGTCAAGGAACTCTAGGATGAGTATGACATGGAACTTAGGTAAAGGAAACCTAAGGTGAACTAGAGGTCAGCATAGAGTCATGGAACTCTAGGACAGGTATGACATGGGACTTAGGTAAAGGGAACCTAAGTTGAGCTAGAAGAGTTTAAACTCACAGACAGGAAAATAGAGTCAAGTTGACTCTAGGATTCAGTAAGGAATCAGGAGGATGGAAAAGGTGGATCAAGTGTGGAGATATGAAAGGGAAAACAGAAAAGTAGAGTCAATGTAATTCTAAGATAACAGTGGAACATGGAATTAGAGTCAGTGTAACTCTAAGTTAATAGTGAACAGGAAAATAGAGTTAAGTTAACTCTAGGATTCAGTGAGGAATCAGAAAGTGGGATGAGATCCCAAGGTTAAAGAATTAATCAAAATAACCCTAGAAAGTCATAGGGTGTCTGGGCAAATGGATAATAACTTTAACTTCAATTTGAGTTAAAGAAATAAAAGAGAAATGTTTAAGAGTCCAGGAGACTCTCTAGTTATCCTTATGGCAAGACCTAGGATAAGAGGAAAATTGTTGTAAAAAGGCAAAGTTTAAAAGCAAGCTAAAAGTGGCTAAAAAGCATAAAGAGAATGTAAATGGCGCCTTCGAATTTGAGACTCGTCAAGTGGAGCAGGACTCCCTGGGCAGTGACCCGTCGGACGAGGTACTTTCGAAGGGCTAAAAGTGAAAGCAAGGAGCTAAATGCTCAAAGAAAAGAGAAAGTGAATTGCCAGTGGCAAAATGGGAGCTATAAGCTCGAATAAGAAAGGAAAGCAAGTGTTCAAAAGCAAAGAGGCTAAGAACTAAAATAAAAGAGAAAGAAAGAAAGAAAAGAAAAGAAAGAAAATTAAAGATAAAACGGGCGTACCTCCGGGGGCGAACGTACAACGGTCAGGAGTTGGACAGGGTCCCTCTCCCGGGCAGCGACCCGTATGACTGGTAGATAGAGTACTCTTGAGAGTTGGGCAGTGACCCTATCGGGCAGTGTCCCGTATGACAAGTCCCCCGGCAGGACGGGGTAACACTTGCGGGTGTTATCGGCAACCTTAGAAATCTTATCTTATGGTAGCAGGACTACCGGGCTCGGGCCCGTTGGATAAGAATTTCTGAGGGTTAACTTGAACTAAAGCACCAGAATCTAAAGAATAAAGAAAAATAGAGTGGCCAAGGTGGCCGGGTTAGTTTGACCCTGTATACAGCGGCATAGTGGCCGAGTTGGTGCTTAGCAGCCTAGTGTGGCTAGACAGAGTAGTGCTGGGTCGATGGTTATACACAGATAGTGTAGTGAGTGATATATATTGCATAGCTGCATTTTGATATTGAGGATTTTAGTTTCCTAGCACTATTATTATTGCTTCCATTGGACCAAGTGGTGTAGGACACTTTCTCTCGGTGGTTGAACCCACTGGGAACTCGCTCGGAGTTCTCACACCCCTTGGGTGACCCCCCCCACAGGTTCGGGAATGGATGCAGCGGTCGAGACAGATCAGATGCAGACGACAGCGAGGCATACGACAGGGGCAAGGGCCCAGCAGCATAGTGACCTAGAGGGTCTAGCAGAGGTATCCCTTTCTATATATTTCTTGAGTGAACCTTGTATGGTGAGGAATTATGTAAAGGAAATGTAATAATTTATTTGCAAGTTCAGAAATGTAAAGTGTAATAAGTTTAATTTATGGTTCACTCCTGTATGCTTTCATTTCCGCATTAGTTATTGAATGAAAGTTTTAAATTTATAGTGATTTTTAGTACTCTGATATTGAGCTTCCGCATACACTTGTTGTGTTATTATGGATGTTACCGTTCCTTTCGGGTAGAAAAAGGTTTTACCCGATTGGCGGGTCTGTTGGCGTGCCCGAACCGTACAAATTGGCGGACTCGGGGCGTGACAGATTAGAGTGGTATCAGAGCCTAGGAATAGTCCTAGGTGGTTAGCAACCTTAGGGAGACCTAGGGATTAGCACGAGAGAGTGCGTGGTATTGGCGAAAGTATTTGATTGGTTTTGTTGTTCCCAAAAAGGATGTTGGGACTGATCGAGGGCGACGAGCTTTCATTCTTCGGATATTACGTTGGCGGCCGACAACGTAATGTTGGAGATGAAAAGGAGTACCCTCTTATACTTTCGCATGATTGGGTCGACGAGCCTTTTTGTCGGTATATAGATTGCGCGTTGCTCAAATGGCTAAGTTTGGGCTGGTTGTTTCGTTGTGGTGTGCATATTAGCGATGACACCACATAGGGAAACGCACCTGTTTGACTCGAGTCCCGAGAGGGCTGGGGTCAAACGAGGTACACGAGCTGCGATAGCAGGTGACCGCACTTGTTGGTGTGGTCCAACAGCAGGTCAGCTTCTTGCCGTCGGCGGAAATTTTTCCGCCGACAGGAAGACAGATTCCGACGCCTAAGAGTGGCGTCAGCATGACAGTTGGAGCAGATAGATAGGCTCCAGTGGCTGATAGCGCAGCAAGCTGAGGCTGCACAAACAACGTATGAGTATACGGCGTCGCCGCCTGTAGGGGCGACAGTAAAGAGAGTGGCAGTGGCCGCCGAACTTTTGTCGGCACCCAGCCAACACCTTCAGCATAGGGTGTTTACGCTTGTGTCAGCTAGGTTGCTGGCAAAGTATGGTTAGTAAGGTCCAGTGAGAGACCGACTCACGAAGAAAATGGTGATCGCTATGTTGCGAGAACCAAGTAAGTATGTCCTAAGGGTTAGGGCAAGAAAGATTTATGGGCCTAGTGGCGAAAGTTCGCCCTGATGACGGTAGTGACCGTGTGGCCTATCATTGTGGCTAAATTGCCGCATTGTGGGTTGGTAAGACCCGGGACAGGTTTCGAGATTCGAAAACCTCGCAAGAGAGCGAGAGTTTTGTGGCGCCGATCTGATGGATCGGTGTAATGGCAAGGATTGCCACCACTGGGTTTGCGTGTTAATCACCAGAGTTGGTGAGGATCGTGGTGGTGCCTCAACCCAGGTTGGGAGAGGTGTAAAGGAGTCATGCGCGTGTTTAAGCAAGTTGCTTTACATTTTGGATTACGCAAGTTAGCGTGAGGGGGCGTAGGACGCCCAACTGTTTGGGTGCTCAAGGGCACAAGTAGCTTTAGCCAGAGAGAGAGCTGAGTAGGTGGCGTAT
>CM054942.1:3688890-3746390 GCA_029168755.2 Tillandsia fasciculata
AAGGCCCCTTGGGCTGTGATTTTGGGACTTTTCCGAGGGAATTGGCCACTTGAGCTCCCTAACCAAAGATTTTCCTTCCCTCTTGCCCATCTCTTGGTGAAATTTCAGAACTTTTGGAAGACGCGACGACTGTGTTTTCTGCCTCGAAGTGCGAGAGCGGTTTCGTTGGAGGCCCGTTATCGTCGCTTTTCGGTCAAAATTTTCCACAGAGCATACCCCGACATCCGATTTCAGCGATTTTTTGCGGCGTGGGATCACGAGAGATAAATATTTCGACTTTCGTGTTGAGTGTTTTGCCTAGCTTTGGGTTTTTGGCACCGGATTCGAGGCATTTCTGAGCCGCTGTTTTGTTGTGAGATTTCTGGACAGCACTCACTTTGCGGATTTTTATCTCCTCCATCCGGACATAGGGAATTCGACGATCAAGAGCCTATCGACATCTACACTTCGCGAGGTCGTTGTGATATTTTTATTGGGATTTTAGGAAAGTTATTCAGGTGAAATTCGCGTGTGAACAGTAACCTTGTTTGCAGATTTTGAAATAGTGATTAGGTGTATGAATTGTGGATGTGTTATTGTACCAGGACTGTAAGAGCACTTCTCTGTGCTCTTTGCACTGTGGATCTGGGAAATTGTCGAATCCCGGACTGTTTATCTGTACGGCTCGGACAGTTAGCGCGATCAGGTGGGTATCCTGCTTTCAATAACCTATGGACTGCACTCTAATTTATGATTATAAGTGCATGCATGATAGTATATGAGTGTTTAATCTGTGCAAACTGTATGTTAGTACCCAACCGTTGATAGATGTTTAAATCTGATGACCTCAGTGAACCACTTGCAGTATTTGAACTCTTACAATCATGAAAACTCAACTTAGCTTTATTGTCAGTTAATTATTTATTCATGCACAATTAGACTACAGAAAATGTGAACATGTATTTAGTTTGCTCATAACCTTAACTTTCCCCAGTGGTTGTACCCTTGTCGTTCTGACATTGTGATTTTCCCCGGGTCGCGGGTTGGGAGGTTAGTAGCTATGATGCATTGTACTCGTGTCTGGGGACCGAGTAGTGTTGGTAACAGTCTGTAGATTGTTCATCATTGAGATAGTGATAGGATAGTGATAGTGACAGTGGATCTGGGATCTTTGGGACATGGTCATAGGACAGTGTGGATTTTTTTAGCAGTGAGGAGACAGTGATGGATCATAGCCTGCATGAGCATACTTGAGATCGCAGAGATGTGCAGATACTTGCTCGGTGGGGTCGCTACCCGAGTACCACTACGGAGTTGGGTTTGATACGTGTCCCTCTGGCTGAGCCAGTTTGGCAGTCACGGACAACGTCCCTCTGGCTGAGCCAGTTTTGGCAGTCATGGACGTCCTATGTAGTGAACCGGAAATTTGAATATAAATAAATATAAATAAAATGGTATGAAATACTATTTTATTGAGTTAGAAAAAGTGTAGGAATGATCTGGAAACGAATTGGGCCTAAATTGGGATTAAAATAAGATGTCTCAAATCTTATGCGAGGAAGTGGGCCCAGATGGAAGGTGGAAAATTTACAGTCTCGGAAAATTCCGAGAAAATTACGGGAGCTCCGTAAATGTGTTTTAAGGCCACGGTAAAAGTTTCGCGTTGATCGGATACCCGGGTTGAGAGAACGGGCTCCGCCAGCGAATTCAAGGACGGTGGGACTTTTGTCAAATCAAAAGGGTCCCGGAATCCCAGCATAGGGTTTGCTGGTGGTTCGGTAACTTTCGGTGGCCTTGCCGTGATTGGATGCGTGTTGGGCCCAAGAAATGGAATTGCTGTGCAACTTGGGCACAAGCGTTGGAAACCGGGCTTAAAAAGGGATCGCGTGGGTCATTGGAGGACCCGTCGCGTGTTTAGAAGTGATTTCGCGTGTCGTCGATATTAAATTGGGCCCGGGCGAAACGGGATTGAATAATTCCTCTCTGGGCGCCTCCGGGGAATTTTAGAGTTGCAATTCGGCAAATTGGGCTTTAGAATTGGACCCGGTGCGAAAAACGGATCAGTGGGCTATCCGGGGAATTCGACAAATTATCGGACGAGAATTTGGAGAAACGGACTTCGTTTCTGGACTCAGCGCGCGAAATCGCTAAGGATAGACTAATTATTTGTTGGATTTGGAGTCCGGTAGGCGTGCGCGCTTTTCGAGGCAAGCGGCACGCAAATCGGAGCATCGCGGCAGAGTCGCGCGTGGCACGGAACCCGAGGCGGCCGCGGCGCGTCAGCGGGTCAGCGCCGATGTGACCTGACGCGCAGCGCGCGTCAGGTGCGCAGGGGCGCCCTGCGCGGGCCACAGGGGGCCGCCACGTGGCGGACCCCTGTTGGCGCTTCACGCGCAGGCGCGTGACCGCGCCCGTGTAACGGGCGCGTGTCACGCGCCTCTGCGCAGGAAGCGCGGCCGCGTGGCGCGCGTTGATGCGGCCACGCGGCCGCCCCTTTAGTGCGGTGGGCCGGGTGCACCCGGGTGAGTGGGGTGCACCGGCCGGTCCACGGTGCACCGTGCACCGTGGACCACCCCTCCCCCTTTCTCTTTTTTTCTCCTTCTTCTTCCTCCCCGCAACCCGCTTCTTCTCCTTCTTCGGTTTCTTCTTCAACCGAGAGCGAGAGAGAGAGTGAGGGAGGAGGTTGGGGAGTGTGCGGCGAGGCGTCGAGGGCTTCGTGGAGCGCGCAAAATTGCTCCGAAGAGCCAAATAGACTACGCGATGCCGTCGAGGTAGGCCGTTTATCATATTTTTGTGGTATTTTCGGCACAGTTCCTACACTTCCTTTTGGACTATGGGTTTGACCCCTTTGCCACATACATGCTAGGGACCCAAAATTTATGCGCCGTCTTACGGCTCGAGTTTTGCGGGCATTTTTGACGCGTCTCGTTTTGCGTGCCGACACGAGGTAAGTGTTCCGTTTTGCGCGCAGGTTGAATTAGCGGACACCGTTTGTCGAGTAGACTCTAACAATATGCCTCGTTTTACGCGCAGGGTCAGAAAAGTATGCATCGTTTTGCGTGCAACCCTATATTAGAGTGTGCATCGTTTTGCGTGCCAATAAAGGGTACGTGCTCCGTTTTGCGTGCGGGTTGGACCAATGCGCGCCGTTTTGCGTGTAGAATCTAATAGTTTGCATCGTTTTTCGTGCAGGCTAGGAAAAAGATGTGCACCGTTTTGCGTGCAACCCTACAGTCAGACGTGCACCGTTTTGCGTGCAGATTTGAGGTACGTGCACCGTTTCGCGTGCAGGTCGTGCTGTCGCGCATGGTTTTGCGTGCCGGTTGAAGTGGCGCGCATCGTTTTGCGTAAGGGTTTTCTGACGTGCACCGTTTTGCGTGCAGGTCTGAAGGAAGTGCATCGTTTTGCGTGCGAGCGAGCTCGAGGGGACAAGTGGACTCGCGCGGAGACCAATTGCAAGTGTCTACAAGCAATTGGGTACACTACAAGGTGGGGGATTCTGCCGAAATTGGGTGACCTCTCCCCTTGCTCCTTTGCTTTTTGATCTAGAAGCATGATAGTAGCCTGTTAGAGGCGTTAGGTAATTATGATAAGATTGCATGTTTAGATGGATTCAGATGAAAAAGTGCAACTGTTGGTTGCCAGAGATAGAGGAATATATGTGCATGTGCAAATGGACACAGAGGAAAAGAGCAACTGTTGGTTGCCAAAGATATATGATGAATATGCATGCGTAGAGGACAATTATTAATTATGGATGAGTTGAAAATAATTGCATGCATGAAATAGATTAGCTATTTATGACTGTGATCATGTTAGGGTATAACCCTAGGAATCATGTGACATAAGGGAACAGACTTGTTGGTAGTAAGACTAGGAGAAAACCTAGTTTAGGGGTTTGACGAGTGACATCAAACATAGGAGCTATCCTAGGAATTAACGAGTGGCATTGTCTTAGGAGATAACCTAAGGACATTGGATAGAGTGATCAACATAGAGTCAGGGAACTCTAGGACATATGTGACATGGAACTTAGGTAAAGAGAACCTAAGGAGAACTAGTGTTCAACATAGAGTCAAGGAACTCTAGGATGAGTATGACATGGAACTTAGGTAAAGGAAACCTAAGGTGAACTAGAGGTCAGCATAGAGTCATGGAACTCTAGGACAAGTATGACATGGGACTTAGGTAAAGGGAACCTAAGTTGAGCTAGAAGAGTTTAAACTCACAGACAGGAAAATAGAGTCAAGTTGACTCTAGGATTCAGTAAGGAATCAGGAGAATGGAAAATGGATCAAGTGTGGAGATATGAAAGGAAAACAGAAAAGTAGAGTCAATGTAATTCTAAGATAACAGGGAACATGGAATTAGAGTCAGTGTAACTCTAAGTTAAAAGTGAACAGGAAAATAGAGTTAGTTAACTCTAGGATTCAGTGAGGAATCAGAAAGTGGGATGAGATCCCAAGGTTAAAGAATTAAACAAATATAACCCTAGAAAGTCATAGGGTGTCTGGGCAAATGGATAATAACTTTAACTTCAATTTGAGTTAAAGAAATAAAAGAGAAATTTTAAGAGTCCAGGAGACTCTCTAGTTATCCTTATGGCGAGACCTAGGATAAGAGGTAAATTGTTGTAAAAAGGCAAAGTTTAAAAGCAAGCTAAAAGTGGCTAAAAGTATAAAGAGAATGTAAATGGCGCCTTCGAATTTGAGACTCGTCAAGTGGAGCAGGACTCCCTGGGCAGTGACCCGTCGGACGAGGTACTTTCGAAGGGCTAAAAGTGAAAGCAAGGAGCTAAATGCTCAAAGAAAAGAGAAAGTAAATTGCCAGTGGCAAAATGGGAGCTATAAGCTCGAATAAGAAAGGAAAGCAAGTGTTCAAAAGCAAAGAGGCTAAGAACTAAAATAAAAGAGAAAGAAAAAGAAAGAAAAGAAAGAAAAATTAAAGATAAAACGGGCGTACCTCCGGGGGCGAACGTACAACGGTCAGGAGTTGGACAGGGTCCCTCTCCCGGGCAGCGACCCGTATGACTGGTAGATAGAGTACTCTTGTCAGAGTTGGGCAGTGACCCTGTCGGGCAGTGTCCCGTATGACAAGTCCCCCCGGCAGGACGGGGTAACACTTGCGGGTGTTATCGGCAACCTTAGAAATCTTATCTTATGGTAGCAGGACTACCGGGCTCGGGCCCGTTGGATAAGAATTTCTGAGGGTTAACTTGAACTAAAGCACCAGAATCTAAAGAATAAAGAAAGATAGAGTGGCCAAGGTGGCCGGGTTAGTTTGACCCTGTATACAGCGGCATAGTGGCCGAGTTGGTGCTTAGCAGCCTAGTGTGGCTAGACAAGAGTAGTGCTGGTTGGTGATTAGACACAGATAGTGTAGTGTAGTGATATGTTATATTGCATAGCTGCATTTTGATATTGAGGATTTTAGTTTCCTAGCACTATTATTATTGCTTCCATTGGACCAAGTGGTGTAGGACATTCTTTCTCGGTGGTTGAACCCACTGGGAACTCTGTCGGAGTTCTCACACCCCTTGGGTGACCCCCCCCCACAGGTTCGGGAATGGATGCAGCGGTCGAGACAGATCAGATGCAGACGACAGCGAGGCATACGACAGGGGCAAGGGCCCAGCAGCATAGTGACCTAGAGGGTCTAGCAGAGGTATCCCTTTCTATATATTTCTTGAGTGAACCTTGTATGGTGAGGAATTATGTAAAGGAAATGTAATAATTTATTTGCAAGTTCAAAGATGTAAAGTGTAATAAGTTTAATTTATGGTTCACTCCTGTATGCTTTCATTTCCGCATTAGTTATTGAATGAAAGTTTTAAATTTATAGTGATTTTTAGTACTCTGATATTGAGCTTCCGCATACACTTGTTGTGTTATTATGGATGTTACCGTTCCTTTCGGGTAGAAAAAGGTTTTACCCGATTGGCGGGTCTGTTGGCGTGCCCGAACCGTACAAATTGGCGGGCTCGGGGCGTGACAGATTAGAGTGGTATCAGAGCCTAGGAATAGTCCTAGGTGGTTAGCAACCTTAGGGAGACCCTAGGGATTAGCACGAGAGAGTGCGTGGGTGGTGGCGAAAGTACTTGATTGGGTTTTGTTGTTCCCAAAAAGGATGTTGGGACTGATCGAGGGCAACGAGCTTTCATTCTTCGGATATTACGTTGGCGGCCGACAACGTAATGTTGGAGATGAAAAGGAGTACCCTCTTATACTTTCGCATGATTGGGTCGACGAGCCTTTTTGTCGGTGTATAGACTGCGCGATGCTCAAATGGCTAAGTTTGGGCTGGTTGTTTCGTTGTGGTGTGCATAGTAGCGATGACACCACATAGGAAAACGCACCTGTTTGACTCGAGTCCCGAGAGGGCTCGGGGTCAAACGTGGTATACGAGTTGCGATAGCAGGTGACCGCACTTGTTGGAGTGGTCCAACAGTAGGTCAGACTTCTTGCCGTCGGCGGAAATTTTTTCGCCGACAGGAAGACAGGTTTCGACGCCTAAGAGTAGCGTCAGCATGACAGTTGGAGCAGATAGATAGGCTCCAGTGGCTGATAGCGCAGCAAGTTGAGGCTGCACAAACAACGTATGAGTATACGGCGTCGCCGCCTGTAGGGGCGACAGTAAAGAGAATGGCGTGGCCGCCGAACTTTTGTCGGCGCAGCCAACACCTTCAGCATAAGGTGTTTTACGCTTGTGTCAGCTAGGTTGCTGGCAAAGTATGGTTAGTAAGGTCCAGTGAGAGACCGACTCACAAAGAAAATGATGATCGCTATGTTGCGAGAACCAAGTAAGTATGTCCTAAGGGTTAGGGCAAGAAAGATTTATGGACCTAGTGGCGAAAGTTCGCCCTGATGACGGTAGTGACCGTGTGGCCTATCATTGTGGCTAAATTGCCGCATTGTGGGGTTGGTAAGACCCGGGACAGGTTTCGAGATTCGGAAACCTCGCAAGAGAGCGAGAGTTTTGTGGCGCCGATCCAATGGATCAGCATAATGGCAATGATTGCCACCACTGGGTTTGCGTGTTAATCACCAGAGTTGGTGAGTGATCGTGGTGGTGCCTCAACCCAGTTGGGAGAGGTGTACAGGAGTCATGCGCGTGTTTAAGCAAGTTGCTTAGAATTTGGATTACGCAAGTTAGCGTGAGGGGGCGTAGGACGCCCAACTGTTTGGGTGCTCATGGAGCACAAGTATCATTTAGCCAGAGAGAGCTGATTAGGTGGCGTATTAGCCTTTGCCCAGTGTGGCCAGAGTTGATATAGAGAGTTTGGGTCGTGGATTGACGACTTGTTAGTTGAGTTTGCTCAGTGGAGCATAGAGGTCGCGTGGCGACGATTTGCGGGTTCGCGTTAGGACGATCCGTGCCTGGACCATGTTTGTGGACTGTGGGCCTGTAGCCCAGTGGGCAGGCGCAGTCAGCTGTGAGAGACAGCGGCCCGAGACCTGATGGCGGGGCATGATAGAGATTTGGTCGGGACGGTAGTCCAAGCGATGACCCGGGAACGTGGAATGCCACGTGTGAGCATTGAGGCTAGTAGTACACTGAGGTTAGTACACTGAGAGTGAGATATGACCAGGCTGTGGAGCTAGTGGTGATTGAGGTATTGTAGCTCCTAGTGGGAGTATTGGTGTAGTAATCCTAAGTGAGGATCTACCCGTATGACGATTGGGTCTGCGTGCTAGTGAGAGCCATTGTATAGTGTTGGACTTGTTGGGCTATAGGCCCTACTGGATCGTGGTCTGTGGACCTATTAGTAGTCCGAGACGTCGGGTTAGCTGATAACCCGTGGACTTAGAGCGCTAGTAGCGTGTGAGATAGTTGAGGACTGGTGGATTGGCCTTTGCCCTCCACATTAGGCAGCGGAGTGACCGGGAAATGCGGTAAGTGTAATTGGTTGCAGGTGCAGCCTCGTTGTGAAAAAAAAAATGATGGCGGAATTAAAGTGAAAATTTCGCAAGTAAAGACTGGGTCGTTCGTGGCAATTGAGAGAGCAAGTATACAACTGTGTCTCTCACCTATTGGGAAAGTGGCCAGACACCAAGCCTAAGTGTCCCGGAGTCGGGATAGGGATCCTGTAATGAGCTGCCCGCTCATGCGTGGGTGAGCTGGCAGTGTAATGCCAATCACGAGGTTCGGTGAGCCTGATAGCGAGGGCAAAGTTTCCCCCTCTTGATGGAGTAAGAGTCGAGGTGTGACTCAAGTTTCGAGGACGAAACTTATTTTAAGGGGGGTAGGATGTAGTGAACCGGAAATTTGAATATAAATAAATATAAATAAAATGGTATGAAATACTATTTTATTGAGTTAGAAAAAGTGTAGGAATGATCTGGAAACGAATTGGGCCTAAATTGGGATTAAAATAAGATGTCTCAAATCTTATGCGAGGAAGTGGGCCCAGATGGAAGGTGGAAAATTTACAGTCTCGGAAAATTCCGAGAAAATTACGGGAGCTCCGTAAATGTGTTTTAAGGCCACGGTAAAAGTTTCGCGTTGATCGGATACCCGGGTTGAGAGAACGGGCTCCGCCAGCGAATTCAAGGACGGCGGGACTTTTGTCAAATCAAAAAGGGTCCCGGAATCCCCAGCATAGGGTTTGCTGGTGGTTCGGTAACTTTCGGTGGCCTTGACCGTGGTTGGACGCGTGTTGGGCCCAAGAAATGGAATTGCGGTGCAACTTGGGCACAAGCGTTGGAGACCGGGCTTAAAAAGGGATCGCGTGGGTCATTGGAGGACCCGTCGCGTGTTTAGAAGTGATTTCGCGTGTCGTCGATATTAAATTTGGGCCCTGGGCGAAACGGAATTGAATAATTCCTCTCTGGGCGCCTCCGGGGAATTTTAGAGTTACAATTCGGCAAATTGGGCTTTAGAATTGGACCCGGTGCGAAAAACGGATCAGTGGGCTATCCGGGGAATTCGACAAATTATCGGACGAGAATTTGGAGAAACGGACTTCGTTTCTGGACTCAGCGCGCGAAATCGCTAAGGATAGACTAATTATTTGTTGGATTTGGAGTCCGGTAGGCGTGCGCGCTTTTCGAGGCAAGCGGCACGCAAATCGGAGCATCGCGGCAGAGTCGCGCGTGGCACGGAACCCGAGGCGGCCGCGGCGCGTCAGACGGGTCAGCGCCGATGTGACCTGACGCGCAGCGCGCGTCAGGTGCGCAGGGGCGCCCTGCGCGGGCCACAGGGGGCCGCCACGTGGCGGACCCCTGTTGGCGCTTCACGCGCAGGCGCGTGACCGCGCCCGTGTAACGGGCGCGTGTCACGCGCCTCTGCGCAGGAAGCGCGGCCGCGTGGCGCGCGTTGATGCGGCCACGCGGCCGCCCCTTTAGTGCGGTGGGCCGGGTGCACCCGGGTGAGTGGGGTGCACCGGCCGGTCCACGGTGCACCGTGCACCGTGGACCACCCTCTCCCCCTTTCTCTTTTTTTTCTCCTTCTTCTTCCTCCCCGCAACCCGCTTCTTCTCCTTCTTCGGTTTCTTCTTCAACCGAGAGCGAGAGAGAGTGAGGGAGGAGGTTGGGGAGTGTGCGGCGAGGCGTCGAGGGCTTCGTGGAGCGCGCAAAATTGCTCCGAAGAGCCAGATAGACTACGCGATGCCGTCGAGGTAGGCCGTTTATCATATTTTTGTGGTATTTTCGGCACAGTTTCTACACTTCCTTTTGGACTATGGGTTTGACCCCTTTGCCACATACATGCTAGGAACCCAAAATTTATGCGCCGTCTTACTGCTCGAGTTTTACGGGCATTTTTGACGCGTCTCGTTTTGCGTGCCGACACGAGGTAAGTGTTCCGTTTTGCGCGCAGGTTGAATTAGCGGACACCGTTTGTCGAGTAGACTCTAACAATATGCCTCGTTTTACGCGCAGGGTCAGAAAAGTAGGCATCGTTTTGCGTGCAACCCTATATTAGAGTGTGCACCGTTTTGCGTGCAATAAAGGGTACGTGCTCCGTTTTGCGTGCGGGTTGGACCAATGCGCGCCGTTTTGCGTGTAGAATCTAATAGTTTGCATCGTTTTTCGTGCAGGCTAGGAAAAAGATGTGCACCGTTTTGCGTGCAACCCTACAGTCAGACGTGCACCGTTTTGCGTGCAGATTTGAGGTACGTGCACCGTTTCGCGTGCAGGTCGTGCTGTCGCGCATGGTTTTGCGTGCCGGTTGAAGTGGCGCGCATCGTTTTGCGTAAGGGTTTTTCTGACGTGCACCGTTTTGCGTGCAGGTCTGAAGGAAGTGCATCGTTTTGCGTGCGAGCTCGAGGGGACAAGTGGACTCGCGCGGAGACCAATTGCAAGTGTCTACAAGCAATTGGGTACACTACAAGGTGGGGGATTCTGCCGAAATTGGGTGACCTCTCCCCTTGCTCCTTTGCTTTTTGATCTAGAAGCATGATAGTAGCCTGTTAGAGGCGTTAGGTAATTATGATTAAGATTGCATGTGTAGAGGATTCAGATGAAAAAGTGCAACTGTTGGTTGCCAGAGATAGAGGAATATATGTGCATGTGCAAATGGACACAGAGGAAAAGAGCAACTGTTGGTTGCCAAAGATATATGATGAATATGCATGCGTAGAGACAATTATTAATTATGGATGAGTTGAAAATAATTGTATGCATGAAATAGATTAGCTATTTATAATTGTGATCATGTTAGGGTATAACCCTAGGAATCATGTGACATAAGGGAACAAGACTTGTTGGTAGTAAGACTAGGAGAAAACCTAGTTTAGGGGTTTGACGAGTGACATCAACATAGGAGTTATCCTAGGAATTAACGAGTGGCATTGTCTTAGGAGATAACCTAAGGACATTGGATAGGGTGATCAACATAGAGTCAGGAAACTCTAGGACATATGTGACATGGAACTTAGGTAAAGAGAACCTAAGGAGAACTAGTGTTCAACATAGAGTCAAGGAACTCTAGGATGAGTATGACATGGAACTTAGGTAAAGGAAACCTAAGGTGAACTAGAGGTCAGCATAGAGTCATGGAACTCTAGGACAGGTATGACATGGGACTTAGGTAAAGGGAACCTAAGTTGAGCTAGAAGAGTTTAAACTCACAGACAGGAAAATAGAGTCAAGTTGACTCTAGGATTCAGTAAGGAATCAGGAGGATGGAAAAGGTGGATCAAGTGTGGAGATATGAAAGGGAAAACAGAAAAGTAGAGTCAATGTAATTCTAAGATAACAGGGGAACATGGAATTAGAGTCAGTGTAACTCTAAGTTAATGGTGAAGCAGGAAAATAGAGTTAGTTAACTCTAGGATTCAGTGAGGAATCAAAAATGTGGGATGAGATCCCAAGGTTAAAGAATTAAACAAATACAACCCTAGAAAGTCATAGGGTGTCTGGGCAAATGGATAATAACTTTAACTTTAATTTGAGTTAAAGAAATAAAAGAGAAATTTTTAAGAGTCCAGGAGACTCTCTAGTTATCCTTATGGCGAGACCTAGGATAAGAGGTAAATTGTTGTAAAAAGGCAAAGTTTAAAGAGCAAGCTAAAAGTGGCTAAAAAGTATAAAGAGAATGTAAATGGCGCCTTCGAATTTGAGACTCGTCAAGTGGAGCAGGACTCCCTGGGCAGTGAGCCGTCGGACGAGGTACTTTCGAAGGGCTAAAAGTGAAAGCAAGGAGCTAAATGCTCGAAGAAAAGAGAAAGTAAATTGCCAGTGGCAAAATGGAAGCTATAAGCTCGAATAAGAAAGGAAAGCAAGTGTTCAAAAGCAAAGAGGCTAAGAACTAAAATAAAAGAGAAAGAAAAAGAAAAGAAAAGAAAGAAAAATTAAAGATAAAACGGGCGTACCTCCGGGGGCGAACGTACAACGGTCAGGAGTTGGACAGGGTCCCTCTCCCGGGCAGCGACCCGTATGACTGGTAGATAGAGTACTCTTGTCAGAGTTGGGCAGTGACCCTGTCGGGCAGTGTCCCGTATGACAAGTCCCCCCGGCAGGACGGGGTAACACTTGCGGGTGTTATCGGCAACCTTAGAAATCTTATCTTATGGTAGCAGGACTACCGGGCTCGGGCCCGTTGGATAAGAATTTCTGAGGGTTAACTTGAACTAAAGCACCAGAATCTAAAGAATAAAGAAAGATAGAGTGGCCAAGGTGGCCGGGTTAGTTTGACCCTGTATACAGCGGCATAGTGGCCGAGTTGGTGCTTAGCAGCCTAGTGTGGCTAGACAGAGTAGTGATGGTTGGTGATTAGACACAGATAGTGTAGTGTAGTGATATGTTATATTGCATAGCTGCATTTTGATATTGAGGATTTTAGTTTCCTAGCACTATTATTATTGCTTCCATTGGACCAAGTGGTGTAGGACATTCTTTCTCGGTGGTTGAACCCACTGGGAACTCTGTCGGAGTTCTCACACCCCTTGGGTGACCCCCCCCACAGGTTCGGGAATGGATGCAGCGGTCGAGACAGATCTGATGCAGACGACAGCGAGGCATACGACAGGGGCAAGGGCCCAGCAGCATAGTGACCTAGAGGGTCTAGCAGAGGTATCCCTTTCTATATATTTCATGAGTGAACCTTGTATGGTGAGGAATTATGTAAAGGAAATGTAATAATTTATTTGCAAGTTCAAAGATGTAAAGTGTAATAAGTTTAATTTATGGTTCACTCCTGTATGCTTTCATTTCCGCATTAGTTATTGAATGAAAGTTTTAAATTTATAGTGATTTTTAGTACTCTGATATTGAGCTTCCGCATACACTTGTTGTGTTATTATGGATGTTACCGTTCCTTTCAGGTAGAAAAAGGTTTTACCTGATTGGCGGGTCTGTTGGCGTGCCCGAACCGTACAAATTGGCGGACTCGGGGCGTGACATCCTACGTAAGTCCGGTCCTCTGGGATGTACGGCAGTAGGTAGGCGCAGGCTTGACTGGACCCTATGGGGCAGTCAGTTTGGATTGGGTGATCTGAGTTGAGAGAGAGTTGGTCGTGGCATCATATTCATTCTGTTCCGCCCTTTGAGCATTTAGATAGAGGCATAGTAGCAGTAGATGTTTTACTTTCTAGCTTCTCTATACTGCATTTCTTGTGTTACTGTATGCCTCTAGTAGACTTAGTGGGTAGACCGTCGGGCTTGTTGGCGGCACCCACTGAGAACTACTGTGGGAGGTAGTTCTCACACCCGTCGTGGTGTCTTTTTTCCCAGGGACGTCAGCTCTAGTTCCTGCGGTGCCTGTTGCTGATCCAGCTCTTCCAGACCGAGGTAAGGGAGTTGCGAGATAGATCCCTTCCCCTTCAGCTTCAGTGTGTTATAGAGGTACCCCTATATTTTGATTGTGTCATGTTTGAGAGTTATGTAGTGAGGTATCGAGTTGTACTTTTCTGCTTTCTTTGAGAGACTTTTGTATTTTGGTGAGGATATGTTGTATATATTGTGAGAGACTGTTCTATTTTCTGTTCATAGTTAGTTTTTCCTTACTGCTCTGATATCTGTTAGTATAGTAATCTATTTTTGCAGGTTTGACGCTACGTCTCTACGGGCTTCCTGTAGGGGCGGCGGATCTGTTGGCGAGCCCGGGGTACAGTTCTGACCCCGGGGCGTGACAGATTAGAGTGGTATCAGA
This sequence comes from Tillandsia fasciculata, assembly GCA_029168755.2. Taxonomy (NCBI): domain Eukaryota; kingdom Viridiplantae; phylum Streptophyta; class Magnoliopsida; order Poales; family Bromeliaceae; genus Tillandsia; species Tillandsia fasciculata. The sequence continues at coordinate 3,702,460 of CM054942.1, forward strand.
GCTTAGGGTGTAGGTCTTGAGGACTTAGGAACCCTAGGCTTATGGTTAAACCCTAGGATGACCCACGTGAGAGCCGAGACTTTTAGCGAAAGTCTTGATTGGGTATCTAACTCTCCCGTGTGGATAGGGACGAGTGATAGACATGCCTTCCTTCTGTGGCGACTATGTTGGCTGCAGACAACATAGTGCTTCGGGAAGGGGGACATGCCTTTTGACTTTCGCTAGATTGGGTCGAGTGTTGCTTTTGGTTTTGATTGTGTGTTTTGTCCCTCAGGTGGGGATGCCTCCTCGACGTTCGATGGTGACGCGCTCGCAGCCTTCGTCCTCTGAGCCCGAGCAGGAGGACTCGGGGCGAGGACCTCAGGCTGAGATTCAGGAGCTCCGTGCCCAGATGGCACAGTTGGCTGAGGCGGCTAGACGCCAGGAGGAGGCAGTGGCGCGGCTGACGCTCTTACTGGAGCAGAGAGCACAGCCGGCAGTGGCACCCCCTGAGGCTTCGCCGGTGCCTTCTTCCCCTGTTGTGGCACCCCCTGTGGTGCAGCCGGCGCCAGCGATTCCTGCTGAGCCAGTTTCGAGTAGGCCACCGGCCGGGGCGACGGGAGCGTTGACTGAGACAGAGCAGCGGGAGGTTGTAGATTTACTGATGAGATTTCGACGGTTCGATCCGCCCCGCTTTTCGGGCATGAGTGTTGAGCCTTGGGCAGCCGAGACTTGGATTACCACCATGGAGCGCCACTTCGAGAGCTTATTTGTGGATGAGAGGTATAGGGTTATTCTGGCTACTCACTTTCTGGAAAGCAACGCCGAGGCATGGTGGCGGCGTGTGCGACCAGCTGGTCCACCTGGGACGCAGCTTCTTTCTTGGACCGAGTTTCGGAGCATGTTGCTGGGAGCATTCTTTCCTGAGAGCGTCCGACAGCGACTAGAGGAGCAGTTGAAGAATCTCCGCCAGGGAGATAGGCCTGTGCACATGTACATAGCGGAATTCAACCAACTATTGGCATGTGTACCTCATGTGGCCAGGGATGAGAGCCATCGTGTTTATATGTTTGAGAGAGGACTTCGCCGAGACATTTACCAGTTTGTCCGCTCCCGCCGACTGCAGACCTTGGAGGCCTCGATGGAGCAGGCTTTGTATGTGGAGAGTGGAGAGGCCGTGATGGATGAGGTATCTCCGGCCCCTGTAGCGACTTCTGGGGCGAAGCGCCCGGCATCTCCGGAGGAGGGGCAGTCTAGCAGGCAGGGACCCCCGAGACCTCCACGTTCCCACTCGCAGGGCCAGGGGTACCGGGGACATCAGAGATGGGGAGCGTCCCGCCAGACACAGCAGCAGTATCGACCCCCACGACAGCAGCAGTTCACACAGCAGGCTTCCCAGCAGCAGCGCCCAGATCGGTGTGTTATCTGTGGAGGCCCACACCTACCGACTCAGTGCCCGCAGAGACAGGGCCATTGTTTTCGCTGCGGGCAGGCCGGTCACTTTGCGAGCGTGTGCCCTAGAGCCGGCCATCCAGCTCCTTCATCTGCATCTGCACCGTTTGTCCCTTTCCAGTCAGCCGATCCTTCTGCGGCCTATAGCAGGCCGGATGTTGCCTCATCTTCTTCCCGACAGCCAGAGCGACGTTCCCCGGCACCGAGCGGTCGTATTTATGCCGCTCCGGTTGAGGTCACTTCAGCAGCCGAGCAGGTCGTTGCAGGTATTATTCTGGTCTTAGCATTCCGTGCTCAGGTTTCTTTTGATACCGGTGCATCTCATTTATTCTTCAGTAGAGTTTTTGCATCTATCTGCATGGTATCAGGGCATGCGCATCTTAGTATAATTTAGGGGTAGAGATTTTGTGACTTGCATTAGCGTTTGGATTCATCCTGGTATCTTCCAGCAGAGGCGAATTTTGGGCATGATCAGAACAACTGAACTTTGAACCGCGCGCCGATTGTTGTGTTGATTCAGTTGCAGCTCCCCGACTCAGATTGAGCGCTTGGGATGGACCAGTTGGTGCGGTATCGTGCAACATTCGATTGCGAACGGAGAATAGTGGCCTTTCCGCAAGTTGGACGACAGAAGATCATTTCTACTGGTTACTGAGGCATCCTTCCTGCAGCAGTGGCTTCAGCGGCTTTGTGTTAGGTGCGACTTGTCGAGCGTAGGTGACGCCTAGGACTAGAAGGTTGTCTCTAGGGGTCTGGGTTAGAGTGGTGTTTCTTTTAGGGGCACGGATGGACTGTAATTCCTGTTTTGTGGCCGCAGCAGGAACGGCATCAACCCTTCTCAGGATGAAAGATACGAAAGATTACTCCAGAAGTAGGGACAGGGCCCGAACCTGTTCTTGTTGGTTTAGGGCAAGGGCACTGGTCTCTCGGAACTTTCGAACTTTTCGCTAATTTCAGTCGTTTTCTAAATTTGAGAATTGGAGGTTGATGACCTTCCTACTGGTGGAGCCCTTTCTTTTTCTGTTAAGTTTTGTAGCGTAATTCGAATAGTTTGGAGGCGTAGAGTTGGCTGCTCTTTTTAGTCCTCGGTGTTTGGGAATTCCTGAGCTTTATCCGCGGTTGGACGCGCTTTGTGGAGAGTTGTGGCGACTGGGGAGTTGGAGTTTGTGCTGATGGATGCTTACCTTTGGGCTTGGAGACTCCTTTTTGAGCCGTGTTTGTTTCGAGGACGAAACTTTCTTTTAGTGGGGGAGGATGTGAGGACCCGGATCCCCACGGCAGGGTTTACTGTTGGTTTGGAGGTTTTTGGGTGTGTGGGTGTGCGTGTCGGGCCCCAGATTCGGGTTTCTGGTGAAATCGGAGCTTGTATCTCTGCTGAGAGTCCATTTTGGGTGTGTGAGGTGTTTGCGCGCTTATTGGAGCTCAGTTTGTGACCCGGCACAAAAATTGGATCAAGTTTACTTTACCGGAAAATTTTGGGAAATTTTAGAAGCGGAATTTGGCCGAACGGACCTCGGATTTGGATTCAACGCGCGAAAACGAGCGAAATGGACTATTTACTTGAATTTTTCGGAGCCCGGACGCGAAAACACGGAAACCGAGGCAAAGGGTACTGTTCCGGCGGCCGGAGGAGCGCCGGCGGCGGCGGAGCGCGGCGGAACGCGGCGGCGGAGGGCGGCGCAGGCGCGCGGTCCACCGCGGGGCGCGTGCACCGGGCGCGGGCCACGTGGCGCGCTGCGGTTGGCCGGCGCAGCGGGCGCGGTCCACGGGACTTGGCGGGGTGTACGGTGGACCGAGGGTAGGCCACGTGGCATTCTGTGGTTGGTGCGGTGTTGTGCACGCGGTCCATGAACTTTTGGTTCTGGTGCACCCGGTCCACACGGCGGCGGCGGCTGAGGCGGTGCCTCGGGACGCGTGCCCGACCCGGGTCCGGCGGCGGCGCGGCCGCGCACGTCGCGCGACGTGCGCGTTGACCGGGTCGGCGTGGGGGGGCGCCACGTGGCGCCCCGTGGTTGGTCGGGCGCACGGGTGCACGACGCCCGGTCGGGACACGTGGCGACGCGGCATTGGTTGGCGCCGTGCGCCGGGTGCAGGGGGGAGCTTCCAGGGACACGTGGCGGCCTGAGGGCGTTTCGGGCGCGCACAGTAACGGGCCGGCCCGTTACTGTAGCCGCCCGAAACTTTTCGGGCGCCCGAATTCCCTGGGCCCAAATCCGAAAGTGGGTCTTTTGGGCTGCTTTTTGGGGAGAGCCTATATAAAGGCCCCTTGGGCTGTGATTTTGGGGACTTTTCCGAGGGAATTGGCCCTTGAGCTCTTAACCAAAGATTTTCCTCTCCCTCTTGCCCATCTCTTGGTGAAATTTCAGAACTTTTGGAAGCCGCGACGACTGTGTTTTCTGCCTCGAAGTGCGGAGCGACGGTTTTCTGTTGGAGGCCCGTTATCGTCGCTTTTCGGTCAAAATTTTCCACAGAGCTACCCCGACATCCGATTTCAGCGATTTTTGCGGCGTTTGATTCACGAGAGGTAAATCTTCGACTTTCGTGTTGAGTGTTTTGCCTAGATTTGGGTTTTTGGCACGGATTTCGAGGCATTTCTGAGCCGCTGTTTTGTTGTGAGATTTCTGGACAGCACTCACTTCGCGGATTTTTATCTCCTCATCCGGACATCGGAATTCGACGATTCAAGAGCCTATCGACATCTACACTTCGCGAGGATCGTCGTGATATTTTTATTGGGATTTTAGGAAATTTATTTTCAGGTGAAATTCGCGTGTGAACAGTAACCTTGTTTGCAGATTTTGAAATAGTGATTATGTGTATGAATTGTGGGATGTGTTATTGTACCCAGGACTGTAAGAGCACTTCTCTGTGCTCTTTGCACTGTGGATCTGGGAAATTGTCGACTCCCGGACTGTTTATCTGTACCGGCTCGGACAGTTAGCGCGATCAGGTGGGTGATCCTGCTTTCAATACCTATGGACTGCACTCTAATTCTATGATTATAAGTGCATGCATGATAGTATATGAGCTGTTTAATCTGTGCAAACTGTATGTTAGTACCCACAGTTGATAGATGTTAAATCTGATGACCTCATTGAACCACTTGCAGTATTTGAACTCTTACATCATGAAAACTCAACTTAGCTTTATTGTCAGTTAATTATTTATTCATGCACAATTAGACTACAGAAAATGTGAACATGTATTTAGATTTGCTCATCACCTTAGCTTTCCCCCAGTGGTTGTACCCTTGTCGTTCTGACATTGTGATTTTTCCCCGGGTCGTGGGTTGGGAGGTTTAGTAGCTATGATGCATTGTACTCGTGTCTGGGGACCGAGTAGTGTTGGTAACAGTCTGTAGATTGTTCATCATTGAGATAATGATAGTGATAGTGATAGTGACAGTGGATCTGGGATCTTTGGGACATGGTCATAGTGACAGTGTGGATTTTTAGCCAGTGAGTGAGACAGTGATTGGATCATAGCCTGCATGAGCCATACTTGAGATCGACAGAGATGTGCAGATACTTTGCTCGGTGGGGTCGCTACCCACGAGTACCACTCCGGAGTTGGGTTTGATACGTGTCCCTCTGGCTGAGCCAGTTTTGGCAGTCACGGACACCGTCCCTCTGGCTGAGCCAGTTTTGGCAGTCACGGACGCCGTCCCTCTGGCTGAGCCAGTTTTGGCAGTCATGGACGTCCTACGTAAGTCCGGTCCTCTGGGATGTACGACAGTAGGTAGGCGCAGGCTTGACTGGACCCTATGGGGCAGTCAGTTTGGATTGGGTGATCTGAGTTGAGAGAGAGTTGGTCGTGGCATCATATTCATTCTGTTCCGCCCTTTGAGCATTTAGATAGAGGCATAGTAGCAGTAGATGTTTTACTTTCTAGCTTCTCTATACTGCATTTCTTGTGTTACTGTATGCCTCTAGTAGACTTAGTGGGTAGACCGTCGGGCTTGTTGGCGGCACCCACTGAGAACTACTGTGGGAGGTAGTTCTCACACCCGTCGTGGTGTCTTTTTCCCCAGGGATGTCAGCTCCAGTTCCTGCGGTGCCTGTTGCTGATCCAGCTCTTCCAGACCGAGGTAAGGGAGTCGCGAGATAGATCCCTTCCCCTTCAGCTTCAGTGTGTTATAGAGGTACCCCTATATTTTGATTGTGTCATGTTTGAGAGTTATGTAGTGAGGTATCGAGTTGTACTTTTCTGCTTTCTTTGAGAGACTTTTGTATTTTGGTGAGGATATGTTGTATATATTGTGAGAGACTGTTCTATTTTCTGTTCATAGTTAGTTTTTCCTTACTGCTCTGATATCTGTTAGTATAGTAATCTATTTTTGCAGGTTTGACGCTACGTCTCTACGGGGCTTCCTGTAGGGGCGGCGGATCTGTTGGCGAGCCCGGGGTACAGTTCTCACCCCGGGGCGTGACACCTATATACTCCATGGCGTGACCCTCTAAGGTCCACTTACATTAAAAATTGAAAGCACTATTTTTAGAGCAAGCACATCACTGATTCTGAGAGATGAATATTATATTTAAATTTTTAAAATTTTTTTTATATAATTTAATATGATAATTATATTTTTATTTTACTGAGGATACTAATATTTCTTGTACATGAAACTTTTCGTATATGTAACGGATTTGTTGACGAGTTGGGAAGCCTATATACTCCATGGCGTGACCCTCTAGGTCCACTTACATTAAAAATTGAAAGCACTATTTTTAGAGCAAGCACATCACTGAACACAGTAGTCGATTGTTTGTTATCTAAAATATTATCTAACTCGAGTATAAATTTAAGAGGTATAAATTTTTTTATATCTGAGATAGTTTGTTATTCCGGAATAATCAAGTATAAAAGTTAAATTGCATTTGATTCAAAAGTTGGTATTCTCTGGAATAGAAAAAATCATGTTTGGTTAAAATTATGGAATAGTAAAGAATAGTAAAAAAAGATGATAATTTTTTTTATCAAAATGACAACTTTGCCTTTACCTTATATATATATAAATTAATTTTAATTATTATAAATTAATTAAAATGATAATTTAATTATAAATAATAAATTATATCTCACCTAAACAAAATAATTTTTTATATTTTATAGTATATTTTAGTAAATAATAATTAGTAAGCAAAATATTTTTTTTATATTTTATAGTATATTTCAGTAAATAATAATTAGTAAATAAAAATAATTACATAACCACAAATTACATAACCTTATTTTCATATAGTTTCAGATTAGAAGGTAAGCTAATGTAAAAAAAAAAATATATATTCATTCACTGACCTTGAGGTATAAACTAATATTTTTTAGCGGGTTATTCCAAAATAATCCGTTAAGTACGAATTATTTTAAACTTTTATCTCTAATTATTTTTTATCTCCGTTTGGCAAGAATAGTAGGATAAAGAAAGTTATTTCTTCTCTATCCCTTAACCAAACAGGGCACAAGAGAATTAGAACAAGATTTTTTAAAATAATTTATATTTCATACAAAATAATAAGTTCTAAGATTGCACAAGTTCATGTGAGTTTTACAATTTTATTAAAAATGTAGAAATATATCGCTATATGCTCTCTCTTTAATCCCTTCAAATTCGGAAATTAAATTTTAGCTCATGCCTCTATTTTAAGATTCTCACACAAAAATTTAAACTTTTTATATTTTTTTTACTTGTTTTAATTCCACGAATGAAGAGAGAGAAATTATTAGTCAACAATTTTGTAGTCATGCGTAGCGTGCGCGTGGGACAAAATAATTAAATCATGCGTGGACTTGGACTTAATATGTAAATAAAAATATATTCTCATTGACTAAGCATAACCACAACAAAAGTCTCACAAGTAACCACACAAGTAACCATTTCTTAAAAATTTAAATTAAAATAAAAATCACACACTGAATTGATTATGATAATTTTAGAGTACGGTGATTATATATCCGTTCGTACCTGAAACTTTTAAATTGAAGATCTATATTATTAAATGTGATTTATAGTATTTTAAATTTTTAAAAATAAATTTTATAATTTTTTAAAATTATAATAAAATTCATCCGGTAAACATAAAATGAACGGTCAAAATCGAGTGATCTTCTAAAATAGAGAATCAGATTATTCAATTTAAGATCAGAATTATAGATCTATATCTCGACAGCAAAAAAAAAAATCTATAAAAAATTTAATATATTTCAATTCTTTTACACTATTAAACTAGTAAGTATTCTATATTGGCCGTTAAAAATTATCAATTTTAAAAAAAATTTATCGTAAAGTAATAATATCAAAAAATTATAAAATTTAATTTCTAGAAGTCTCAAATGCTCTGAATCATATTTAACGATATGGATCGTAAACTCTATCATCGAAAACAACTTATTAATAAGAAGTATTCATAAGAGTATAATAGTCGAACTGATGATAATAATTATTATTTTCTTGAGAAAGACTTTTTCAACACTTTAAAAATTCAAAGCTCCTTTTAAGCACAAAAAAAAAAAAAGAAAAAATATAATTACAAATATATTATAATTAGAGTTGCGTGTAATTAGAGATACAACAATTATACAAATAATTTATTAGGTTATATATGTATTTATAAAATTTTACTATTTTATATATAAGATTGTGAGATTATCCCTAATATAGGAAAAATATATTTTTTTATTAGAAAAGGTGATTAAATTTGAATATAGTTTTAGCTGCTATAATTGACTTTTATTATTGAGTTTCATCTGTAACAGTTAAATTTAAATATATCAAATCAAATAATAAATTAAACTTTATATACAGTTACAATTGAAATATTTGATTTGTGGTATAACAGAGTACCATTTTCTTTTTCCTTTTTCTTTTTTTTTTTTTTTGAAAAAAGAATAGCAAGCTTAGCTAGAAATATGAAAAAACTAAACTTCGAAGTTCGAATCTTGAATATCAATTATTAACTATCAAATTTTTTATCACTTACACTAGAAACAGTCGCTAGTCTCAGAAAACTTGATCACGAAAATAGCGTGATCATCAAATTTTTAATTTAACTAAAACGGGACTCAACGAAGTTAATGAGTATGGTTGACCTAATGCAACCATGCACAAAACGTGAAATCATTTTAATTTCCGTGCGCGTACCAATTTATTGTTAATTGTGGGTTTTCATGTAAGTAGGAAAATTAATCCACCAATGTTTTCCAAAGTACAAAACCTTTCATAATAGTAAATTATTTTTATTTATGAGATATTCTATTCGCCGTCCGATTTTGTTATACATAATCTATACTACTAAAGCTATTTAGAAATTAATTTTATATTATTTTGACATTATTTATTAAGTAATAAATTTTTTTTAAAAATTAATTATTTTAATAATTGATGTGATATATTTTACTTATAATGACAACAAAACTATTATTATTTTCATCTTTTAGCTTATACTATTTTTTTCAACCACCTACTAAATTTTAGAAGCTTACTATCATCTTAACCGCATATTTTTTTATTTAAAAATTATTTTTAACAAAAATAATATTTCGAACTTGAAATCTTATGTAGCAATCATCAAATTTGCCACCTGCGCCAGATACAACTTAGCTATTTTTGTTTGAAAGTTACTGTTGACAAAGTCAAATCAAATATCATATTAACTATTTACGAGTTTTGGTTCAACGTACTTAAAAAATTTAAATTTTGAATTTAAAATTTCAGATAATAACTATTAAGTTTTTTGTTTTTGTTGGAAAGTTATTGCAACAAAGTCAAAATCAAATATCATATTAATATTTATGAGTTTCGATTCAAACGCACTTAAGGTATTAAAAATGTGAAACAATTAGACTTCTAATAAATTAAAGATGTCAAACAGCAATCATTAAGTATTTTACCATTTGCGTTATGAACTATTAGTTATTTTTGTCTGAAAATTATCGCAAACAAAATCAAAATTCAATATCATATTAACTGCCGATGAGTTACAATTTGACATATTTAAAATACTAAAAAATATAAAATAATTAGACTTTAAATTTGAGAACTTAGATAGCAATAATCAAAATTTTCGTCACAGTTTAAAAAATATGATAATGTAGACAAAGTCAAAATTCAATATCATATTAATTATCTATGAGTTTCGATTTGACATATTTAAGATATTAAAAAATATAAAATAATTATATTTCAAACTTGAAACCTTACGTAGCAATAATCAAACTTTTCATTCTGGATAAGTAGGACAGTAAAAATATAATAGGGTAGGCAAAGTCAAAATCCAATATTATATAAACTGTTATGAGTGACGTTAACTATTAATTTCAAAAGTTCGAATAATTAAAAATACGTAACAAATTTACTGAACTCGTATAGACACAACGTTTACGAATCTCAACCGAATTCAATCCATTTGGACATTAGGTCTATTGTTGGGCTTACTGCCGTTAAATTTATTATGAACCGTAGCTCCACTCAATTTATTGGGTTCACTTAATTCAACTTATTAATTTTTTAAACTTATTATTTTGAAGTTTAAAATTAATTTTTTTTTTAATTTATAAATAAATAGTCATGACACAAAATATAAAATAATTAAATTTAAAATTTAAAATTTTAAATAACAATTAATAAATTTTTTATAGCTTGTACAAGAAATGATTCATTATTTTTTTTATTGAAAAAGTTAAGGAATGAGCCACTTTTGTTGTTTTCCTCTTTACACTCTCATTGAAAATGTTTTTTTTTTTTTTTTTTACTTATATTAAACACATGTCTAATTAATCTTTTAGAATCTTTAAGTGGGTACCTCGTGTGGATTAATTTAAAAAAAAGAAGAAGCATATTTTAACTTATCAACTAAGCAAACGTAAGAAAAAAAAATTAAAAATTGACCATAATATATTATATTATATTATTTTATTTTATTTATATTGTAATTTGAAATGCAGTGAACCAAACAGTTTTCTAGGGAAAAATAATTATTTTATAATATCTAAGGACCATAAAATACAAGGACTAAGTTGCAATAAAAGGTTAGTATAGGAGATATTCATACAATTTATTCTTAAAAAAACGTAAATGCTTTTTTGTACATATTATTTGTAATGTTTTATAGCTTACTTATTTTATGATAAAATAAATTTTATTTGTCACTTTAAAATTATGAATGAGTAAGTGTCCATATTATAAGATTAACAACATGTACAAAATAGTATTATTAAAAAAAAATAAAAAATAAAATAAAATTCACACCAATCATGTGCCCTCCACACCCACACTTTTTATATATAATACAAAAAGTGACAAATTTAAAAATCACTTAACTTTTATTTTTTTATAAAATTTTGTAACTTTTGATTTTTTTTTTTAAATAATTTTAGTAACTTGAATTAGGAATTTATTTAAGTCAATTATTTATTCTGACAAATTTTATGATAATAACTAATTGTCAACTAAAAAAAAGTATGAATAATTAAGTTTTATGGCTAAAACAATTCAAATTAAAATAATTCTTAAGGGACCAAGTTTGAAATGAGAAGTAATTGGGTGCCATTTTAATTATTCCCAAGCAAAATAAATGAAAAGAGCATAGTCTTGGGGGCATTTTAGAATTTTCAATAGTTGAAGGGGTATTGATACATATTTCTCTAAAATTAAAATAAAAGGAAAAGAGCAATGCTGCTTGTTCGATCTTATATTGCAACCAAATCACACACACAAAAAAAAAAAAAAAAAAAATCAAACCCTAGCAAAATTTTATTTTAGCTCCTCCTCAATCCCATCTCCAACCCCTATATTATTATTCAAATTGTGTAGCATCTCTTGTTTGTGAGGGCAAAAGCGGAGAAAAAAGAAGCAGCTTTTGAGGTACGAGGGTTTCTGAGCGCCCCCTTTCCCTTTCGTCTCCATTTTTGTGCGAAAATTTTGATTTTTTTCATGTAGGCTTTGTTAATTTTGAGCTGTTCTAGAGAATCTCAACGTGGGTATTGATCGGATCTCTTTTTTGTTGAGGTGATTTGGATTGATTTGAGGAGAGAAAGGGGGGATTTTGGATTAGGGAGAGGGGATTTTGAATAGGTTTTGTTCTCAAAGTTGTGGGCTTTGGTGGAACTAAATGTTGAATTAGGATTCAGAGAAATAATTCTTCTTTGTTTGTTATATACAATTTGTAGTTGGAAGCTTAATTTCACTAATGTTTATGTTTAATTCATTTTTTTAAAAATTTGTATGTAATAAAAAAGTTTAGGCCTCTTTGGTACTGTTCCCCTTTTTTCGTTTTTTGTTTTTTCAAGCACAAATTAGATGTGATGGAGTAATCCGGTGAATGGTTGATTGGTCACAATTACTAAAAACAAAACAAAAAAAAAAAATCCGTCGTAAATGATAGAGAATTCCTGTTATTGGCGCATCCAAACCATACAGAGTTTGAGTTAGTAACACTTAAGAAAAGAAGGCGACAGTACCGAATGACGCTGCAGATTTCGGTATGATTTCTCTCGAGTTTATGTTTGTCGCTGTCGTTCCCAGTTGTCATATTCGCCAGTTAATGCAAAAATTCTATATTCTCGAAGATATCTTATGACCCATGCAAGGATTTAAATATCTATCGGTACAGACCGTATCCACCGTGCCGTATCGTGCTGACTAGATACCGACACGATACAGTCTCCGTGCCGATGGCACAGCTCAATTTTTTTTTTTTTTTGAATTACTAAGTAAGTTTCTCAATAAAGCTCAAAATATTTGCTAAAGATATATAATAAGTAATTAGAAAATTTTGTTGCTAAAGAAAATAATACTGGTAAGTTTTTTTCACGATCCCGTGCTACGACACTTAAATCCTTGGACCCATGTTGTTTTATGATTGGAAAGTTAGATCAACTCGAGTAAGCACTGGAATTACTATTGTTAATCTGACCAAAACTGTAAAACTTTTTCTTCATGCATTTTAAATTCGATTGTTTGTCTGTTTGTCTGTTCGTCTGTTCTTTATTCATTTCTATTTACGAACTGCTGTTAAATGTTTTTTATAATCAGTTACATAAAGAACAGCGTCATAATGTATTATCGACCTTTCTATGTTCAGATTATATAATGTGCTCTCTTTCTCATGCTTCCTTCTGTGTTCCTTCAAATGTGTGATTTTTTCTGCTCTCATATCAGAGAACGATCCATGTGAGTTATTCTAAGCGTGCGAAAGAAGAAAGAGAGGGTTGACAAGTTTTGTCACTGTTATATAGTGGAATAATATGGAGGACGAAAATGGCCTTGAGCTTAGCTTGGGGCTCTCCTTTGGTGGTTCTTCGGCGAAGTCTAAAGCTAAAGATCCTGCACCCGATCCTAAATCGGAGGAAGGAAGCAGTAATAAAGGCCACGCAAACTCTTCAGACATTCATTTCCCTAGCTTTTTTCAAGCAAAAACCGAGAAGAGTGATCCAATTATGCAATCACAAATGAGCAGCTTTTGGACCGATCTTGGGAAATCTCCCATTGCAAGTAGCTCTAATAATGAACATGTCGGTCAGTCTCAAAACCCCATTTTTCAAGAGCTGTGGATGCCGACCAATAAAGGGAACGACACTGACGAAGAACGATCGAGCCTAAACAAACGTAAAACGCCTTCGGAGGATATTAATTTCCAAATAAAGCATCAGAAAAGAAATTCACATGTTTCGATTAATACGGGGGATGGATCGACTGGTGAAAATGAGGATGTCGGTGAATCAGAAGTCGAAGGCTCAAGTTCTTGGTTGGTTTCGCAAAACGAAGTTAGTACAAAGCGATCGGATGTTCACAACTATAAGATTGCGGATAAGCAATTGGGATCTGAATCCAATTCTGAGATCGGTAAAGTGGCTTATGGGATTCCTTTGTCATTTCAAGCAGTTAATGTCATGACTGTACCATATCCAGTACCTTTCAAGGTAGCAAGTGCTTCTGGGACGCCTGCTGCCACGCCTTTTACTTCTTCCTGTGTCATGCAATACATGCCCCTTTCAACCGGTGAAAAGCCAGTCGGAGGACAAGGAGGGAATGTTGGCAATTTACCAGTGGCTTTTGGGTACCCGTCAATGCAGCTACCGACACTTGAGACGAATCCGTTCTGGACATTGGGGAGGAAAGAACAGGGCGATGGAACATTTGAGTCGCAGAATGTCGAAGATGATAAAAGGAAATCAGACTGTCGGTATCTCTTTCTCCGGTCTATTCTTTCTTTTCTGATTATAAAAACATCGTTGATATTCCCTCCAAAGTTGCTGAAATGCTTTCTCTGTTTATATTTAGATTTGACAACAAATATAGCGAAAGAATGATTGACAAAAGTTGAATTAACATCATTTGAATGCAACTAAGAATCTTCAGTTAACTTACATGCAAGATCCTCATAAAATATTATCTATAGTTCAAAGATACAACCGTATTTGCTTCCTACTTTGCTACGTGTCACATTTACTTCCCTTCTGCACACATTTTTTTTATTTTTTTGAAACAACGAATTTTTTGAGATAAATGGCAAAGAGTTTTACTTGGCTTCCGCATGCCTGCTGCTGTTTTCAGAAACAAGGTTTGAAATATTGGCTTCCGTTTCAGCTTCCGCTTTTAGTGCGTCAGTGGTTTCTGTTTCAGTAGTTTGGGTTTTGGCTGGCGATGTTGCTTGAGAGTCTTTGAACTTGTCAAAACTATCAAACAAAATATGGAGAACCACCCTAGTAATTATAATAAATCATAGTTCAAAACATTTCAACATGTTGAAGCAGTAATCTGCGCTACTTTAATAACGAGCTTAGCTAACTTCGACGTTTTCAGTTAACGGTTATCAATGATATCAAGAGATGATAATTAATATTATCATAGTGTCTAAATGAAGTAACCCATATTGGTTTTTTATTTCTGAGTTTCGACTTCAAATTAGGATCAAAACTGCGAAATTCGGTATAGTTCGACCTGTGAAAACCATTAGAAATGGCTCTTTATTTGCCTTTTGTATGCTTCTATATTCCGAAGCTAAGTATGTTCTAGTGTTCTTATCGGTAAAATTTGTCGCAGGCCTGATACAAGTGCCTCGTATTCCATCACCAGCTTTGGCATTCGAAGCGAAAAGTCTAGAATTAGTTAAAGGAAGCAACAAACAGGCCGTCGACGCTGGCCCATCATCCTCTGCTCAGGCTGAAGAAGAGAACAAAGGAAACAACACTACCCTCAAACAAAAGGAAGCAGCAAATGATCCTGCTTTAGAAAGCACTTCTCACATAAGCTCTTTTATAAAGCCAGGTATCACGGCAAACTTGAAGTTCGGCGGATCTGGGTCGTATCCGGACCTTCCGTGGGTTTCGACTACCGGACCGGGCCCAAATGGTAAAACCATATCCGGCGTTACCTATAAGTACAATAAAAACCAAGTAAAGATCGTTTGCGCTTGTCACGGGACTCACATGTCTCCCGAAGAGTTCGTCAAGCATGCGAACACCGATGGCCCAAACCAAGAAGATAGTAATAACAGCAACGCGAATCTTGCTTCGTTTTCTGTCGGCCACCACCCGGCAGCATCGGCCCAAAACTAGTTCTCGAGCTCATGTGAAGTGTGTATTGAATGGTATCTTCGCGACAAACTTACATCGCGGATCGGTGGCCACTACAAGATGAGCTAGTGTGTGCTTTTCTTAATTTTATTCTCTCTCTCTCTCTCTCTCGCCTTTTCCGTGTTCTGAGAAAGTTATGGAACTTAATGGAGTACTTAAATGTTGTCTTCTTTTCATTTAAACATCTTTAGATGTAATTCTCTAAAATTGTCGGAGAAATGAGTGTATGTAGTCAGATTCCTAAATTTTACTTCATGCATGTTGTTGAACTTATGAACTGCAAATGAAAGTTGTTATTTGCGTGCGCATCTCTGAATCTCTTTGTTTAACTTTTTAAAGAAACCTATGTTTATAATGCTGTAATAACGAAATTTTTCTGTAATCTGATGGGCACAATTTTTGTTCAGATCGCACAGGGTGAATTCCACCAGTTTGATGATTATTTATTTCGTCCAATGAATTTTTATAAATATGTAAAATTGGCTCATTTAGTTTTCTAATGTGAGGTTAGTTAAATTAATAGAAAATTACTGCTTCTCCTAAGAACAAGGTATGAAATTGCAAACGAACAATAGGAGGAGGACTTTTATGAAAAAAGAGCCGTTTGGGCGGCGCTTCTTTTGGAATCACCCGCTTCTATTAGAATCCGACCCGCTACTCACCAGGGTTTTAGCTCTCCCCATTTCTCTTCGTCTTTTTCTTCTTCTTCTTCTCTCGATCTCGATTGCGACTCCGAAGAAGAAGAAGAAGAATCCATGGCCACCTCCGCAGATCAAGAAAACGACGAGAAGCAGAAGAAGCAGAAGCCCATGGAAACCAAAAATCGTAAGCGTAAGGAGTCCTTCATCTACGGCAACTACAAGCACTACTACAGCTATCGAGTATCGCCCTCCCCCTTCTCCCTCTCTCTTTCTGATTCATGCTTTTATTCGCATTTCGATGCACAAATTTTGAGTTGAATTCGATCGATTTTGAGTTGATTTGAGTAATCTAGGTCGATCACTTCATTGAGGTTTTTTTTGCACCGTTTGAGCGAAGCGAGTGTTGGATTCTCATACGCAGATTGATGCGAACACGGAGGAGGATCCGCGGCTCGCGGTGTTCAAGAGGGAGTGGTTTGAGGGGAGGCACTGCCTCGACATTGGCTGTAACCAGGGATTGATAGCAATCAGCGTTGGTAACTTTCGCGTCATGTTCTCAAATTGGTAAATCTTTTTCACTTCCATTTAATTTTATTTTTCCTTTTGATTCTATGCAGCGAAGAAGTTTCTGTGCCGAAGCATTTTGGGAATCGACATCGATGCAGGTGAGTGAGCTTCTTAGGTTAAACACTGGTTTGTTAATCGGTTTCATGCTTTTGATACGACATGCTATACATCTGGGACTCTAGGGTTTGCTTTCCGGTGTTCTAACTGTCACTGGGATAATCCACTTCCTTTACCTCCTAATTCATGTGAACTTAGTATTGTAAATGCCTAAATGGTTAACGAGTGGTGGAAAGAAACAACACTGTTGAATTTTTGGGTATTTTGTCATTGCAGGTGTAAAAGGAGTGGATTATCGAGGGACATATTAATCCCCAATTTTATTTTACCTGAAGGTAGAATTTCACTTAATTATTAAAACGGAGCTGTTGCTTCATCTGTGGATTTTTAATTAGCAGATGATTTTATTCATATCTGTCCATATACTGTTTCGTCTGTAATTTTCTTTCTTTTCTAACTTACTCTGCTTTTGTGCTCTAGACGTAGTCATTGTCTTAATTTTATTTTTTAAGCAACTAGTTTCACAATCATAATCCCGCATGATGAAAATTGAATTCTCAACCCCTCTTTATCCCTCATAGATTGAAAATTTACTGCATGAGGTGAAATATTCCGTTATTTATCATGCATTATCGAATGTTTAAGTTTCATATCCATGGATTTATCTGTTGGTTTAACTGTATTGTCTTATTCTACATTTAGGTTTGGTGGAAACTGCTCGCTGGAACTTACGAAAGATAGCTAGACTCGAGAATGCACATAAAAGGGCAATAGAGGGTTCTGACTTACCAGCGTCTAATAGTTTGAGCTGTTTGGGGAGAAGGACTGGTCAAACTTCAAAGGGGAAGATCCCCACCTCTAAGCATGATGATTCTCCTGATACAGCAGGGGATATTTTCAATGTAGTTTCTTTCCGCCGTCAAAATTTTATAGAGAGTTTGGATGGATGCTCAGAAAAGTATGATACAATTCTTTGGTAAGTTCATTTTCTAAATCTGAGTCACCCTTACCAAGTTTGATCTCATTTGTTGTTTTTTATTGAAAAGTATAGTAACCTGAGTAATTTTAATTTGTGAGATGTATCTACAAGATCTTTTTACTTACATGCCCATGCAAATTATTTATATTTGTAGTAAAAATTCCTATATCTGTTATACCTTTCGAAAGCTGACTTTTTTACATATTGTAGCTTTGTACTTACAGAAATGCCGATGTATTCAATTTATAGGTATGTTTGTTAGAATTGGAAATTTAATAGGTGTGTATGAAATTCAGATTTTATGACTTTATATATACATGCGCGCACACAGGCATTTTTCTGAAGTTTATAATCCAGTCTACATTATATTTT
Source organism: Tillandsia fasciculata (assembly GCA_029168755.2). Classification (NCBI taxonomy): domain Eukaryota; kingdom Viridiplantae; phylum Streptophyta; class Magnoliopsida; order Poales; family Bromeliaceae; genus Tillandsia; species Tillandsia fasciculata. Next base: position 3,720,079 of record CM054942.1, read on the forward strand.
TCTGGAGTTTCTAATTGACTTAATAAATTTACATTGTATCATTTTGCTTCTGCAGTTTGAGTGTCACGAAATGGATCCATCTGAATTGGGGTGATGATGGTCTAATTACTTTGTTTGTGAAGATATGGAGACTTCTTAGACCGGTTGATCTTGATTTCTCTCTTTTGGTTTGACTGTGGTTAGCATTTAGTAATGCATTACAAGCTTGGGAACTGATATAATGGTTGCTTCTTGCTTAATTTTTCCCCTTTCTTCTTGTAGGGTGGGATTTTTCTATTAGAGCCACAACCCTGGACTTCATATAAGAAAAACCGACGAGTTTCTGAGGTAATTAATGACTCAATGATCTATTCCAGTTCTTGTTTTCTTTGTTTAATGTATGCTGCTCGAGTTTTCCTTTTGAAGTTCATATGCCTTCCTCTTTTTTTTTTTTTTTGTGTGTGTTCAAAACCTAATTTTCTAAACAGTAGATTATTGTTGTTTTCTAAGTACAAGCCATTCTGTTATCGGCTTTTTCTCCTCCCTGTAATGATGTTTATATTACAATTGCATGTTACCATCGTGGATTATTTTATGTTAGTAAGAAGAAAGTGAACAAATTAAGGAATAAGTATGGATGCTGGCTCATCTTTTTCTTTTTTTTCCTCTTTTGATTTAGTTCATTAAGACTTGCCATTTGGTGATTGAAGGATTACGCATCTAGTTTTAGGCCTGAGTGTATGAACTGCGATTTAATTGCCCTGAGTTATATACTAGAAGAAAAATACCACGGCCGCCAATAGAGGGATGATCTGTGACATTTGCAATCTATGCATTTTATTTTGTGCAATTTTATTCTTACCTTTTCATTCTCTTTTTGACGTTGATATACAAAGATAGAAAAATATTCTTTTGTGCATTTTATTTTGTGAAATTTTGTTCGTACCTTCTTTAACATTTGTTATCATACTCGTTTTTGTTTGTAGATAGCTATGGCGAATTTCGACAACAATATCCGTTTGTATCCACATATATTTCGAGAAATACTGCTAGACAAGGTACCTTTGCTACTTTCAGCCTTTTGATTTCTGTACATTGAGTTATTTTGAAATCATATCTGTAAAAATCATATGAAAAATTTGAAGCATAAATATAGTTGTTGATCTTCAGATTAGATGCTGATCATTACCATGTGGTACTTGTAGATTGGATTCAGGTCGGTGGAGGTCGTTACTGACAATTTGTCTGGTGCTGTCGCGGGGTTTGACCGTCCAATTTTGGCCTTCTTGAAGTGAAATGTAGGATTAACTCCAGGTAACTGTACTTGTAATCAATTATCCTCATCGCGCATTTTTCACGCCGATGCTTTTTGGTTATATTTACTTTTTGTTCCCAGCCTTCTCCCTCAATGCAAGGCAAACACAATCATACAATTTCTTTGTTCTGCTATTGTTGTCCTCATGTTATCCAATCTTTTCTTTTTCCTTGTTTTTCGGGGAGGTAAATTGCAAAGATAGTTCTGGAACTCTTTTCTAGATTCCCAGGCTCAATTCAAGGATTTGGTTACCCAGACTTAAACAAGTTTCTCATTATGATCCCTCCTTCCGTCTCTATAAGTAGGATGATGGAAAATGTGGCCGCCATGTCTGACACGGCGGCCGCTGGGTATCAACATCTGCCCTCCCACACGACTATTTTACAATGTAAAACTCGTCGTAGTTTGGGATGTCAAATGCTGAAACTGAAGGTGAAGGACCAAAGGGAAACTTATCGAAGTGTTCACATGCGGTGTGCTAAACTGAAATAAATATGAAAAAGTAAATAGGAGAAAAATAAATTGTTAAAATGAAGCATAGGAAATTAAAGCTACAGTCGCAAAGGCCAATCCAGGATATATTCATACCCCTTCTCCCAAGCTCTCTGATAATTTCTTTTTTCTGGCACATTGTTCTATATTTTCATTTATTTTGCCCTTGAATTTTGAAGTGCCTTTTATTGCTGTGACTTTCTTTTGAACTGCTTTTTATATGAACTATCGTTTCCCAATATTAAATCACTGCACAATTGCTACAAAAACTCACCGCATTTTACTTGCGAGTCTTTGACACATGCAGATAGGATTGTGCAGGACTGGACTAAACTTCTTTCTGGTTTTTTATACGGAGATGTTCTGACGGCCTTCTGTGTTTGTATATTTCTCAACACCTTGTGATTTTGAGGTCAAGCAATATACACAGTTACTTCATCTGCAATTATGAAATTTCCAGGGGTGGACGCTCTGCGCGAAGCAGCCTGAAAATTTCAAATATACATATTCCTAAAAAGCAAAAAAATTTGGATATCGCACATCGATTGAGCCATTTCGAAAGATCTGTGGGATTTATCAAACATGATTATAGTTAGTAATTGTTGTATATCTTTACAAAATTTTGGAGTCATGAATTTAGTTGTGTGTGTGTGAATTATCACTTGATGCTTAACTCTGCCATGCTTTTCGATCTCCTTTTTCTCAAAAAAAATTCAAGGCAAAAATTTTTTCTCTTCACTTTAGTAGTCATAACATGTCTCAATCATCTTTTGGCAAAGAAAATTGTGTTATTTTAACACTTTTGCATCTTTTTAAAGCGCAACTCTTCCTCTTCTTGCCTTTTTTTTTTTTTTTTTTTTCTTTTTTTGGTTATGTTTAGGGAATGGGCCAATTACCACATAAGACACTTAATTAGATGCTGGTTTCTGGGTTTAATTTGACATACAGAGATCAAGGATTTCGTTATTTATGTTTCAGATTTAGTAAGTTATCAGTGCCAGTGGACTGGATTAGTATAATTGATTCCAGAATCCGTTCTTCGGCGGTGCTCAATGATATGATGGAGCTTTTCTGGCATAAAAGGCTTGTGAAAAAGCTAAAGAAGAAAGGAAATGAAAAAAATCTAAAGCAGGCCAAAAGTGAGAACCCTAGTACCAGCAGAAACAGAGTTAAAGGGGATAAAAAGATTGCTTCTTCATGTGTAATATGTTTGGTATCATCGATCGACTTTTGTTCATGATTAAACTTTATGGGATTCTCTTGTGGTAGATTTATGAAATTTATAGCAAGACACAGGCAAATGTGAAACTTTGCAAGAAATATGATCATTAGCTTTTATCTTTTTGTATGTGAGGCAAAAAAAAAAAAAATAAATAAATAAATAAAATAAAAAATAAAAATGAAGGTGAACACAATAAAACTTTGAAGGAGTCCACATAAGGGAAAAGGTATTGTTCTTAGATGAATCGAACGAATGTGCTGATCATTAATTATAAAGTTTTGAGTTGATAATAAAAAAATTATGCAATTCATCTATTTAAAATGTGTAATCTTACAGTACCCACGTTTCGATTCGATTGTGATTCCGCATGCTAGAATTGCTTTGAGCCGTGTGATTTATCTTCTTGAGTTTTCGTTTCCCGCTCGAAAAAAAAGAAAGCAGAAGAATAAAAACACAATTTTTTTTTCCCCCATAAATCTGCAAAGCTAGTTTTTCAAAAAATATATTTCAGGTGAAACCAAACAAACAAAAAATTATTTTTCTAGCCGAAAATAATTTTTTGTGTTAGCAATAGCCAACCGACAAGACACACTAGACAAAAATTTCTTGTGGTGTGCGGACTCACAAGAGATTCAACTTTCCCAAGACATCAAAATAACCACACGCACCCACCCATTTTTTGAAAAATATTTATCTTTAGTCGTTCATTTTATGTCAACTTGATAAACAAGAAAAAAATATCGAAAAAACATAAATTTTAATTTTTAGATAATTTTAGTGGTTTAGATCATATTCAACAATATCAATCATCGATTCAAATGTTTCATTATTGAAAACAAATCGGTAGCAACCACATTCGTTTACTACCGATAGTATTCCAGTCAAACACTCACTCTATATATATATATATATATATATATATATATATATATATATATATATATATATATATATATATATATATAATTGAGTTTCTATGCTTTTAAAAGTATTGCTTGTAGACTTTTAGCTCTTGGATGAAAAAATATATGATTAGAATGATAGTGGGCCTCTTAGATTAAGTGAGTGATTGGTAGAATAGAATGATCTAAGGGATGAAATTAGTCAAAAGCGTAGATCTAACGGTAGAAAACTTACCAGCACCAATTGCTTGGTGCTTGTACAAGCATAATAGCCGGACTCTATATATATATATATATATATATATAGTCCGGCTATTATGCTTGTACAAGCACCAAGCAATTGGTGCTGGTAAGTTTTCTACCGTTAGATCTAACCCTTTGATTAATTCTATCTCTTAAATTATACTATTCCACCAACCACCCACTAAACCCAAGGGGCCCATCATCATCCTAACCACACATTCCTACATCCAACGGTAAAAAATTCAAGGGTAAAAAATTCACAAGCACAAATAACTTGATACTTTTACAAACATAAAAGCTCAATTATATATATATATATATATATATATATATATATATATATATATATATATATATAGTCCGACTACTATACTATCGGTAGCCGTAACTATCGGTAGCACGGCTACCAAGTTGTTTTCAATGATGTGGCTTCTGAATCGACGATCGGTTCCATTAGACTTGATTTACACTATTGAAAATATCTATAAATCAAATTTTATCTTTTTTCGATATTATTTACCAAATAATCAAAGAATTTCAAAAGTGGCAATTTTAATAGTCATTGTGGTACGTTTGTAAGTTCAACGGTGTAAAATAATTCAAATAACGTGAAATTTAATAAAAAAAATTCCATTTAATATAAAGAATAAGATCAAAACTTTCGATTTAAAATTTAAATATTTTATCACTATTTTTTATAAAAATTTTATTTTCAGTTGTTCATTTTTAGACTACTCATTTAATATGATATGTAAATGATGTTGAAAAATAATAAAATTTTGTTTCTAGATATTTTCAATAGCATAAATCAAGTCTAACGGAATCGATCATCGATTCGAAAGACGCATCACCGAAAATAATTTGATAGTATGAAGGCCTAATGCTACCGATAGTATAATAGCCTAGTTCTCTCTCTCTCTCTCTCTCTCTCTCTCTCTCTCTCTCTCTCTCTCTCTCTCTATATATATATATATATATATATATATATATAGTAGAGCTTATATACTTTCAAAAGCACAAGTTCAACTATACTTGTGAATTTTTTATCATTGAATTTGCATTGAGATTTGTGCTATTATAAAGTCAACTAAAGAGAGAGAAAGAAAAAGTAAATAGCACAAATCTCAATACAAATGTAATGGTAAAAAATTCACAAGCATATTTGGACTTGTGCTTTTGAAAGTACATAAGCCTTACTCTGTATATAGAGAGAGAGAGAGTAGAGCTTATATACTCTCAAAAGCATAAGTACAAATGTACTTGCGAATTTTTTATCATTGGATTTGTATTGGGATTTGTGTTTTTGTAAAGTCAACTAAAGAGAGAGAAAGGAAAAGTAAATAGCACAAATCCCAATACAAATCCAATGGTAAAAAATTTACAAACATATTTGTACTTATGCTTTTGAGAGTATATAAGCTCTACTATATATATATATATATATATAGTCCGGCTGGAAAACTATCGATAGTACCAAATAATTGGTGCTATCAAATTCCAGCCGTAGGATGAAAGGATGTGCGGTTGGGATTATAGTGGTTCCATGAGATTTTTACTATTCAACCAACCACCTACTAAATCATAGGGAACCACTATCATCGTAACCGCATATTTCTTAATCCAATGGCTAAAAAATTGATAGCACCAATGACTTGGTACTATCGATAGTATTCCAGCCTAATTATATATATATATATATATATATATATATATATATATATATATATATAGTAGAGTTTATATACTTTTAAAAGTATAAGCTAATTTACACTTATGAATTTTTTACTATTAAATTTGTATTGAAATTTGTGCTATTATAAAGTCAACTAAAGAAAGAGAAAGAAAAAGTAAAAAATACAAATTTCAATACAAATTTAATGGTAAAAATTCACAAACATGAATAGGATGGTGCTTTTAAAAGTATATAATCTCTACTCTCTCTCTCTCTCTCTCTCTCTATGTGTGTGTATATATATATATAGAATTTTTTTTAAAAATAATCTTAAAATTTTTTATAATTGTAAAAATAGGCTTCTGAAAAATAAATTTATAAAAATAGTCTTATGCGGCAAATGGTTTACCGCTTTTAAAAGCGGCAAACCATTTGCCGCATTCATAAGTTTACAGAAAATATCAAAGCCTATTAAAGCGGCAAATGGTTTGCCGCTTTTAAAAGCGGTAAACCATTTACCGCTTTTGAAAGAGGTACACAATTCACCGCTTTTAAAAGCGGCATATGATTTGTCGCTTTTATTGAGATGGCAATTTAGTAATTATCCTATAATCGGTTATAGTGCAACAACATTATTAACAAATTAACAATATATTATTATTTGAGCTAAAAGTACGTGAAAAAAGATTGATAAAAATTCACCTTCTTCTCTTTATTTTCTTTTTTCATTTGATTTTTTTTTATTTAATCTTATTTAACTTTTATGATTTATTTACTTTTATTTAAAGATTGATAAAAATCCACCTTCTTCTCTTTATTTTCTTTTTTCATTTGTTTTTTTTATAATCTTATTAACTTTTCAAATATTATATATTTTTTTATTATATTATTCTATTTTAATAAAAAAAAAATATATTTTATTATATTATAAAATAGAAATTCGAAATATTCTAATAAATAATAGAAAATTTTTAAATAGCTATTAAAATTTAAACTAAGAAAAATAAGAAAAAAATAGAAAAAAGCAATTGATCAGAAATTCAATATAGATAATGACTCAAAACGGATCTCCTCAATAGAAAGAATATCTTAGTTCTTTGATTTTATACGAAAAAAATTTTAATATTAAATAAATTTTTCTATTAAAGTTTCATCTAACTTGAATTATTCTACACCGTTAAACTTCAAACGCTTCATAGTTAAAATAGTTATTTTTTAAAAATCTTTTGATTACTTAGTAAATAATATTAAAAAATTAAAAAATTTAATTTTTCAATAATTTTAATAGTTTCCTCACTTTCGGAAGAACATAAGAGGAATTCTTATTATTTAATCAATAAATTAGATTATAAAACTTAATTATAATAATATAAAAAATAGTTTCCTCATTTGGCCATTTGTCTCTTTTAAAAGAGGCAAATGATTTGCCTCTTTTAAAAGAGGCAAATGATTTGCCTCTTTTACGGGACTACGACAAATTTTTTGAAAGCGGTGAATCATTTACCGCTTTTCAAAAAAGCGGCAAATGGTTCACCGCTTTTGGGTCCCCTGACTTTGGGAGGCCTATTTTTGTAAATAAATTTTTTAGGAGATTATTTTTGTAATATCGAATGTTGGGATGGTTAGTTTTGTAAATACCCCTATATATATATATATATATATATATATATATATATATATATATATATATATATATATATATATATATATATATATATATATATATATATATATATGAGCCAAGCATCTATTTTGAACATCTTTTTAGTATATATACGTGTAGCATAGCCCTTTTTCAAAAGTATGGAGGCCTTCGTGTTGTTTTTAATACTGGAACATCTTTTTAGTGATCGGTTCCATTAGATATAATCTACTGTTGGAATTATCTAAAAATCAAATTCTATAATTTTTTTGTTTCGTTTGTCTAGTGAACGAGTAGTCTCAAAATGAATGACTGAAAATAAAAATATCATAAAAATAGTGAGAAAAGATTGAAATTTCAAATCGAAAGTTTTGATCTTACTATTTATACTAAGTAGAATTTTTTTATTAAAATTTCACGTAATTTAAATTGTTCTACACCGTTGAACTTACAAATATGCTTCATCGGCCTTTAAAATAGTTACTTTTGAGATTCTTTGATTACTAGATAAATGACGTCGAAAAATTATGAAATTTAATTTCTAAATAATTTTAATAACGTAAATCATATCTAATAGAGTTGATCGTCGAATCGAATATCCCATTATTAAAAACTACTTATCAATACGAAAATCTTCATGCTTCCGAAAACAATCTTTATATATCCTCTATCTAAAAGCCTACATTAGTATATGGTCCCAATCCTCTGAATAAACGGGTAAATTGTACCCAAATGAGGTTGATCCAAGCCCTGTCATTTCTTAGTGCCCAAATCAACAAGGAAATAAAAATAGTGATTAGAGAAGATGCTATGTACTAACCCTAACCCTAACCCTAACCCTATGCTTCTCCCATGCACCCATTCTAAGAATTCACCACCTACCAATGTACACTCCCTTTTAGTTTGAAAACACTGCAATTTCCTTTCCTGGCCCACTTTGTGACAAAGCAAAAGATGAAAGAAGAAAAGAGGAAAGTTGAATACTAATAGGCAAGTGGAGCAATAATTTCAAGGTATTATCGAAAAAGATTGATTCTATATGAAACTGTTTAGAAACTGTGACGCTCTGATAGTCCCGTATGAAATGGAAAAAGAATTATGACACAGTATACAAGGATCAAAAACTTTAACTTTAATAACTAGATTTAAACATTTCAAATTAGAGATTTGGATCGAACGAATTATTTGTGCTGGTAAATTCGGTCGTTATAATTGATATCAAAGTGGGTTTGCAAACTGAAAGTGTGAGAGTACGTATAATTTCATGCAGGACAAAATGCTGTACTACTGGGCTAGAGAATTATGATTGCATTTATGAATTTAAGCATTTTCGGCCGGTGGTTTGAAAAATGACAAATTGTATTTATTTTAAAATGAGTGTGGGGAATTGAATTTAAGAACTCTTCAAATTAAGAGGCTTAGGACCGACGCTGATATCATATTATTTAAAAATTAACTTAATAAAGATTGTCTAGTAACAATTTCAAACTATAAAATCAATTACTAATTAAAGTGGGGGTGCAAAAGAAGGGCAAAAAAAAAACAAAAGTACCTCATGAGGCTATATGTTCTTCCAAACAAAGTATTGTGGCCACCTCCAAGACTTCATGGTGATGTAGGAGAATCTAAGCAAACATAAAAGATTGATAGAGAGCTATATCATGATTAATATAGGTCATGAAGAGCTAGGAATGTTTTCCTAACTCTCTTGTGCAACAAATGATATGTAGAGAGGAAACCCTAGCTGGTGGAACATGAACATGAATAGACTAAGATTACAAGCTCAAGAGGTCTCCCCACAACTACCTTCTTCCTCCTCTTCAGCACCATCATCATCATCATATTTTTCGTCTTCATCATCGTCGTTGTCGTCGTCGTGTTCATCTTCTTCTGTATATACTCACTACGCAAATCCATCCAATCTTCCTAATACCACCCTCTGCAGGCAGGATAATCAAAATTTTCCAGAGTCATGGAGCCAACTACTGCTGTAATGATCTCTCTCTCTCTCTCTCCCTCTCTCTCTCGCTAGACAGACTCTGATACCATATTATCCAAACACCTAAAATTTCATCCAAGTTCTCTCTCTCTCTCTTTTTTTTTTTTTAGACTTGTATTTTGGTGATGATCATTAATTATAACTTGGGCTACAGTTTAACAACAATTTTAGTTGGTGACTCACAGGGATGGATTGGTAGAAGAAGAAGAAGAAGATGATGATGATAGGAGCAGCAGCTTTGCTGCTTATTTCCAACCTAAGTTGGAGGAGAATTGGAAGGATCAAGTGCTGTACCCATCACCAAATACCAGCATAGTTGATCCAAAACAAGAGAGCTATGAAAGTGGCTACATGTATCAAAATAAAATTGAGGGTATTCAAATAACAATGAGGCCTCCATTTTGGAGCCATGCTCTACAAACTTCTTCTAGTAACTCTTGTGCCACAACAAGTTTAAGCAGTAGCAACAGCATGTTGGAATATTGCTCAAAGAACAAGCCAGATAGCAGCAATCTACCAGCAGAAAATTCATCTGAGGTATACTAAGGGGACTAGCATTTCCTACTATTAGTAACATGCTACTTGATTCTTCTTCTTTTGTTTTTTTTTTTTTTGTGTAAAAACTTATAGAAGTCGGCCATTTTGATTTGATTATCCAACCTTTCAAAACTTTAATATCATTACCTAATCTTTCAATTTGTTTGATTTGAGCTGCTCAATGACACTTTGACTTCAAAATTAAAACTAATTGCTTATTTTAATAAATTCATAGTTATGAGAATTATAAAAAATATACTAACTAAATCTATAAAGATAAACAATGTATTTGACTGATCAAATCAATCAAATTGAAAGATTAGATAGTAAAATCAAAATTTTAAAAGATTGGATAGCTAATTTAAAAACGTCTATAGTTGTCTATAGTTCAAGTACAAAATTGTTAAAAAATATGACGGTAGGGAGAAAAGTGAAAACAAGTGAAATGTTTAGAGACCAGAGACCAAACTATCTGTTCGGATTGAAATGTTAATGATACTGAAATTGAAATTCAGGTCAAACTTCACGATTAAATTTGCAATCAACCATTAATTCTTTTTTTCTTTTTATTTTGACCAAGTAGTGCAACAACAAGTTAATTAATTAGCATGCCCTTCTAAAATTGCTCACAACTTGTTCATTGTATTATTATACTCATTCATTTTGTTTTTTCTTTCATTCTACTTTTTTTTCTTTTTATTTTTTTCTATGCATGTAAGGAGTACTGTTGATTTAATAGTGCCTATCTCAGTAAAAAGGTGAAGCTTAGGAGAGATTTGTACAAATTCTTAATTTTGTTTTTTTTTAAAAAAAAATATATATTTTTTCTGCTTTTCCTAGTGCAACAGCACAACTGGTTCAGCTCTCAAAAAGGCAAGAGTCCACACCTCCTCAGTGCCACAACCAACTATCAAGGTTTTGACCATTATTTTTGTACATATATATTCTCTCTCTCTCTCTCTCTCTCTCTCTCTCTCTCTCTCTCTTTGTAGTATCAATGTATTATGATGAAGATATTAGAGAGTGTAATGATAATAAACTTTTTTATCAGGTGAGAAAGGAGAGGTTAGGAGAAAGAATAACAGCTCTTCATCAACTAGTTTCACCATTTGGAAAGGTAATTTGTACCATAGCCCTAAATTCTCATGACTAAGTGCTTTGTATAATCAAAAAGCACAAGAATTAACTCAGTGCTTTGTATAATAATAAAAGCATAATACACTATAAGAAAATTTTAATATAAGAATACTTTTTAGATGGCGTTTAGCGAAAGTGTCATCAAGCGTCCGACGCTTCAAAAAGCATCATCATATGAACTCTATTATACGTGACGGTTCTTAATTTGCAGACGTTTTAACTGATACATTCAAATATAACGTTATATTATATTAGGGCGCTTTTAAGTATAATTAAATATTTATATAAAAAAACATCTTTAAATGTAAATCTTTTTGTAGTGATAATACAATAATAACATCTTTTTCAGATTTAAAATTACAGAACTTATCTAAACGATAACCTGATTTTGATGCAATTATCTAAATTTGAGCTATCTAATAGCTTTTTCTGTTGTAAAATTTAAACATACTACTTATTTTAGTAATAATGAAGATACTAAGCACACGCATCATGTAAAACAGTGTAATTAAACTGATTAAAATGAGCAACACCCCAAAATCTGAAATGAAAAACTATCAAAATGATCACTCAAATAAGTTAAGATTTTAAAAATTAGATAGCCAGATTAAGCAGTAATAGTTCAAAAAAATATATATATTTATTACCCATCTTTTTATTATTTTTATAATTTTTTAAAATAATGATATATATAATTGATATGGGAGTTACTTTTTTTTCAGACTGACACAGCATCAGTACTACAAGAAGCCGTTGGCTACATCAGATTCCTCCATCATCAAATTGAGGTCTCTCTCTCTCTCTCTCTCTCTCTCTCTCTCTCTCTAACACCAGAAACACAAATTAAGTAGTGAGAAGATCCTTTTGGAACTGGTTAAGAGCATGCACAAAGTAAAGTGTAGCACTAGTATTTTGTATAGTATATATTTTGGCTTTTATCAGTGCCTTATTATTATTTTCTCATGCTTTCTTTTTATTGATTATACCCATAATCAATTCACATCTTTTCTTTTTTTTTTTTTTTTTTTTTTTTACATGCAGACCCTATGCTTACCATACTTGGTTGATGGATCAACAAATTCGTGGCAGCTTGTAAGTAGTTATTTCTTTTTTTTTTTTTTTTTTTTTTTTTTTTTGATGAAATGCAGATAAGTATTTTGGAGATAAAAGATAAAAATTCGTTATCTTTTTTATCAAACAAAAAAGCATATAATTTTACTCCTTTTGGAAATGGGCAAAGTATAGAGTTTTGTTATAAATCAAAGAATTAATTATAAACCAGTTTTGATTATAAAGAGTAAAATTACCACTAAACTCTCCTATTTTTCTTAATGATATCATCTCTCTCTCTCTCTCTCTCTCTATACACACACATATAAAGTAGGAATAAGTGTGATAATGGTTTAGTATTTTGTTAGGAATAGAGCAAATAAAGATAATATTAATATATGAAAAGTGAATAATAACTTGCTATTAACTTTCACCTTTCAAGGATAGAAATAGAAAGTAATTATATATGTTGCTATCAAAATTAGGCAGGTGAATATCAGCTTCCTGTTATTAGTCAGGGTTGTCAAAAGCATACTCAATTAAATTTACTATAAAAATTGTAACTAATTAAAGTAGATTCCTCTCAGGAAAAAGAAGACAGGAATGACATTTCTCAAGAAGACCACTTCCAGGTAACTAATAATTCTTCATTTCATTAAATTTATGGCCACTAAAAAAAAGTCTAGCACAAAGATTATATTTGCAACCTCCTTTTTTCAAAAATATATAAAGAAATTACGAACAAGAAGATTTATAAAGTGCTTTCAAGCCAGTGAAGTTCTTCATCCTTTTTTTTTTTTTTTTTTTTTTTTTTTTTTTTAAACAGCTATTGGAGGATACTTTCATGGGCATTAATGTATGGATTGTGAAATGCTTCTTTTGTTTTTTCTCTTTTTTAAAGCGCTTATGGTTGGCACCAGATAAATTAAGAATTAACTTTGTGTACTTTGCTACATCAATCACAGGATCTGGATGCTTGTGATGAGCCGATGAAGGATTTAAGGAGTAAAGGGTTGGGCTTGGTTCCCATATCCTTAATCCTGCATGTTGAGAGAGACAATAAAGCAAACTATTGGGCTTCAAATTTGGGCACCTAAGAGCAGGGGAATTTGTATTTAACACCAAGTTGTATGTACAAATATGTGGAAAAGTTAGGTACGTAGTAGCAACTGGGGATTTTTTTTACTTCCATGGTTAAAATTTTATTGCCTGTAATTGTAGTTTCAGTAGCATCTTGAATGTTAATACATGTTATATATTATTAACATGTAGCTGGGTGTATAAATTAGATTATTATTTTACTCTTTCAATTGTGTTTATTGAAAGATACATTTCCACTTCTTAATTCTTATGGATATATGGAGATGATCTGGTGTTTGTAGGTCTCTTTAGACATCACATGATGCTCCAACCAAAACTTGGTATAAAAGAGATGAAGGAAAAGATACAACATAAATAGGTTCAATAGCTTAGAACATGTATATAGATGATTCTACACTAACTTCACTGCAATATGAATAGATAAGATGATGATAAAGGGAAAAAGATAAAGGAAATGGAGAGGCTTTATTTGTGGGTGACTAACCCAGTTTGATAGGCCAACTGGGTGGGAGGATTGAGTTGTAAGGTACGTCATTTTAATAGCTGCATTTATGATTGCGCTTCCAATAATTTCTTCATCTCTTTCTTATTCACCTGCAAATAGAAAAGCAGTGAGCTGCTTTTATGAATTGAAAGGGAAAAATGAGAGGGAAAAAAAGAAGAAGCGAGTTTCAGTTTCGGCGAGAATTATTGGACCGGTATATCTACCTTTCCCATGGCATTTCGAGGAAGAGAGTCCCACAGAAACAATCGTGTTGGTATCTGACACACAAATAAGAATTAATCAGATATATGCGGTAAGCACGATGGAGCTTTTATTGGATTCATCATAAAAAGTGCGCAGTATACTTGATGATGCACCTTCGAGCCAAAACGGTAAAAGGTTACAATGGGTGAAACCAACCATCTAAATGTCGCGATTTTCACTTGGTCACCTAAAAATATTGAAAACCTCTATACTACCCCTCCTGAAACTATGATTTTGCATCGTTTTGGCTCCTTACACTAGTGCGCACTAGGCTATATATATATATATATATATATATATATATATATATATATATATATATATATATATATATCACTTTGCTCGTAGGTCAATGGGGGTGGGATACGATGTTTAAAATGAAGAACGTAGGTTTAAGATTTTCTGCAAGGAGGAAGCAATACGAAAATCACAACTTCTATAGGACGGCTCATGCATGTAGCCTACGAGAGAGCAAATAATACAAGTGAGCAGTGCGCTAAAAAGGATCGCGCAAGAGAGATCTGCAACTTAGATCATCAAACATCAGCTCACTTCAGGATTTGCCCTAAGCAAAAGAAAACTTCTAAGTGAGGGCCAATAAAGGAAGTTTGCTTGTCTGCTTTTGCAATTTTATCTACAAGAAAACCTTTAAGAGAATGGAATATTTTATGCAAATAAAATAAAAGAATTGTCTTAAACAGAACCTTGTATGGCGCTAGTCTCTCCGTGGACCAGCTCCTTAATTCCTCCAAGCTAAGGGCCGGTTTAAGATCTTGTTCAGCTTTTTTCTTTGCTTCTTCCTGAGGCACAATTATTGCGCAGACAACTTCGCCGTAGTCCTTGTCAGGTAAGCCCAGTACGCAGCACTCTGACACGGCCTCATGCTGACGAAAACAAATTTAACCTATGTGATCTCAGTCACAGCAGAATCAGAAAAGTTTTAAACTTCAATAGATAAATAGTTAAATACAAAAATTTTGAACTCCACAAGTATGTAAACGCCTCTAAAGGGGTATGCTCTGATAATCTTTCGTACCAATATGGCTTAAATCTCCAAATTGGTTTTTCTTTTTCATTTTTTACCTTCTTGGCGTTATTGCTAACTAAAATGTAGCTCAAATTTACGAAATCTATGAACTAACGACAATGGTAACATATTTATGACATTGCACTTTTTATAATAAAGAAAACGGGAAGATTGGCTGGCAACCATTCCTAAGAAAGAGTACTTCATGATATGTAACACTTGCCTCTAAAATTACAGCCTCAATTTCCAATGCTGAAAGTTTATATCCACCGACTTTCATGATATCAGCATTAGTACCTGTCCATTGAATTGCCAGAATTAATGAGGCGAAAAAGAGAGCGAAAAAAGTAAAAAAGAAATAATGATCTCATCGTGGCGCATAAATAGTGGCAAAATGTATAAATGTGAATTATCAACTAAAACAAACTAAGATCAACTAGAACATACTAGAATTAGTTTGATTTTTTGTAGAACCATCGAGATCTTAAAGAGAAATAATGATATGATTCAGTACAAATATTTGCGCAAGCATCAATATACTCAAGATTTGAAATATTTAATGCGTTGCTTTTTGTTTTGACTGGACTTCTGAGAATAATGTTTGCCAATTCTAGTTGTCACCCTCGGTTGGAATATCATTACAAATATTTCAAAAATTTAGAAAAGAATGTACATAAAATTGGAAGATGAAAGAATATAGAACACATATTTCACATCTTTATAGATTAAAGTGTTCCTTAGACTTATTTTATTGAAGTATCATTCATTTTCAGCAGAACTAGAGGCAATAATAATATCGCCAGCAAGTCCATTCACCATGGTAAAACAATTTTGAACACAAAAGCCAATTGTAGATATCTAGTATATTATGTAGTAGCGTCTGTAATACACAACATGATGCAAAAATAGGAGAGCAAAACTTACTATAGTATACATAACTAGAAGACTGACAATTACACATGATAAATAAGTTCATTGTGATTAAGGAAATATCAAATCAATGAAAAAGACGAACAAATTATGGAATTGGTATAACTTACGTCCTAATATTATGTAGTAGCCGTCCTCATCTACTGTAACTGTATCACCGGTCTTGAAGAAACCACCATCAATAAATGACACCTTTGTTATCTGAGACCAAAATAGTAGGAAAAAAAATGAAGACGTGAAGACAACCTCAATAAATTTCAAATGTTAGAATGCCTATTCACAAAAAAATAGAACAAAAATTAAAGAACCCATCATACCTCTGGCTGTTTCCAATATTCTTTAAACAGAGACGGACTTCTCACACAAAGTTCTCCCACTCCAGTTGTAGTTTCACTGCCATCGTCTGTAATTATCTTGACCTGAACTTCATTATATAAAGCTATCATCGAATCTTCATGGACAAGTAAAATAAAGGAGATGCATGTAGACGATTAGCAAAGAAAATAAGAACAATGCAATAACTATTAAGATCTATGAATCAGGTAATGCCCTCAAAAGTTTTTCAACTCACCTCAACACGAGGAAAAGGTTTGCCAACTGTGCCTCCTTTTCGGGTACCATGCAACGGATTAGATATTGCCATGACAAACTGTTAAATTCTATTCGTCAGCATAAAATGTAAAACTACTACTCATATGATTTTATCAAGGCTATGAAGCAGGTGGCTTTAAGGTTAGAGGTTCAGTAGCATGAAAACTAACCTCTGTCATTCCGTAGCGTTCCAAAAGGCGATGCCCTGTTATCTCTTCCCATTGTTTCATAATTGGGTATGGAAGTGCCGATGAACCACACATCTAGAGAAGAAAATTTTCAATTACATCAAAATTATGAAAATATCTTCAAAAGAAAGGTTTGTTTGGTCTCTGTATTACCACCCAAAGCAATTAGTGAGCATTAACAAATCTACACTAGGGTGAGCAATGGCTGGTTCAATTTGGTATTTTGGTTTTCTTTTTTTGGGGGGGTGTTACAAACTGAGCCAAAAACCCAAATCACAGACATAAATAAACAGAACCTAATTTTAATAATTTGTTCTAGCTTTGTTGGTTTATTCTGTCTGGATATATACTGAATACCTCCCTTGTCCCTTCTGTTTAAAGGGTATTAAATCCAACCCTATCCGTTAATCTGTTTGACTTACGGATATAGCGATTAAGCACTACAGTTGTCCGATCATTAACATGTATTAAATTATTAATATTTGGTTCAGTTTATTTGGAACCAAACTAAGTTGCTAATCTAAGCCACACCAAATTAACAGAAAGACTGTTTGGTCACAAATTGATTAAGACTGAATAGTTAAAACCCCCAACAGACAACATTATCTAGCAGCAAGCTTCAAATACTTCACTCACTCAACATTAGAAGCTACAAGATGTTGGCGTGCTTACCATGAGACGCAAATGATTGGCAGCAGATGCAGAAGCTGCTTGCAGATCAGGGTCCATAGCTTCATAGCCTTGAAGAAGCCTAGTATACATTGTTGGAACCTAAAACAACAGATAAATGAAAGTCCATGTAATAATTGGGTAAGATAATTTTTGGAAAAAACAAAAATCTTCGTATATTGTTAGTTCAAGCAAAAGTTAAAACTGTCCACATATAAGAAATCAACAAAGTCAAGTTAGAATAAGATCATAATCAACAGTTTGAGACTCTGCAGCTTCATCAACTATGAAATCTATAACATCGTTCATGAGAACCCCATTACGGAACTATATTTAAGCTCTCAATGAACACAAAATATGATGTGGCATTTACACTAAGCTTTTGAAGTCAAAAGAAAATTTAGTAGAATAATTAGTATGAATTTTTTAGGTGGAAACTAAGAAAGTAGATAAGTATGAATATTCTGAAAATGTAAATCGCCATGTATATACTTCAAAATTTCGATCTTACTCCAGTAAACAAGGTAATAGCCTCATCAGCTTTGCTACCATCTTTCGGGTACGATTCACGCCACCGCTGCCATACACCACGTACACTAAATTTTGGCATGAACTCAACCTGCATTTACAAAATATCAAACATATCAAACATGATTAGTGCATATCAGATCTGAAGCAAAAATTTTGATAAAGAAAATTGTGTATCTAACAGGTACTTGACCAAATAACATGCAAATACACTATATCAAAGGAGCTGTTCCCAATGATTGAAGGATATGGAGTCTTACGGGTTTAAGGAAAATTACGATAATTCACCAGTCACAAAATGAAATACAGGATTAGCTTTTAGCTGAACATAAATCATATCAATCTGATATATAAAGTCTTCAGAAAGCAGAAAATTTACCACTGATCCCGCATAAAGAGGAGCGAGTAAAGCATTGAAAAGACCATGGACGTGTAAAGCAGAAGTTAAGGGTTTCAGAAGAAAACAGAAAGAAGAAAGAAATAAATGTATGGAAAGAATATGTAAAATAAAAAAACGAGATGATGTTCCTTGACTAAATAACAAACCTAAGCAACAAATATTGCAGGTCATCTCATAGAAATGCTCTTACAAGTTCAATACAAATTCAAGTTCATATAAAATATATATATGTTTGTACCAAATATGTAAAGTTACAGGTCCATATGATGCATGCATGTTCAAAATGTACTAGACCAAAAATAAAAGGGTAAAATATATCTATCAATCCTCCCTGTAATATCCCAATATTGTAACTTAGTCACCAAACTTTCACTTAAACATTTTAGTTCCTGTACTCCCTGATATGTTGCCATCCCATCCCTGGCCACAAAACTAAATAATGCATAAACGACTTATTCCAAGTGAAATTCAAAGACTAAGTCACAATATCAGAATAATACATGAACTATTTATACATTCTACTCAAAGAAATTGGAATTTGA
The DNA here is from genome assembly GCA_029168755.2 of Tillandsia fasciculata. NCBI lineage: Eukaryota > Viridiplantae > Streptophyta > Magnoliopsida > Poales > Bromeliaceae > Tillandsia > Tillandsia fasciculata. The sequence continues at coordinate 3,738,993 of CM054942.1, forward strand.
AAGTAGAAATTGGAATTTGAAAGAAATTGGTATGGTATGAATCACGGCAAATACAAAAATTTATCAATTCCTGAATAAGGTGAAATCATGGTGGATATGGTGTAAAGGTAAACAATGCAGGAACTGATCAGCAGTTGTAAATTCCCATGCCTCTGTCAGAATGTGGACCTGCAAACAAGCCAACAGTAGATTGTAAATGCCACAGTTTGGCAAAAATTCAGAATACACTACTGCACAATTTAAGAGGTTCATAGCCAACAAATAATCAGAAGCACTAAGGCAAATTACGCGTTAACAGCAACTAGCATCTTAATCACAAAATGTAGCAAATTATACTCATAAAGTAATAGACAAATCATATAGAATAAGTAATATATAATCCTTAAGACACCTCATTCTCATTATAAATGGAATCTCTACAAAATATAGTACAGCAGGATAATATTCTAAAAAATATAATCCAAGAATTCGCTAGGTTGAGCCCATCTTTCTGGGAGCAAGAAAATAAATTTGCAGCAAAAGTTAGTTTCCAACATGCTGATGAAGGAAGCCATTAGCCATTTTGATTCATATGTAGCTCATATGCCATCGTCAGCTTGTCTAGAAATCAAAGCATCTTTAATTATGTCATGAAATCGTGAGGAGCTAAAACATACAAACTTTGTAGTTAATATACATAATTTCTTAGCTTGAATATTTTATGTTACAATGTCTTAAAGGTTATGTTAGAAGAGAGATCTCCAATTTTCCCACAGTAAGAGAGCTACTTTATGATAACACTTATCCTTATGAGAGGGAAGCAGGGAAAGAGAGTCAAGAATACTCCTACATTATAAAGACTTCAGTACTTCCTCACAATCAATGTAAAAGCAAATAGTTGATGGTGCATACATTACATGTAGTTCCTCACAATCAATGTAAAAGCAAATAGTTGATGGCGCATACATTACATAGTTAAAGACTTCAGTACTTCCTCACAATCAATGTAAAAGCAAATAGTTGATGGCACATACAGTACATTTTATGTTACAATGTCTTAAAGGTTATGTTAGAAGAGAGATCTCCAATTTTCCCACAGTAAGAGAGCTACTTTATGATAACACTTATCCTTATGAGAGGGAAGCAGGGAAAGAGAGTCAAGAATACTCCTACATTATAAAGACTTCAGTACTTCCTCACAATCAATGTAAAAGCAAATAGTTGATGGCGCATACATTACATGTAGTCTAGATTGTTTGAAGTTTCTAAAAAATAAAAAAAAATAAAAAGTTTCTTGGATATCTTCTACCTGGGAAGTATGAAAGGTTAAATCATTCTAAACGAATTATTACTGGGAGTATGAAGGATTAGTTCATTCTAAAAGAATTATTGGTTAACTACAACAATTAGTTGCAAAAACAGCAAAGAAGCATAAGAAACTTAGAACGTGAAGAACACAAGTCTTAAGTTTCTATTAAGTAGAATTATAAGTTTTATTGGCATAGTACCTGAGAAATAATACTCTTGTGAGTGTGGACTACACCTTTCGGTTTACCAGTTGTGCCACTTGTGTAAAGAATTAGGGCAGGATCATCACCTGCATTTCAAAGATCATTTACTCTTCTGTTGTTCCTTTTTTATCTTTAAAACCTTACATTTACTCAACTTTAAGCAGAGCAATTGTAGTAAGATTGTTTGGCTCATGAATAAAGTAAAGATTCTGTGATGATCACTAGAAAGGTAATATGCTCATCGAATATACGAAGCAGTCTGAAGTTGACAGATAGTGTAATAATACTGCTCAGTTTTAAATGCCAGGATAATAAGTCGAACGGAGTTCCTTCTAACTCATAAGACGAACGCCTGGCAAATGCACCACAACAGTAACAACAAAAGATACATATGTGCACACATATTTTGGTGCCTCTTCCATTTTTCTCAAAAAAATAGAAGATCAAATTAATGTATAAAAAAAAAAGAGATTTTCTTATGCTAGAGAATAAGAACATCCTTTTGAGGTCAAATAATATCTTGAAAATTTTATGATTTTTAATGGTCCAATAACAATCTCAGAATCACAACCAAGAGGTCCCTAAGAAATGCCGAGGAACCATCCCAAAAAAAAAAAAAGAAAAAAGAATGTATACCTGCAGCTTTTCTTGAATCATCAATTTTTGCTGCCAGATCAGAAGTTGATGTGGTTAGTTTGGTCCCTGAAAGTCCATCTGGATCCTTCTTTGGGAGCATACTGGTGACTTCTGGAAGAAGAGATAATCGAGCAGAACATTTAGCAGCGACATTCTCCATAACTTCTTGATGCTCTTGAGTGCTCAGAATGATGGAAATATCCTACAAGTTAGAGTGTCTTAGAAAATGAACGCCTTTTTTATGTAAAAAAAGTGCAGAAGCAGGCAAGCTCATATGCAAACGAATGTACTGCCTTAGTTTCCTGAAATTCTCAGAAAAATGTATCAGATAAATCAATCAAAGTCACTAAGTGATAAAGTGATCTAGTCATGTTTAGTTGGTCTTCCATCGAGAAGAAAATCTCAATAGTACAAAATCACGCCAAACTTTAAGAATCTAAATAGATAGCATCTTAAGAGCACATGACCTGTAACACATGGGCACTCCCATACTGTGATATATACGGATAAATATGTTTGTATAGAACATATACAAGAAAATGTCTTACTACAAAGGATTCTATTCTGAATCTCTCTGAATTTCAAATCAACTAGTACTATCTAGCTTCCACCAAGAATTGGACAACTCTATTAACACATTGACTTCAAATAAGTCCAGAGAATCATCCAATAAGAGAAAAAGTATCAGGGTCATATCCTACGGAAAACGTCAAACTTTCAGTGTATCGAATGATGCCAACATTATTTTTGATACACATATCTATGATCTCCAACAATCCAAATGAGGAATTATATTTCCTTTTGGAGGCAGGAAAGAATGATACACAGTAGAAAGAACCACTTAGCTGTCTGTTCCACAATTATCTGATATCATAGCTTAAGTTGATAAGAGTTGAATATTGAGTACAAACCGAATCATTCATCACATGCAAAAGCTCTGCTTCTGGATAGCTGAGCGCAAGTGGAACAGCAACTCCACCAGAAAGCCAAGTCCCTAAGATTCCAGCAACAAATTCAGGAGAAGGTTTAGCCACAATCCCCACACGAGTCCCATCAAGGCTGCCTTTTCCATTGATGTCTTCAACAGGAGAATTTCCAGCTACGCAGCTTGGATGCGTCTAAACCATCAGACCAAATTATTCATCAACAACATACTACCATATATCATAAACATATTTCACAGTGATAAGCTTGCAATGATTTATCTAGGTTGATATTGAACAAAGCAAAATTTATTCATTGCTGAAACAAGCATACGACTTTACAAGATAATTTTCATGAATGACAATATGCCCTATTGCTGCTATATGAGAATACATGTTGGGCCAATAAAACAAGATGTCTAGAAGATGAGTGCAACAGAAATGAAAATGTTACGAACTCTCCGGTGGGAGTAGCTTCAATGAATAGCAAAATGATAGAGGGTTCTTTATGGTGTTATGGTGACATAAGGCAAACAGATGTGAATGAGCAAGACTATCCAAATATAGGTGAGATTTAAAAAAAAAAAAAAAGGTAGGGGAAGGCCCAAAATGGTACTGCGAAACATATTACAGAAAATTTAACATTCATCAGTACTTGCTAATTAGCAGCAGTAATGGGCCCATTTTGAGCTAAGGGGCTTATCCCCTTGTTTAAATGCAGAGATAGACAACAGATAAGGAAGTTATACTTACACTTTCAATCCATTTGTTGCGCAAAATGCTGGAAATATCCAAAGCAGATGCAACAATCTGAGCATAACTGTAACTTTTCTGGTCAGATATTATGGCAGCGCGTTCATGATCTGCCGAAGAATGTCGTAAAGCTTCTTTGGCAACCTCCATGAATGTATGAGCAGATGGAACTGTACGGTTTGCTATATGCAAAAAAGGACATGATATATCAGATCACACAACAATAACATTTCCAACTGAAAATAATTTTGACAATGAGTTTCTCAAAAAATAATAACAATAATAATGGCAATAATGAAAATCATAATTATGATGCTGCCCAAGTTACTTAAACCCTTTCACGCCAATCCCTTTCCGCATACATCTGTGTCTTAACCAACGTATTCTTTTTATGAAAGAGCTTCTATATTTTTCTCACCACTACAGCTTACTCCCCTCAGTTAAGAGCATCAATTCATTCTAAAAAAAGAAAGATAAGAGCACAATAGAGCGCCCCTAACTACGAATCAACCATTATAACTAACTAAACAGTAAACAAACACCAATTCGAATCAACTCAACTTCCATTACTTAAATTTGAGCTTGAGCTCTCTTCTACCAGTTGAGCATGCGAGAGCATCATTTACTCAAAACAAGATCAAATCACAATATAATGCTCCAAACACTAATTCGTTCCAGAAACAAAGATCAAAACACAATAAACACCAATTCTTAGCAATTCTAAGTCACACTACAAAATACAAATCAATCACCAAGATCTACTGAACACAAAACGAGCATCCACGATCACCACCCCGGAAATTCCACACAAGCACCTCGATCGAGCCCCTAATCGGGCAAAAAAAACCCACCAAAACAAGCAAAAAAACGGGGCCAAAAGAGCAGGTGCGGGGGGTGGGGAACTCACAGGAGAAGGGTCGAGGAGGAGATCGGGGGATCCGAGGAAACCCTAGGGGACGAGCACATGAATATGAGAAGGAGCGGCGAAGGAGGAGGAGGAGGAGGACGGGGAGGTTGGGGTACTTGAATGCGATCATAATGAACGGAGCGGCGCGGCGTCCTAGCTCATTTAATCGCCGCCGATGGGGCCCACGACCTGTTGTTGGTGTTCGGAGGAGGAGGGAGCGGAGCCGCGGCGCACGTTAGCGGCGCGCCGCGCGCGGTTATATATACTCGCGGCGTTTTGCTCCCCTCTCCGGTGAGGAGAGGCCGGAGACGTGCGAGTGGGGGGTTTATTGCAAATTAGTGCCTGCACCAGGTGCACCACGTCAGCGTGGACCAATATTTAATTTCCCTTTATGTGGTCCAGGGCATTTTTATTTTGCTATTTTCTAATTTAAAAATATAATTTTATAATTTATTTTTGTTTCATAGATACACTATTAGGCAAAATAGTAAAAAAAAAATTGACTAAAATATAAAAAAATTCTTTGCAAATACTTTTTTTTTTTTACTTTCCTCCTTAACTTTTAAAAATTTACATTTTATTGTTTAAAATTTTAAAAAATATTTTCAGGGATTACAGTGTTAATGAAGATGATAAAATGATCAAATTATTCCTACTTATTCTATAAAAAAATTATTTTTTAACATATTTTTGATATTTCAAAAATATTTTCGATATAACCTATAAAAAATAGACAGAATAGTGACAGAATCATGATGAATAGCGACTAAATACATCATTTAAATTTTCGAGAAGGTAAAATATAGGTCTTTGAATATTATGGAGAAAAAGTAGAAAAACGAATATTTACATATAAATTTTCTATAGTTTAACCAATTTTTTTTCTATAACTCCATAATGATGTAACATAATATTTTTCTTATTTATATCTTGTAAATAATCATACTATAATTTGTAAAAATTATATTGTCTTGTACTACACCAAAAATAAATTACAAACTAGTTTAAGATAATTTTTTGAATTATCAGATAACAAAGTAAAGCTGTGTTAAACTACAATGGTGCAAATTTATTAAATTTACATTTTATTTTATTTTATTTTTATTTCTACATACTTTTATGGCTTTTATTTAAAGTGTAATTTTTTTTCTCAATTTTCTGCAAAAAATTCATGCACTATGTATTTATTATTACTTATCGACGTGATCAAAATGTGTGCGCTCTATTCAAATTAAATAGCTTTTTAAGCTGTATTTTGTTGTAAATAAATTACAAAATTATTCTGCATGCAGAAATTTTCTGTATAATAAAATTAATGTCATATAATTGAAATTTTATTGGCTAATTAATTATAATAAAAACAATATAGTCAATATTTTACCATATATAACCATATAAAATTATAGAAATAGAGAAAGAAAATAAATTTATTAAAATTGGGAAAGTTTAGAAAATTACTAGACGGTTGAGATTTAATGAAAAGCGGAGATGAAGGGTGGAGAACTGAGCGGTCCATGGAATGACGTGGTGAACCCGGTCCGCCCAATAATCTCTCATTACTGTACGATAGACGGTGGCGCATGCGGAACCGTGCGATCCACCGTTGAACGAGCTAGCTTTCAATCTCGACCGTCTATTAACGTGCGGCGGCGATCGACTTTCATTTATCCGCACGAGGCATTGTATGCGGCTGCCCGCAGAATGATCTCCATCGAGTGATATTGAAAAGAAAGAAACGCCACGCAAACTTAGCCAAGCATAGAGGCGTGCGCGTGCCTTTCTCTGCTGACGTGTCACTATATGGTTTAAACCGGGCGTGGACCAAACTTCGTAGTGGGTCCGGTCCCACCATTTGGCGAATCACGATTCACAAGCGTGAGACTATTTTAATATTGGTATAATATTTTAAAAATATTTTATTTACTTTTATTTTTTTTAATTTAAATATATATTTTATATTTTTTTTTTGTTATTAAAAGATAAAAAATAAAGGGATAAAAGAAGAATAAAGTCTTATTCTTTCAAACGTTATTAAAAATTATTAAGAATTATTATTTTGTTCTCAACGGATTATTTTAGAATAAATAATTCCACCCATAGAATGGAATAAGTTATTTATTTTATTTCTCTACTAATTGAGTTATAAATAATTATAAAATATAATTATTTAATATAATTAATTTTTTTAATAATTAACTAACTATTTATTTATTAAATTAATAAATATTTAAATAATAATTAATTTATTATTTATACTTAATTTTCTAATTAAATAATTAATTATTTGATATACTTATTTAATAATTAACTAATAGTTATATTGTTTAAAAATTTAATATTTTAATTTATCTGATTATTGTATTAATTAAAAATATAAATAATTAAATAATTAATTAATATAATATTAACATATTGCCATATTTTTTATAGTTAGTCATTAATTAATAATATTTTTCTATTTCTAATTAATTAATTTATAAACTTGTTAACATATTATTTTATTAATATTTAAATATTTATTATTTATATAATTTATTTTCATTCTTAATTATAATTATTTTTATTTTTACTGTTCTAACCCAATCATTCGAACATAATTTTTCTTATTTTTAGAATATCTCGATTTTCGTCTAAACATAAAATTAATCTTATTCTTTCTTATCCTAAAAATTATACATATTTCAAAAAT
>CM054942.1:3748890-3793890 GCA_029168755.2 Tillandsia fasciculata
ATTAACGAATAGTTAATAGATACCTCAGTATGAATGGAGATCGCGAAGTTTAACCATGAGATACGGCTGTGAACATTGGTATAATCGAAGCTAATTAGCTACTTAATTTCGCACATACTCTACTCCATTTCGAGATCTGTATACAAACTAAAGTTCCCGATTCACCGTGCACTTGACTTAAGGAAACTCACCAAGTCCTTACGGTCAAAGTTATGAGCTCCAGAATCTTTGTATTATCAAATACACCATCTCTCACTTCTCAATAAAAAGCTTGAGTTTTTTTTTTTTTTTTTTTTTTAATCATAAAAAGCCGTACCACTAAACACTAAACAGATGTATATTCAAGTAGAGCATGTTGATTATCCCATCAAAAAGCAGATGAAAATACTTTGTTTACAAACAAATTTTATTATATTTTATAAACTATACAATTCAATAATTAAATTTTAATTTTAAAATTATAAATTATGCATATCTTTTCGTAATTTATAGTTTAGTTTAAGATATATTTAAATAAAACGATAGCAAATTATTATTTTTTTTTTTAAAAAAATAATAAATAATATAATATTAGAAAGCAAATTATATAGTTGTTCACGGTTCTCAAATCAAAATAAATAAATTAAGCTGAAAATGCAGCTTCCAAATTAAAACAAGAAAACAATCCTAAATCAGAATCTTAAAATGACCCCAATACACTCTCAATTTTTGTCTTTGATAGAAAAGTCTTGATAGAGGATTATAACATAATCATCTAAGCGATTAAAAAATTTTCAAAAATTTTAAAAAGTAATTTTGCAATTTTATTCATGCAATCTAGCTAAATTATATTTTTGGTCCTCAAACTATATATGAGGTGCATGACACTTTAATTTTCAAACTTTAATTTATCATAATTTTAAATTAAAAATATTCTTAATTGTAATAATTTAGTTTCTTGATTAAATATTGACATACCGTCAAATATAAAATAATAGCGATTAAAATATTATATTATTTTTATATCAATAATATCAAATATTCTAATCATAATAATTTATCAAAATATTAAAAAAATAATAATAATAAATAAGAGAATTTTGAAATAGTTGCTCGGTAAAAAATAAAATTATATTTTTGATTCTCAAAGTACGAGTCTCACGACACTTTAATTCTAAAGCTTTAATTTATCATAATTTTAAATTAATTTTTTTTAATTATAATAATTTAGTTGATTAAATATAAATATATCGTCAAATATAAAATAACGGTGAGTAAAATATCATATTATTTTTATATCAGCAATACCAAATATTCTAATCATAATAATTTATCAAAATTTTAATAAAAAATGATAATAAAAAAAAAAAAAAATTGAAATGGTGTTGGCGGTAAAAGACAAAACATGCAACGGTCCAATTCCGGCGAACGAGGTGGTGGTGGCGCTTGGTGGGGCCCTTCTTATATCCGACATGTGGGGTCCACCGTCCACATCAACCGTGATATGGAAGCGTTACACGGAAGTGCTTCCACCCACCATTCACCAGCAATGGCTGTAACAATTTAATCAATTTAATGTTACGGGAGAAGGGGTACTCCACATTGATTTAATTATGACCCGCATTTACTTCTGGTACCTTCTAGAAGATATCCGCTACTCCCAAAACAGCAGATAAAAATTATACACAATATTTTTTCAGTGCCAATTTTATATCTCATCCATTTTAGAATAAAATAAATTTTATTAATAAAAAAAAAGACTAAATTATAGAAAATCTTCTTATAATATTATACCGTTTTTTCACTTTACCCCCGGTCTTTAAAAAGCCTACATTTTGCCCCCTCGTAATTTCAAAATTATTTTTAAGGGGGCAACGGGGTTAAAAAATAATACAAAATGACGATAATGCCCTCACGTATGAGGAGAGAGAAAGGGGATGAGGAGAGAAAGGGAATGGAGAGGGGAGGGGACAAGGGTCCCTCACGTATGAGGAGAGAGAAAGGGGATGAGGAGAGAAAGGGAATGGAGAGGGGAGGGGACAAGGGTATTTTCGGTATATTACCTAAAAAATTGACGGTCAACTCACGATCAACTGACGGCGGGGGGCAAATGCACAATTCCATAATTACGAAGGGGCAAAATATAAGCTTTTTAAAGACATGAGGTAAAGTGAAAAAACGGTATATTATCGAAAGATTTTCTATAATTTAGCCTAAAAAAAATAATTAGTAAAAATAATTATGACCTCCATTTACTGCTTGGTACCTTCTCGGTTACGGCCAAAACACGCGATACAAATTATAGAAAATATTTTTTTTTTTGTGTCCGTATATTTTACATCTTATTTATTTTAAAATAAAATAAATTTTACTAGTGAAAAAAATAATTAATAAAAAATATATTTTTGAATGAATAGAATGTGAATCATACACTTCATTCGCATAGAAAATGTCAATTGATATGAATACCAAAATTTATATATGAATTTGAATCCGAAAAGAGTACGTTTATTTGGTGTTAAACGAATATAGTTTTGAAAACAGATATAAAAAATAAAAATTCAACGAATTTAAATTCGGATATGAATTTTTATTGTACTCGATTCGAATCTGAACCTTACTCAAACCGATTTTATATTATATAATATTATATGTATATAATTATTTGATATTATATTTAAATTTATATTTTAAAATTTTAAATTTAATGTAATATGTTTTGAAATATTATAAAAATAAATAATTATTCCAAGCAGGAATAAGACAAATTTTGTGTTTGAATGAAAATTAGGTTGTTTTCGAAAATAAAAAAAAAAATAGTGTTTGAATAATTAGATTATAATAGTAAAAATAAGAGTAATTATAATTTTTAAAAAATATTATTTTATCTAATTAATTAACATAAAAATATTAATTAAATAATAATTTAACTTATCTAAAAAACCCTAAATATTAAGTGATAAAATAATTAACAATAACTTAATAAATAATTTAATTTACTAAAAATAATTTAGTAAATTAATTATTTAATTATGTAATAGTTAGATAATTAGTTAATAACATAATTAGATTAGTTAAAAAGATTAGATTATTTAAATAGTAATATAATAATTAAAATTGTATGTACTTTAATTAAGCTTACTCTCAAGTAGGAACAAACTTGTTCTACAAAAAAGGATTAAAACAGTAATTCAAGTTTTATACCAGTTTTTTTCAGAATGACGAAAATTACTGTTCTCATTCATAACCAAACGCGTTTAGAAACAAGACTGAAATAAGATCTTTTTTTAGATCTTGTTCTCCAGCCAAACAGTGCCTCTTAATAGAATCAAACTCTAGAAATATATTTTAAAAAATTTGGAGCATTAAAAGCGTATTTTTAATATTCACCTTCTAAATAGAATAAATAAAAAATTTAAAACTTTTTAGGATAATATATGTAATTGTTTATTTTTAAAAAAAATATATAATTTTTGAATAAAAATAAAATTAACACATAATAGCAGATCAAGAGTTTCTCAGTGAAGCACCAACTCCTTACTACAATATTTTTCCAAAATAGTAGGTGGGTATAAGTGTTCTCTTCTTCTTCTTCTTCTTAATCTTCCTTTTTTTCCTTTTTTTTCTTTTTTTTTTCTATATTTCTACTAGTATTACTTAGAAATCGAGGATTATTTCGTGCATCACAACCGCTCTGATGCTAATTGTTACTTATTCAGTATTTACTCCGGTATCGATTATTAAAATTCTGTAATAAATTAAAAACGTCTATTCAAATTTTTACTATAAAATCGTCTTCACAGTAAAATAAAATTAAAATCGACACAATCACAAAAAGAGAAAAAATCAAATAGAAAATTAAATATGGATAAAATAAGATTCATTAATCAAGAGAATAATTGCATCCAACTTCTCTTTTACACAAAGTAGATTCATTGTGAATATCTCTCACTATTTTCTTATTTTCTATAAATCAAAAGATTTTTTTTTTGGACACGCAGATACATCTAAAAATTATGAACATCTCGGCTATACCATATAAATGTTATATTTATGGCTTACATCAAAATACTCAACTTTTAGTTTAATTAAAATTTTACTCTAATTAATATTTAAATTTTAATAAATTTATTTTAAAAAAAATTTAATTTTAATTTTAATTCAACTAAAATTTAACTATAAATTTAATCAAATCCTAACATTGATACATGTGAATTATGATAATTTGGAGGGAGGAAAAAATCCTCGCTACAAAAAAATTAATCATTAATTACTTTTATTTATACTGTTGAAAGATCAACAAATATCACTCAAAATTTTAGTTATTAAAAATATATCGTTAATACAAACATATTTAGTAGTATTTTTTGAAAGTTATAAAAATTAATTTTTGTTTTATTTTTTTAAGAGAGAAAAATATAGTATCTTATCTCTCATTCTATCCGCTTCATTATTTTTTTCTAATTTTTTTAGTATCAAACATCAAACTCTTTGCTACTTGCGTTATGAACGATTAACAAAAAAAATTAATATTTTATTATTTCAAAATTAATTATTTAGTGTGTAAAATTAATAGCTAATTTGTATTCACAATAATAAAAAAATATTTATTAATATTTTATAATTTTACATTTTAAAAGTAAAAGTCATACAATTCATTAATAATTTTAAATAAAATATAAAAATTGTAAATCTTTCATTACATAATATATATTTATATACATATTACGTATAAAAAATATTTTGAAAAAATAAATGCATTTGGAAACTAAAAGATGTAATTTAAAAATCTATTTTATAGCAAATTATTTTATTTTTTTGATTGAAACTACCTAAACTTTTTTTTAATTTGTATTTTTGAATATTAATTAAGTTATTAACTATTAATTAAGTTAAAATTTTATCAAATTTAATAACTTTATTAGTTATTAACTATTAATTAATTTAGTTTTATTTCTATATGTAATTTAAATTATTGAATTTAGTGAAATCAATCACGAGCTTCATAAAAAAATTTAAATTTTAAGTGGTTAATTACGGTAATAAAACAATTATTTAGATAAAATTTAATTAATTTAAATAATAAAATAAAAGATATACGATTTTAAAATATATTTAAGTATTAATTCAAATTTAAATTTATTTTCAAAATTGAAATAAACAATAGAAAAAGAAGTTGTTGTGAGTTAATGAACTTTAATACAATATAAGTACAAAATAATTTTTTTTTACAATTATATATTGATTAGACAGAACATTTAGTAATAAATTAATAGTGCTAATTTATTATATTTAGTATCATATTTTATAAAATGCTGAAAACTTTAGTGGCATCCACTAATTTATATTATTAATTTATTATATTTTACAACATTAATAATATATTATTAATTAATTATTCAATATAATGATAATTATTAAATAATTTTGATAAATATGTTAATTAACATGATTTAAAAAAAATACTACAAAATAAATATTACTAAATCATGAATTTATTGTATTGTCTATTTTTTTTTTCGACCTCCTAAAAAGATATGAAAAAAAAAAAAAAAAGAGTGATCTAGTAGTTTTTGATATGTCAAGATGTGTGTGTGTGTGTTTTTTTTTTTTACGAGGTTGTTTTGAAAATAATTTTCTAAAAGTTTGTATTTTTAAAAATTACTTTATAAAATTTATATTTGTAAAAATTATCCTATACCTGCCAACTGGGCGACACGTGTGCGCGCCACGTCAACGGAGTTTGTGAGGTGTGCGCGCCAAGTGTTCAAAGTGCGTGTTCAACTCAATCCGAGTCCTCTTCTCCCCGCTGATGTGGCGCGCACACGTGGCGTCCAGTTGGCATCCATAGGATCATTTTTGTAATTACAAATTTTGTAGGATCATTTTGAAAAATATAAAATTTTAAAAGAATATTTTCAAAAAAACTTATTTTTTTACTGATGTACAAAAATAATATTTTGTTATTAAAAAATCATAATTATTGATATGAGTTTTTTTCATATATATTTTTTTTTCTTTTATTACAATAGAATCAAAAGTGATGTGAATTATTCAAAAACCAAAAAAAAAATTATTTTATTAAAAAATAATAATAATTAATTTTTATGAAATGATTTTGCCTTATTAGTTACAACTAATTTTCTCCGTCATGGGACATCATTGAGAAATTTCAAGTGGCATGTGATCACGGTGAGTTGGATTGCTACATTTATAAAATATATTTAAATTATTTAATCACTAAATAAAATAATATTAAGATTTATAAAAATTTACTTTTAAAATATTTATTTATATATTAATTAGAGTCCGGTTACTATATTCTTATGAGTACCATCGAATTTGTACTCATAAATTATGTTCAACAATAAAATTTTCGAATCAACGATTCTTGTCGTTAAATATAATTTAGAGTATTTAAAATTTTTAAAAATTAAATTTCATAAATTTTCGATATTATTATTTTATTATTAAAATTTGTTATAATTAATAATTTTTAACGGTTGGTATGTGATACTTGCTATTTTAACAGTATAAAAAAATCAAAATAGATTGAAATTTTGATAAAATATTTTATTCACTATTTAGATAGAGATTTGTAACTCCGATCTTAAATTAAAAAATCTAATTTTATATTTTTAGGATGTTGTTGGATTTTAATTATTTATTTTATACTCATTAGATGAATTTTTTATAATTTTAAAAAATTATAAAATTTATTTTTAAAAATTTAAAAGGCTCTATATCATATTTAATAATATAAATTATTAATTTAAAAATTTTATCATCAAAAAATAATTTATAAATACGTAAAGAATCTATATGTATAAAATAAAAGTATAATAGCCTTACTTATATTAATTATATTTAATAGTATGATGGTGGAATTAATGACCATAAAATATTCACAAGTTTAAAACGATTGGCACGTGTGCAGTATATTATTATTAGTATGGATATTCTGTTGTTTTAAATTCGAATGCACATCGCCTCGGGAAGTGCCCCCAACGGCTACTTGGGACTTTGTAAAAGAGAAAAGGAAAGGGTTAATAAAAATAAAATAAAAACACAATGCATATGTCCACATGTATGGCTAATAAATTTTTTTTTTTCTTCCAGATAAATATCTCACTTTTGTAATTCTTAGGATTTATTTGTTTACTTGTATGGGTGGAACGGTATGTGTCAACGAGTCGAACATAAGCGAGCTGGGATCCGTTCGTATTCGGCTCATTTAATAAACAAGCCGAACTCGTTTAATAAACGAGTCGAACACGAGCTGGCTCATTTAAATATCGAGTTGAAAAATTCGACTCGTGTTCGGCTCGTTTATTAACGAGCCGAACACGAGCTGGTTCGCGAACAATAAATTTGATTTTCATTCATACTATTAGGTTTTAACTCGCCGAACATGAGCTGGCTCGTGAACAATAAGTTTGATTTTCATTTCTACTATTAAGTATAAAATTAAAAAAAATTAAAAAATTAAAATTTTAATCTAATAATTAAAATTTATAAAAAATTGATGGCTTAAAATCTATATATATATATATATATATATATATATATATATATATATTCTAACTGTTATCGAGCCGAACACGAACGAGCTAACCCCAGTTCGTGTCCGGCTCGTTTATTAAACGAGCTGAAAAATTCGGTTCGTCTTCGGCTCGTTTACTAAACGAGCGATTCGATCTCGAGTTTATTTCGAGCCGAACACGAGCTGACTCGCGAATAGCGAGCTGGTAGAGGTGGAAGTGAAGAAGGATTAAATTAGGGGTGGAAGTGAAGAAGGATTAAATTATTTTTGTTTGTAAATAAATTTTTTATTATTTGATTTGTTGTTATAAAGATACAGTTAAAATTTAAATTATTAAAAATAACGTAATTAATTTTGACCCACGTCTGCTCAAAATCAATTACGCTGAAAAATAAAAAATAATATAAATAATAATATATACTAGATATATTTATATTTAGTTATGATGATAATTATTTTTTATTTACTTTATATATTAAAAATATAATGAAAAATAATTATTTAAATCTCTGTATTTTTTATTTAGTTTGTACATTTATACGATAATAAAAAATAATTAGTTGAGTATTAATAATTTTTTTACTCTATAATTTATTGTAATATTATTATTTATGTATAAAAAAATTTACTTTAGTTATTTTAGATTATATTTTTTAAATGTATAGAGATATAATTATATTATTATTTTATTTATTATATTATAATTTATTATTTATTAAATTATTTATTATTTATATATAAATTATAATTTTTATATTATTAGTTTTCTGTCAAAAAAAAAAAAAAAAAAAAAAAAACTGAAAGAACTTATTTTTTGTAATCATAGAAATAAATAGTGAGGGATAAATAATTTTGATCTTAACTCTATTTCCATTCAAAATTTACTTCAACGATTCAACCCAATTTGATCAAAATGCTACTCATTAGTTATTTGAATATCACTAAATTTTTAAATAAATAAAAATAAAATTTAATTTTTATAAAAAATATATTTATTATTTAATATATTTATATGAAACTGATCGAAATCATTTCTAAAATAAAGGACAAGTAGTAAAATTGTTCCCACACTTTTTGATTTTTATTTTATTTTATTTTATTTTATTTTATTTTTTTCCGAAGGCTCCAATATCAAAACCTTGTCTTTTCGTTTTTTTTTTTTTTTTAATTAATTTTGAAATATTTGTTCCGTGTCCCCCGCGCCGGAATTCGTGCTGGCTTTGTACTCTTCCCACCACCCAGTTTCAATTTGGATTGACACGCACACGTGTCATATTATTAGTGGCTCAACAAGGAGTTTGCTGTTTGTAAGTAATATAGTTAATAAAATAATTAAAAACAGTCAACTATTTATTATTTTTAATAATATTTTTTAGAAAACGATAAAAGTAATTTTTTTTTCCTAAAAAAAATATTTACTTATTTATTTATTTTTTATATATGACTTTAGTAATTATATAAAAATTCTAATAAATTATATATAATTTAACAATTAAAAATATTCTAACATCCTATCTATTATATAAAAATTTTAATAATCTTCCTTCAAAAATTAAACCACTTTACTCTATTATTAATAACACAAAATTATTGATACTATTATATTTTTGATCCGTAGATAAAAAACTATTTAATTAAAATAATAATAATAATATTCTAGATTTTAGTAGGTGATTAGTAAAATAATATGATTTAAAAATTTAAAATAATTAAAGTGATTAATTTAGTGCTGAAAAATATGATAACATCAAAGTGTTGGATGTTATGTTATTGATAGTATAATATGGGAACTCTTCCATGTAATTTTAATAATTATATAATAATTCTCATATTTTATAAAAAAAATTGATAATAATATAAAAATAATAAATCATCAACAATAAATGAATCATCATATATATATATATATATATATATATATATATAAATATAATACAGTCAAAGAATATATATATATATTTAATACAGTCAAAGAAAAGATTAGTTGCCAAATAAAATTTTTATATAATTATTGTTTTAAAAAAAGTCCTTTCTCTTTTGTTTCTTGGATTTAAAGAGAAGGATTTCAGTCTCTCTCTTTCTCTCTCTACATACCTGGTCTCTCACTACAACACACACACTCCCTCCTCTTTGAAACTACAAGTTTGTAGGGAGAGAGAGAGAGAGAGAGAGAGAGAGAGAGAGATGAGTGCAACCAAGTTCATAAAATGTGTCACAGTTGGGGATGGGGCTGTGGGGAAAACATGCATGCTCATCTGCTACACCAGCAACAAGTTCCCTACTGTATGTACTAAAATATATACATCCACCTTTTACTTCAATAGACACTTCATCTTTTTCTTTCTTTTTTTGGTTCTTGGGAGCTAGGGATTATTTTCCTTTTTTCTCATATTTTTTGAGTGGATTTTGCCACTATTACTTTGCTTCTTCTTCTTCTTCTTTTTTTTTTTTTTTTTTTTTAAAAAAAAAAAAAAAAACTTGGTTGTGTTTTTGGTCAAGTACTATTTATGCATCTTGCATTTTTTTTTTACCCTTTTTTTCTGGTTTCTTCTTAGGTCAGTTGATTATTTTCCCCTTTTTTTTTCTGATAATATTTTTACTAGATTTTATCATTATTACTTCAAGCCCATCTCCTTTTTTTTTTTATTTTTATTTTTCCAAATAAGAATTTCTCTAATAAGTTTCTCTTACTTAAAATTTTTCATTTCTACTACTAGAAATGGTAAATTAGAGATGATTGGTTGAACTTATACTAAATTTGTTCATTTATCAGGATTATATTCCCACTGTATTTGACAATTTCAGTGCTAATGTTTTTGTGGATGGAAGTATTGTCAACTTGGGATTGTGGGACACTGCAGGTAAAAAAAAAAAAGGAAAAAAAAAAAAAAGAAAAAAAGAAAAGAATCTCCTTTCTTTTCTTTTTCTTTTTTGTTTTAGCTAGATTTTTTATGATTTTATTTGAAAAATTATTTACTTTTTCATGTTGGTTTTACAGGACAAGAAGATTACAGTAGACTGAGGCCCCTTAGCTACAGGGGAGCTGACATTTTTGTGTTGGCTTTCTCTTTGATTAGCAGGGCAAGCTATGAGAATGTTCTCAAGAAGGTGAAAATTACTGATAAATATAAATATTTTTAAAAAATATTGTTCTCTCGTAGTTTAAGCTTTTTTAGCAGTAGGCGGTAGGCGGGGCGCCGTTCATTCATATAATTTAATATGATATTAGAACAGGAGGTTCTGATTTCGAATTCCGCAGACTCCTTTCTCATAACTTGGCTAGTTATGAGAATATTCTCAAGAAAGTGAAAATTACTGTTAAATATAAATATTTTTTTTAAAAAATACCGCTCTCCAGTAACTTAAGTTTTTAGAGATAGACGTTTGTTTCATATAAATAAATATGGTATTAGAACAGAAGATTCTGATTTCGAATCCCGTCGGATTCTTTGCATAATTTAACAATTACAAAATCTCTCCCCTCTCTCTCTCTCTCTCTCTCTCTCTAGGATGTTGATGATTCATTGAGTACTTTGGAATTAGGGCTGTGGATCTTTGACTTTAATTTTGCCTTTTGATTTGCTGGTCTAAAGGAGAGGATATTGACTGAGTAACTTTATTCTCCTTTTTATCTTTTATGTTACTGTGATTACTTTTTTAGCTACATTTGAATTTAAACTCTGTTACTAGCTTCACAAAGCAAAGAGGTTTTCATTTCCGTTTCGAATTCGCAATTTACTAACTAGATATGTTTTATGTTTTTAATCTTCTATATTGAAACTAAGTTAGCACTAAATGTTCTTCTATATCATTCAGATTGTATATTAAAAAATGAGCGATTTGTCGAATTTGCCAAGTAAAAATTTTGGAATCCCAGAAACAATATTCGCAGTAACAAGAGTTGTAACATTAATGTTCCAACATTTTTAACCGCAGTTTCTCCTTTGCCTTGTTATCTTCTTGAATATTTTGATGAATTATTGCAATGCCTTTCGAATTCAATCTTTCAGTGGATGCCCGAACTTCGTCGATTTGCGCCAAACGTTCCGATCGTTCTCGTGGGAACTAAGCTAGGTGTGTCATAATTTCGAAATCTGCTACTTCTCGCAAATAATATGACAAGAAAGCGATTTTTGGGCCATTTGATGCATACCGTATTAATATTTCCTTACAATATGCTTGTTTTAGATCTTCGTGAGGACAAAGGGCATCTCGCCGATCGCCCTGGTGCTTCTATTATAACTTCGGCGCAAGTAAGTGTTTATTTTTCATGCCCCATTTTTCAAAAGCATCTGTTTACTACGCATCAAAATCGCTGTTTGTCGTGTAATATGCGCTTAATTGGGGAGTAAATCCAATTCATTTTTGGACGGGTAAAAGGGTGGCTATGTATTAGAACAAGTATTCTAGTGAGGCTCTTTTTCGAAGTACCAGCATATCTATGTACGAAAGTTTTTGCAGCGCATATGTGAAACTTCTGATTTTGCAGAAATATCTTTGCGTTTATGTATGTAAATATCTTTTTCCGAAATATGTAGCGTTTGTGTGACACCCCCGAAATTTGTATTATTCCTATATATAAATGATATAATATGACTAAATCTCTTAACCCGGCTATAGCATTTTGGATGGCAGCAAGGCCCAAGAGGTTAAGAGGTTTGAGCGTGCTAGAGCTAGAATAGTTTTAGAATAGATGATCCTTTGGGAAGTTGGGGCGCCACACTTGGTATCAGAGCCAATCACCAGTTGGAAATGTGAGATGAGTCTCGGTTGAGCCAAAGTTATATAGCGGGTAGAGCGCGGCTCCTCGACTAATGACCGTTGTGGGTGGAGTGTAGCTCTTCACAAGGTCAACTAAGGCTAGTGAGACGAGTCTCACATCGCCTGATACTTGTGAGTGTGATTGAGCCTGACGTGGACGTGACACCATCAGAATTTGTATTAGTCCTATATATAAATGATATAATAGAACTAAATCTCTTAATCCGTCTATAGCATTTTGGGTGGTAGTAAGGCGCAAGAGGTTAAGAGGGTTGAGCGTGCTATAGCTAGAGTAGTTAGAAGATGGGTGTTCCCTTGGAAAGTTGGGGCGTCACAGCGTGGTAATTTAAGTGCATTTCTTTGAGTGTAGGGCGAAGAGCTCCGGAAGCAAATAGGAGCTGCCGCGTACATCGAATGCAGCTCAAAAACCCAACAGGTACTAATTTGAATGTGTTTCATATTGTATGAACTTATCTCCTTATATTCAAGTTATAGAATCTTATTTATGTGCACCTACTGGTGATTTTAAACACTAATATTTGTTATGTGGTTAATGTGGTTCTAATAGAACGTTAAAGCTGTTTTCGATACGGCGATCAAAGTGGTTCTTCAGCCTCCACGAAGGAAGGAGATGATTCCGAAGAAAAAGACTAGAAGAAGCTCCGGATGCATGTGAGTCGCGATCGTTCTCATTTTATTCCAATTTACTGTCCTTCTACTACTTATGTTCACATAGTTATGCTCTTCTGTTTAATAAATAATCCCCAGTTTAAATCTCAGTAGTAGATGTAAACAGTTGCTACCACTTTTTTTTCCCTTTACTTTTGTCTTTTCATTGCTGTATAAAGCTGGTGCAGTTCTGCGTAAACATGGAAAACATGGATTTAAAACTCAGATGATAATTTTTGGTATTACATTTGCAAAATTTGGTTGCATCATATTTTTGCCAGAATCTCGCAGAGTCATTTTACATTTCAGAGTATGATTCTTTTTCTGAACCAAACTCATAGTTGTTGCAGTAGTAATCTTTAGCTCTACTTAACCCTCTCTATAATCCGACGACTAACGAAATATCAACTCTTCTGAAAAACTGCAGGAGCTTTATGTGCGGCAGCGTGTGCGTCGCGTAGGGGCTAAACTTCAATGCTTGTTTTGGACCTTTTGATATACTAATCAGAAGCACTTCCTTTAGAATGTATGATGATGATGATGATGTTGATGATGTTGATGATGTATTAATGTTTAGTTGGGAGGGAACTTTTTGTTCTCTCTTGGTTTTGGCTTTTGGGATCAGACTTTTTGTAGTTGCTGTAAAAGAAAATGAATCCTAAACACTTTTGGTTGTTTACTGAAGTTTTGTTGTTGCATTCTCATTATTATGCTTACTTTATCATGAAAACATGTTTGTTGAACGATTTATATAAGCTACATAATTTTTTTAAATTTTTTTTTTTGATTTAATGCTTAGGCAATTACTTACCCACATGTTTTTCATTTTAGATCTAGATAGCTACTGAACGAACACCATTAGTTAGTTATCACAGTAAATGATAATACTAAAATAAGTGTCAAATTAAACTTTGATCTTTAATTGAAAAATTATGCAATATTTTTTATAATTGAAATATGAGTTTGAATATTAGTATTTGGTGCTATTAAATTTTTTATTGTTAAAATTTTTATTTTTTATTATTTTTATTTTTTAAATTATATTATTTTATTAATTATTTATTAAATTTAAATTATTATTATTTTAATTGTATATATTTTGATCCAGTTGATTGCACTTATGATTTGATATGATTAATAGTACATTTTAATTTAATTTTTGAATATTATTAAAAAAATATATAAAATATGCTAATCTTGCTGGCAATATCTCCTTGGTTTAATTTTTGTAAAGTTTTACTCAAAAAATTATGTCTTTTTATGTTGTAAATTATATATATATTTATGTAATCTTACACCCCACCCCATCCTGGGGTGGGGTGAATTCCACTGGTCACATGATGTGACCAGTGGAAGAAGCCCCACCCCAGGATGGGGTGGGGTGTAGGATGTACACCCCGTCAGGGGTGTACATGTAGCATTGCTCATATTTATGGGGTAAATATAAGTGTACACCCCTGACGGGGTGTACATCCTACACCCCACCCATCCTGGGGTGGGGCTTCTTCCACTGGTCACATCATGTGACCAGTGGAATTCACCCCACCCCAGGATGGGGTGGGGTGTAGGATGTACACCCCGTCAGGGTGTACATGTAGCATTGCTCATATTTATGGGGTAAATATAAGTGTACACCCCTGACGGGGTGTACATCTTACACCCCACCCCATCCTGGGGTGGGGTGAATTCCACTGGTCACATGATGTGACCAGTGGAAGAAGCCCCACCCCAGGATGGGTGGGGTGTAGGATGTACACCCCGTCAGGGGTGTACATGTAGCATTGCTCATATTTATGGGGTAAATATAAGTGTACACCCCTGACGGGTGTACATCTTACACCCCACCCATCCTGGGGTGGGGTGAATTCCACTGAATTCCACTGGTCACATGATGTGACCAGTGGAAGAAGCCCCACCCCAGGATGGGGTGGGGTGTAGGATGTACACCCCCTTTGGGGGTGTACAGGTAGCATTGCTCCTCCCTAAAACATATACCTATGGTTATGTATAATATCTGAAATAATAAAAAAGTAAATTAACATCACTCACTAATTAAAGTTAAGTATTTACATTATAATTAACTATATTTTTCTTACGAACATTGATGGTAGGAACATATATAAATAATTTAGGACTTATGAAAAAATAAATATAAAAAGTTGAACTTTATAGAAATATATTTGTTATTCGATATATTTATATAGAACGGTATAAAATTAATTTTTTAAAAAATATGAAACTTAATTGACATAAATGACAAACATAAATAACAAAGATCAGATATCTGATTTGAGGCCAAAATAAAACCTAGATGATGCTAGGATGGAAATGGTAGACGATGCAAAGTCGAACTAGCTAGCAATATGCCTTTAACATTCTCTGTCCACATTCAATACCTGCATACAATGTTGTTGCTCAGGGACATGAGCTTGACGCTAATGTTGACCGGAGTTTCCTGAGCAGCTGCACCGGCAATGTCCTTCAAAAAACTGGCAATCTCTTTAGTACGAATCAATGAGAATGACTTGACACGCTTGGTGCTAAGTAGCTCCATGACGCAGATCTTTCGGATTTGGCGCCAGTACGCACCATAGGGCGTAAAGGCGACGTCGGTGCAGCCGTAGCCGATGATCTTCGGTCCCGCCAATTCGGGTCGGGATGCGAAGTTCGTGTCATGGGTCTTCATCACCGCTTCTGCCCCCTCGCGAGAGTTCACAACCACGAGGTCTATCTGCATTGAGTATAAATGATTAAGGCATGATAGTTCCTATCCATTTGAACTTTTAGAGAATAATTAATAATGATTCTTAATGGCAACAGAACATCAAGTGAGGTTTTGCTTAAAAATTCAACATTTGGCTTATGATCAAAATTAGTTAAGACTAAATCGAAATACAACCGATTAAAAATAGTGTAGTTCTCTAGTATCTTGACACTACAGAAATTTAGATAAAAAGTCACATTTATTTAGCAATTTTTTGAATTGGACCGGTCAAAATTATAGCCCAAATTATATATTCATTCTCTCTCTCTCTCTCTCTCTCCTCTCTCTCTCTCTCTCTCTCTCTGGGCTGGCCCAAAATTATCCATCTCTCTCTCCCCTCTTTTCCTCTCCCACACACCACGCCACCCATCACCCCCACTCCGTCTCCTCCAACTCCTCCGACCCAAAAAGGTTTTCGATCTCGCACGCGATCCTCTCGACCTCGCACGCGATCGCCGCATTGGAAGGGATCGTTCGTTGATCTTCGCAATCCCCTTCCCCTCCGATCGTGACGCCGATCTCCGCCGCCTACGCCTCCGCCGCCGCGACCTCGGCACTGTCGCCGCCGCCGTCAAGGGGAGGCCCCATCCGGCGCCGGCCGGCCCCGCCCCGCCCCGTCGCCACCCCTGCCATCGTCGCCCCTACCAGATTGTAAGTAGTATGGTCCCAAACCCTAAAAACCCTAGTCCGTTGATTCTTTGGGCCATAATAGCTTATGGTTGTAATTTTCTTCTTTTCCTTGTCCTATAGTTGCTGCTGAATTAGGTAAATAAATATACATTACAGTTGCATCCTATGGTCAGAAATTAAATTGATTTTTGACTCTTCTAGATAACTAAAACTTGCAACAAGAAGAGATTAAGTTTATCTTATTATAGACATAGCAGTTGCATCCTATGGTCAGAAATTAAATTGATTTTTGACTCTTCTAGATAACTAAAACTTGCAACAAGAAGAGATTAAGTTTATCTTATTATTGACATAGCAGTTGCATCCTATGGTCAGAAATTAAATTGATTTTTGACTCTTCTAGATAACTAAAACTTGCAACAAGAAGAGATTAAGTTTATCGTATTATTGACATAGCAGTTGCATCCTATGGTCAGAAATTAAATTGATTTTTGACTCTTTTAGATAACTAAAACTTGCAACAAGAAGAGATTAAGTTTATCTTATTATTGACATAGCAGTTGCATCCTATGGTCAGAAATTAAATTGATTTTTGACTCTTTTAGATAACTAAAACTTGCAACAAGAAAAGATTAAGTTTATCTTATTATTGACATAGAGATTAAATTAATGAACTTAGCAATTATTTGGGCAGAGGATTCCATTAGATTTAATAACTAAAACTTGCAACAATGGCTTTTAGTTTTATTATTATTTTCCTTCCTACATAGCATTACTCATATGCGACTATGTTTTAGAACTTCAAGAAAAATTTAAAAATATTTTAAGTATCGTGTGGTGAAGATTTTTATCATTGTTTTGTAGCATTAGAGAAACAAAAGTGTAACTTGTTAGGTATTGTGTTTATTTTATTTTTTTAATAAAATTTTGTATAATAAAAAGTGTTAGAGTGAATAGCAATTAAGTTACTTGTAATTTTTTATTCAAAATATTTACTTGGTAATAAAAAATAAAAATTTAAAAATAATTTTGTTTTGCTTCTAAATTTTTTTTTACAAATTATTATCTACCACATTGTAGAATACATTATAAATTATATAATTATAACAATAATAATTCCTTCATTATATTAAATTATATACATAGATAGAACTTAGCCTCCTATGCTGGATTTATTATTGTTACTCATGAGTTTTCAAAAAATAATGGTGGTTTCGGAACCTGTCCAATGCGAAGCAGCATAAGCGGGCCGTAGGTACGTGCCAACGCTGCCAGGGCACGATGCGGCAGGGCAGAGGCCAGTTGGTGCAAGTTGCCGATTATAGGAAGGCCGGGGGGGCCCGGCGGGAGGTTGGACCGGTGAGAAGATCGCATGACAGTTGCTAGAAAAGAGAGAAGTAAGATTGCGAGTACGATAAGGAGAGAAGGGAGCTGGAGCTCCATGAGAGAGAGAGAGAAAGAGAGAGGGGGGGGGGGGGGGGGGGTGTGTGTGTGTGCGTGTGGGTGTGTTGTGGAGGGACAACCCCTAGTGTGGGTATATATATGCACATGAATGTGTGAGCTAGCTCGTTGATCTTGTGATGCCTTTTTTTTTTTTTTTTTTTTTTTTTTTTTTTTTTTTTTTTTTTTTTTTTAAGAATCAACTATTCTATAATTATTCTAACTCCGATTAATTTTTTAAATTTTTTGAATCGGATTAAATATTCTAGAACAATAGTAGTTCTAGAATGGATGACACCTTAAAAAATAGAACAACTTCTCAGCTAAGGATCGTGAGTGGAGAGTATTTTTGTACAAAATTGACTAAGGCTATTAAAACGAATCTCACATTGTCTAATAGTTATGAGTTTCTAAAATTGGTTATAATATTTAATTTAGAGGGTAATTCAGCTAGGTTAAGATGGATGACCATGAGAAGTGGATGTCATAGACCTTCAAATATTGTTTTCTTAGGGGGCCATGCATCAGAGCCGGACACCATTTCGTGTTATAGACCTAGCAATATTAATAAATTATTAGTAAGTAGTGCTGAGAACATGTAAAAAAAAAAAAAAAGGTAGTGGTGTGCATTAATATTCAGTTAAAATTAAGTTAGTAAATAGATAAAAATAGATAATTCGATTCGATTTTACGTATTTTTTCTGTTTGATTCGGTTTAAAAATTAAAATAAAATAAATCGAATAAGCCGAATTAATTTAAATTTTAACATTTTAATACATATTAATCTCATACTCGTATATATATAGAACTTTAAATAATAATTTAATAATCAGAGACATTAATTATTATTATCTTTAGATTAATTAATAATTTTGAACATAAAATAATCATATAATTACATCTTATTTTTAGTAGTTAAGAAAAATTAAACGAAACAAAAATATCTTATAGAAATTAAATAAATCAAGCCGAAAGGACCAAACATACAAATTATGTTTGGTTGATGCAGTTCAGTTTGCCATTTTAATTCCACCTGATTCGGTCAAAAAAAAAGAATATCTGGAACCAAACTAACACATCCTAGGAATAGGAGGAATGAGAAAATTTGGATCCATCAAGCTTATTTGTCAAAGTGCATGCGTTGGAAATGCGAGGAAATTCACGAGAAAAAATGCGAGGAAATTTACTAGAAAATTGGTAGCGTCTGATCTAATAACATGTAATAGTCTATTATGACAGAATTCAAACTCACAATTGTACATTCTAATTGTATTGTTAAACAACTAATCACTCTAGGACGCCTGTTTATATCATTTCAATAATATAATATATTTTATATTTAGAATAATACAAATTATTTCAAACTAATTAAACCATTTGGGTTGGAAGAATATAAGAAATGTCACACCCCGAGCCCTTTTGAAAGTATTTTTTAATAGAAATATTTTATTTTGAAAACAAAATTTGTAGAAATTATATAATATTTTTTTTAAAATCAATCTTGCTTAGAACTTGTACAGATCCGCTATATGCACAAATTTTTTTATATCGAAATGAACAGAATTTCTTCTATACATATACGGCGAAGAGGATGTGAAATGACCAAATTGCCCCCATCCAAATTCCTTATTTCTCTCGGACCCTGTAATAGCACAAACTTTTAGCTTTAATTTGTGGAATAAATTAGTTTTTAGGTTATTCTTGTTGGTCTTGTGTTGTTTGTACCGTATCGTGGTAGAGCTCGTTAAATAGAGAACGACGCTGCGATCGGATTGAAAATCCGACTTACGGATCTCCCAGAATGACGTTTTTAAGTTAGCGGATCCGAAAATATGAGTTTTAAAATTTTCTATACCTGCTAAGCCTTACAGGTGCATCGGAATCCGTGCTAGTGGTTATGGAACGTTTCAGAAGTTTGGCACACTTATCGTGGAATGACCAGTGAAAATCTTTATAAATATTAAGGATTTTGGAAACTTCATACGTACACAAGAAAATAAAAAAAACCCTAATTTTCATTATTTTTCACAAAAAGGATTTTTAAATGATTGGGTTTCTTCTTCTTCCTCGTTGTGCGTGCTGGAGATCGAGATCAGAAACGTCGCCATCACCGGAGACCGGAACCGAAAACACCATCGTCGTCGGAGATCGGAGTCGCACCGTCTTCCCAGTCGGAGCAAGGTTGGTTTTCGTATCCTTCATTTTCGTCGTTTCGTGTGTTCTCTTTCGTTTCCTCGTATTTATCGTCGGAGCGGAAAAGAGGTTGGCGGAGGTTCTTGGCGGAATCACTTGACGGAGTTTCGGTCACCGCCGAGATGCCCTAGCCGCGCCGTCGTCGGGATGCCCTAGCCACGCCACCGCCAGGATGCCCGAGCCGCTGCCGTATGGGCGCCGCCAGGTGTTGCCGCCCGCGCCTTGCCAGGCCGCTGCCTCACGCCACACGCGCGGCGCCAGCAGCAGCTTGCGCACTGCTGCTAAGCACCGCAGCCGCACCGCACACGGCCCGACCTCACGGTCCGCGCCCTTGCTCCATGCGCGGTCTACACCCGTGTGCCGAGCGCCGCCCGAGCGGCCTGATCTTGCCACTGTCGCTGTCGGGTTATGGCTGGGTTCTTCGTTGACGGGTGTTGAGACCAGAATTTTCTGCCACTTAGGAAGGCAAAACATGGTGGATATCGTCGGCCGACAGACATTAGCCGATAGGAGAATGCGTCAGAAGAGGAAGATCCACGTCTCGATCGAGACTGATCCCAAGTCGCGTAAGAATACAATACGCGGCATATGCTATCGGTTGAAAGCATCAGCCAATAGGAGAAGCAACCGACAAATGGAGTATCGCCTCATCCAAGGTCGGTTTCGGCCGTTATCAGACCGCCCCAGTCAAGCGACGAGGAAGGCGGGAGTCCAAGATGGTTTTTCAACTGCCAGAACCAAGAAGGGAAAGATCTTGGAAGTAAAGAGTGCGAGATTCGGGCGTTAATCTCGCAGCTGACCTGAAACGGCAGGCCACGCCCAGTACTGGAAAGCGCCAAGGATCATGCTCTGGCGCAACAATCAGGGGACTCATTCGGAGGAAAAAGAGACCACTATCCTAAGATATTTTGACTCAAAAGGAAGTCGTTGCAATTCGTCCGCCAACTTTCCCTAATCCACACCGATCATTCAAATTCAAAATCGGCGCCTAATAACCATGGTTTGGGATGTGTATAAATACCCGAACCATCAAAGAGATCGGGGTCCGGCAATCCTCGTAAGCCCGATACCACCCCAGCTCTTCATTTATCTAGGAGTAGGAGTAACTTAATTTTTTTTCTTCTTTTTTACAGCTTTCCAAGGAGTAGGCTTAATTAATCATTCTATCCCTTTTCTCCACTTGTATCCCCTCTTTTATCAATATAAAGTGTAAACCGGCCTTTCGTTCATGTCTTTATTTATCTTTGCATTTAGAGTGTAAACCGACCATGTGGTCGTGTCTTTATTTGCCATCGTGTATGTTTTAAAGTTATTATCGACTCATCAGTTGTACATTTATTCACGAGTGTTTCGACTCATTTAAGTCGAAACCAGCGATCCCCTCTCTAGCTCCGCGAACCCTCTTCGGCAGTCACCGGTCGTTGCGGTTGCAGGGAGTTACCTGAGGAGAGCCCGGCCGAGCGGATCCTTCCTCGGCTCGATCGCGTGATTGTTGGCACGCGGCGCACTTCGACACCTTATAGAGGGTCACCTAGTAGGGGTCGATCGCGCGCAAGCCACATTTTGTCCCCAACAACCTTGTGGAGTCCCGAATTTTTTCGTACGACTTGATTAGGTGGTCGGCGATGAGAAAACACCTATTTCCGGTGTATCGAACCCGTTGTGTGTCAAACGGACGCCAAAAATGGACTCGGCGCGCGAAAACGTTAAAAATCGGCTATTTGCGGGCAAAAATGGCCTAACGGGCCGATTTTTCAAGTGCGACCACGGCCCACTCGGCGTGCACCGGGACCAGCGGATGGCGCGGGAGGGCACGCGGTAGGCCCTCATTGGCCGGTCAATGCATGGGGGACAGGGCGCAACTCGCGCCGGGCGTGGCGCACCGTGGACCGCACCAGGCCACGTGGCGCCTGCCCATTGGCGGGCGCATTGACCTGGCAGCCCCGGCGCGGACCGCGCCCCGTGCACCGCGGCGTTGATCCCTCGGCGTGGACCGCGCGGGGCACGTGGCGCGATCCCGTGCGTGCGGGCGCTGCGCGGTGGCGGCCTGGATGGCCGCCATGTGTCTTTCGGGCGCTCCAGCAGCTTTCGGGCGCTCGAATTCTGCGCCCGAATTCGCAGCATAGTGGATTTCGGGTTTTGGCTATAAATAGCCACTCTTGCCTATCCTTTTTAGGTTTTCCTCCGAGCTTTTCGTGCCCATCTTCAACAGGGGGTTCCACCTTCGAGTCTTCTTCGACTTTTGGGATTCCGAAGTTTTTTGGAAGGCGTTTCATCACTGTTCGGATAAGTTGCTTGGTCTTGCTCAAACGAATCGTTTGGGCCTTGGATACAATTGAACTGGAGATAGTCCTAGTTCGAGTGAAACAGTTTTTGTGCCCCAGTCGGCGTCTCCTCCTCCGACGAAAATCAATGCATCCAACGACAACAAGCCTACCTTACCTACTTCGGGTTCAACAAGTACAATGGTATGTTTTCGTTGTGGTTTTGCAGGGCACATAAGAAGAAATTGCAAGATTGGAGCGAAACGATCAAATCAAGCGCCTCTTTCATTTATATTTATTATTATCGTCGCCGCCGTCGCCTATCGGCCTTCCCTGTATCTCTTCATCGCCGCCGGCTAAAAAATCTCTCTCCCGTACCGCATCATTCTTCCCAACGCAAAATAAAAAATTAATATTAATTTTAGAACAACAAATAATTCACACTAATTTTTACAATAATTAACACTAATTATTGATTTTTTCAATATTTTAGATATTTCAGAAAAAATTACTGTAGTTTTTTAGAGATTATTAATCTATTTTTAAATATAAATATTTAGCACTAATTATATAATTAAATTTATTAATTACTAGATTAGTACAATATTTATATATCGTACCTAAAAAATTATTATAATTTTTGTATAATATTATCCAAACTTTCATATAATTAATTAATACTAATTTTATATATATCTATTAATTACATTATAAATATTACATTAATTCTATTTACAAAATTATAATACAATGTTTATTATCAATTTTTATCCCCATATAAAATGAAAAGGGCATTATCGTCATTTTACACAAAAGTCAACTATTTATCCTCTATTCTCCATTCCCAACCAAACACTATTTTTCTTATACCTGGTATTAACCTATATCCCAACCCAAACACTTTTTTCATTTATCCTACCTTATACTCAACTTTATACTTATACCTGGTACTACTAATTCTTACTAATCCCCGAACCAAACGCTACCGAAGGGCACTTGAGATAAAAACATATAATTATAATATTAGTTTCTCTATTTTTCGATGAATCGTAAAAAAATATATTGTAATTAGCTTATTACAATATGCACAATATAATATTACATACGAAAACAAGTAAATCTTTTTCGTTGTATTTTTTCAAGACACCTAGTGTAATTTTTTATAATTTTAAAAAGAGCTTAAATCTATAACTATATAATTTTTTTTGAGCAATTTGTTTTTATTACTTGCAATCCTGGTTAATTGCTCATGCAACTAATCGTCATCTAATTTTTTTGTTTTGATTGCTAACTTTATTTTGTTTGCAATAACCTCTCCGTTCTATATTATTAATTTCGATAACTCCAATTAATTATACGTTAACTCCAAAATATTATAAACGCTGTTATTCAAAGCTTGTCACATGATAAATATTGTAAAAATTCATGATATTTTTAAAAAGATTAATTTTATATATCTTACTGTAAATATATTGAATAGCAGATATATTCATACAAAGTTTAATTTTTTATATTTATCTTTCAAAAATTTTAAGTTGTTTATATATGTTTCTCTAATTTGTTACCGTTAACTTACTGTTTATTTTTTAACAGAATATAAGTGAAATATCAATTTTATCTTTACAAATATATTTCTCAAAAAATTTCAACGGTTAAAACATAGGGTAAATATAAGTGTACACCCCTGACGGGGTGTACATCTTACACCCCACCCCATCCTGGGGTGGGGTGAATTCCACTGGTCACATGATGTGACCAGTGGAAGAAGCCCCATCCCAGGATGGGGTGGGGTGTAGGATGTACACCCCGTCAGGGGTGTACAGGTAGCATCTCCCATATATAGTTGGGCTGGAATGCTATTAATAGCACCAGCCCAACTTTGCCACCCATTTTGTAGCCTTTGGATCGCATTGAGATTCGTGCAGGCTCTTTAATGAAAAAAAGAAAAAAATAAAAAAAAAAAAGTAAAAAATAAAAAGCTTTTCTTTTTACATTAAAGAACTGCACGAATCTCAATGCGATCCAAAGGCTACAAAATGGGTGACAAAGTGGACTGGTGCTATCAATAGCATTCCAGCCTAACTCTCTCTCTCTCTCTCTCTCTATATATATAATATATATATATATATATATATATATATATATTCTTTTTCGAAATAAAAGTTATTTTTTTTTCTTACAAAAAGAAATATAAGTAATTTTCAATATAAAAATCACTTATGAACAACAAAACAGATTCTAAATCAACAACCAGAGTTTTTTTTTTTTTTTTTTTTTTCAAAATGGTTGGTTCAGGAGAAAAACGATCGTTTTTTCTATTATTAATTTTAAGGGGCAATTTCCTATATACCCCTAAAAATTTCTCTATTTTCAGATTTACCCCTCTTAGAAGGCTAATATTAAAACTACCCTTCTTACGTTCCAACTTCTTTCCAAAATATCCCTGAAGTTAAACTCTGTTAGTGTACCGTTTGGAACTGCCGTTATCTGTGTGTAATTACTATTTTGCCCTTTCAAATATACCCTAAACCCTAAACCCCTAAACCCTAAAACCCTAAACCCTAAACCCTAAACCCTAAAACCCTAAAAAACTCTAAACCCTAAACCCTAAAACCCTAAACCCTAGAACCCTAAAAAATCCTAAACCCTAAACCCTAAAACCCTAAACCCTAAACCCTAAAACCCTAAAAAATCCTAAACCCTAAACCCGGGGGCAAAATAGGTATATCTGATAGTTTTCAACTCCGATTATTATTTAACTCTAGTTTAACCCTAGTTAACTTAACAAAGGGAAACGGTAGGGGTATTTTTAATAACGGTGGAACGTATGAAGGGTATATTGGAAAGAAAAAAATAAGAGAGGTAAATCAGATATTTCTTCAGATTTCAGGGTTACACAGGCAATTATTCCTAATTTTAAATATATAGTCAACAAGTGGGTAGAATTGTAATAAAATGAAAGGTTAGGGCTCAACGTTTAACATATAAAAATTAAAAAATATTTTTTATATATCCGAAATCGAAATGAATAATAAAAAATTCTTCATTCAAAAATAAATATAATATATATTATATATTAATTTTTAAATATACGAATAATATTACTCACAACAAAAAATACATGCACGTACTCCAACAAAAGTACCAAATACTAATACGGGAACAGTACGGGACTATCCGTAAAATTTTACAACGCTCACCAACTCGCGAAGCTTCCCTGGGCGCGGGGCCCACCATGTCACGTGCTCCACGCCGCGAACCCACGTGCCTCACACCCCACCCTCTTCTTCCCCACTTCTCCCCTCCCCCCCTCGGTAGCTCTAACTATAAATACCCCCGCAATCCCCTCGAGCGAAGGAGCCACGTCGAAGCTTCGCCCTCGCCGGAGCTATGGCCTCCGCCGCCCCCACTGCCGCCTCCGCCTCCGCCTCTGCCTCGTCCGTCGTCGTCGCCGCCGCCGACGCCGCCGACGCCTCCTCGTCCGTCGTCGTCGCCGCCGCCGTCACCGCCGCCGCCGTCACCGCCGCCGCCGTCACCGCCAACGCCGTCGCCGCCAACGCCACCGTGGTGGAGCTTCGAGCCGAGCTCATGGAAACCCTCCTCGGTCGGAGACGAACCCTCCAAGGTCCTCTCTCTCTCTCTCTCTCTCTCTCTCTCTCTCTCTCTCTCTCTCTCTCTCTCCTGTGCACAGTGCTATTCTGATGTTGAGAAATTTTATTTGTACACCCTAAAAGAGAGTAGATCATACACTCTCCGGATTTTGGAGTGGAGCATTGCTCATTCAGATTTGGTTCTTTCTTTCTTTCTTTTTTTTTTTTTGGTGAAATGAATGGAGACCGAAGTAGGCCCCCTCAAGTTTAATTTCTCGGATTGAGATCCTTAACTTCTGATTTTTTTTATGGGATTAAGTGTTATTGGTTAAAAAGAATTTAAATATTTTTTAGCAACTTAGGTCCCGTTATCTAGATTCAGACTCATTTCAGCTGATAATTGGCTCTTATACCAAATGGACTTGGCCCACTAGCAATAATAATTAGTTGGATCCAAATCACAAATCAAAATATTTAAGTTTAGTTATTATTACTAGTTTTTATTGTCTCATATATATTCAATTACAATTCATTTTCATTTCTGTCCGATGCGGGACTATTGTGGTTAAAATTTTTAACCTAACTTAAAATAAAAAATAATATTAAAAAATAAAAAAGTCAAAAGGGCCCATTTCAAAACTCTATATAGACTATGGTTGAGGGATCTCCATACATTTTACTTTATACATTATACTATTTTTTTTAAGAGTAATATTATATTTATGGTGTATATTTTATATGACATTCATCTAATAAGTAAGAGCGACTAGTAATTACATCCTATCTATTAGGTGAGAGCTTTTTACAGTGATGAGTAATTACATCTCAACCATTAGATAGGTAGGTGGAAGATGTACATTTTTTCGAATACTACAAGTATCATTATAATTATTATTATTTTTTTAATGGGTAGGAGTTGACGTGTAATATAAGTTAAGAGTTCAGAGAATAGAGTGGCTAGGTGCCCCCTCAAGTTTAATTTCTTTGATTAAGACCCTTAACTTTTGATTTTTTTTTTTTTTGGATTAAGTGATATTGGTTAAAAAGAATTTAGATATTTTTTAGCAAATAAAAATAGATTAATCAATGATTAATACTAGTGTAGTTATTAAACTTGATAAAATTTTTAACCTGACTAAGTATAAAAACAATATTAAAAAAAAAGAATTATAGAGCCCATTTCAAAACGCTCTATAGCCTATAATTGAGGGGATCTCCATATATTTTACTTTATACATCACTATTTTTTTAATGGGAAGGAGCTGAAGTGTAATATAAGTTGAAGTTTAGAGAATAGAGTGGCGCCCTTAAATTTAATTTCTATAATTAAGACCCTTAACTTTTGAATTTTTTTTTGGAATTAAGTGATATTGGTAAAAAAGAATTTAGATATTTTTTAGCAAATAAAATTAGATTAATGAACCGTTAATAACTAGTATAGTTATTAAACTTGATAAAATTTTAAACTTGACTAAGTATAAAAACAATATTAAAAAAAAATTATAGGGCCCATTTCAAAACGTGCCATAGCCTATAGTTGAGGGGATCTCCATACATTTTACCTTATAAATTATACTTTTTTTTTTAATGGGTAGGAGTTGAAGTGTAATATAAATGAAAGTTCAGAGAATAGAGTGGCTAGGCAAAAATTACGACGACTAGCCATTCCTTTACCCTTCCTTTTCTTGTTTCTCTTTTTTTTTTTTAATGTAATGTAATTTTTTAGTTCCTCTTTTTGTGGAACCCTTTCTTTTCTTATTTTTCTTATTTTTTTCATGTAATATAATTCTTTCAGTTCCTCTTTCTGTGGAGCTAGGAAAGCCTGTGGAGAATCCAATGTATCAAGGAAACACTGCTCTTGGTTCGAGGGAGGTTCGTATTTGGTGCCTATTTGATTATGATGTAGCGTGTAGTGTTGTTTAATAAAGTACTTAGTTCTTAAGAGAAGCGCTTAGTAATGTACCCTCAATTATTATTATTATTTTTTGTAGCAAAATCAAAAGCATTAAATTGGAGCTTGTATTTTTGAGACTTATTATCCCATTTCTATTTTTAGCTGTTTTAGAAGCAATAATTCTTTTTTTTTTTTGGTAGCAAAATCAGAAGTATCAAATTGGAGCTTATGTTTTTAAGACTCATTATCTTATTTCTGTTTTTAGCTGTTTTAGAAGCTCTAGACTTTTCTATTTGCCAAATGTCATGCTAAGATTGCTGTTACTGAAAGCAGAAGCAGAAGAGGAGTCAAACGGGCCCATTGTACAGTTCTTAGTGTTATTATACTAAAGACTTGAACAATTCCCAGTTGAGGCTTATGTTCTTTCTTGCAGGTAATGGAATCCTGTCCAAGGGAAAATGTTGAAGGATTTGAGGATAGATTGGTGGAGGAAAATTTATACTTGATTACCGAGGTATTAGTGCTTCTTCCTTCTTATTGCCTTAATCTCATGTTAGTAGTCCTTGATGCTTGAAATGTATATTTCTTTTCCATTCTTTATGTTATTAATATCATAACCTATGTTCAGAGACTAAAATCAAGGTTCCTTTAGACCCTCCATGTGCTAATCACTTTTTTAAATACAAACTCTTTGTGATTGAGTGCACCGTCAGATAGACTTGTCTGTTTTTGCAATTTATTATTAGATTGTGATGTGGCTCGATGGCTTGCAAGATGGTGTCTTCTTAAGAAAAACACAAAAGTGGAGAAAAGTTATCACGTATGTTTTTTGTTGCCAAATAAGTCCCCTGGATGACTAGATTACAGGCAATCCACCACCAGTTGGCGCCTACACCATATCCAATTTGAGTTGAAAAGAATAACAACAATACTAAACAAGGCCTTGGCATGTATTGTGCTGGTTATATACGATTGTAAACGGAATGCCTGCAAATAACGATCGAATTTATTGTCCACCCTGACTTGTTCTTTACAAGATCTATATCATGGAATCAATTTTTGGAGTCATGCTGAATAGTCACCCAATTGACAAAGTTTGTACCAAAACTATTCTGCCATTTTTTTTTTTATCAAATCTATCCTCATTTACTTCAAGGTGATACTATAGTACTACTATTAAAAAAGTAGGGGCATATGATCACAGCATAACACTTGTTGAATGGGATCTCATGTTTTTCCTTTTAAGGTTTTGTTATTTATGTAGATTTCCTGTTTACAGTTCTCTTAGACCCCGTTTGGTTTAGGGATAAATTTGGTTTAGGGATAAATTTAAGAGGTATAATTTTTTTTATACCTGGGATAGCTTGCTATCCCGGGATAATGAAGTATAAAAATTAAATTGCGTTTGGTTGAAAAGTTGGTATTCTCT
Organism: Tillandsia fasciculata; assembly: GCA_029168755.2. NCBI lineage: Eukaryota > Viridiplantae > Streptophyta > Magnoliopsida > Poales > Bromeliaceae > Tillandsia > Tillandsia fasciculata. The sequence continues at coordinate 3,778,048 of CM054942.1, forward strand.
GGAATAGTAAAAATTGTGTTTGGTTAAAATTATGAAATAGTAGAGGATAGTGAAAAAAGAAGATAGAATTTTTATAAAAATACCAACTTTGCCCTTAGCTTTTTTTATAGAAAAATTAATTTAATTATTATATTAAATTTAAAGCAATTTAATTATAAATAATAAATTATATCTTACGTTAAAAAAAATAATATTTTTTATTTTATATTATATTTTAAGAATATAAATAATAAATTATATTTTATATTATATTTTATATATTTTATATATTTTATAATATAATTTATATTTTATATTATAATTTATATTATAATTTATAATTTATATTATATTTATATTATAATTTATATTATAATTTATATTTTATATTATAATTTATAATTTATATTATAATTTATATTATAATTTATATTATAATTTATATTTTATATTATAATTTATAATTTATATTTTATATTATATATTTTTTATTTTTTATTTTATATTATATTTTATATTATAATTTAATTATAAATAATAAATTATAACTTTGCCCATTCACTGCCCCAGAATAAAACCGTATTTTATGGGGGGAGAGGAATAAGACTTAACGGGTTATCCCAGGATAACCCGTTAAGCCAGGGATAAAAAAAAAAATTATCCCATGCCATTTTGTAACACTGTTTGGCAGGAATTGGGGGATAAAGGGAGTTATTCCCCCTTTATCCCCCAACCAAACGGGGCCTTAGATTCTTCCATACCTTTATTATAGTTTAGAAGCTTTTTTCTAGTGCACTGTCGGTGTATTTAATGTGCATATAACCTACTAACTATGAAGAATAATATTGATAAATCAATCCAAAGTAATAAACTATCATATGATAGTGATTACTTCATTTGATTCTGCATCCTTTTCTCCCTCGGTTTGTCTTTGCATAGGAAGGAGAGCAAGGTCGTCTCCCTCTGTTAATCTTAAGCATGAAGGAAACTAGTTCCCAAAGAAGGCCAGCTATTGTGTTTTTGCATAGCTCTTACAAATGCAAGGAATGGTTGAGACCATTACTTGAGGTATTTTGCTTGTTAAATTGTCGTAATTTTGCTTTAGCATAACAATAAAATGTAGCAGTGCGGCATTTTGTAATTTGAATCTAGTAACTTTTGTTATACAGGCATATGCGTCAAGGGGATATATAGCTATTGCCGTCGATTCCCGATACCATGGGGAAAGGGCCAGAAGCTCAACGACATACAAAGATGTAACTATGGGCTCCTTAATCCTTTCTTGTGAAGGATAAGAATAGCTAATAATATATTCTACTCTTTGAAATGTCAATCGATAATCTAATCATGTGCATGTAGTCAACCCTTTCATTTGATAGTTTAGTCATGTAGTCTCTCTGATGGTCTATTTATAAGTTTAATCTCCGTGTTTATTTATGAACAGGCTCTTGTTTCAGCCTGGAAAAATGGTGATACTATGCCTTTTATCTTTGACACGGTAATTTATGTTCATGTTGTATCTGATTGACACATGATGTAAGTTTGGCTTATGTGGTTGATCATACATCAAATTACAAATAAAGTTGCCACCCGCAGGTCTGGGACCTGATTAAATTGGCCGACTATCTTGTGCAAAGGAAGGACATCGATCCTGTTAAGATTGGGATCACTGGTGAATCACTTGGAGGTCGAGTAATATTTTATTTAGAAAAAATCCACCATTAAATAAACTAGATATCTACTTATATGCCATGCGAGAATTAAATAATTTGCGTATGTATATCTCTGCAAAATTTAAATTTTCATATATGTCCATCAAAATCTAAATTGTACTTACTGAAATAAAATTCAATTGGGTGACTCCCAATTTAAGATAAGTATAATTATTGTAAGAAAGTGCACTTTTAGAGGGGTGTATAGGAAAATTCAGATTCACAGCGGTATACAAATCTAAATGGATTATTTTGAAAGGATACGTATGCAATCCTGAGTTGAAAGTAGGTTTCAAACATGGATGTTTGTTAATGCAGGGATGCATGCATGGTTTGCTGCAGCAGCTGACACCCGCTATACTGTGGTTGTTCCTATTATTGGTGTTCAGGTTTGCTGATTAAACCTATCATTTTTCGATATTAAATAGATTAGACCTTTTCTGTGTTTTTGTCTAGAATAGAGCTGACTTTACCTATCTAACTTATTAGGGTTTTCGATGGGCCTTGGATAACAACAAATGGCAGGCTCGAGTTGATAGTATAAAACCTGTGTTCGAAGGTTAGCAAAAGAGTCTCCAGTTCAATTATTTTCTTCACAACTTTATTTTTTTCAATCAATTCCTTTGCTTAAATTGTTTCTTCTTTTCATCATAAATATTAATAACATGTATCAATGGCATTTATCCACATACTTGTGAAGGGCCTTTTTGGCAAAACCAGAGCTTTTAAAATGCCGCTTGAGGAGATGTTCCGAAAAGCATTAATATCCTTCAACAGCTTGCCACTTTAGCAAAAGCAAAAGCAAAAGCCTCAATTTGGATCTTTTGCTTTTGGGACACAGATACTTATTTCAACTTCTAGCTATACCAAATGCTATCTTAACAACTATAACGCCTGACAAAGTTTATTGTCTAATAGATCGTGTGCTGTGAATCTTGTAGACTAAATCAAACTAGTCTTAAGAGTTCATTCTTCAAATATCATCATTTCTTTCACTAATTGCAGAGGCACGGATTGATCTGCAAAAAGATGTGATTGATGTGGAAGTTGTTGAGAAGGTCAGTGCCAATCTATTGTGAGCTTCAATTCATCTAGGTGCCTTGGTGAAAATTAGTTGTTGCATTATCTTATATTGATTCTTGGCTCTTTCATAAGTTATCTGGCATTTAAATATTCCTATATGTAACTGCTCCTGAAGGTGTGGGATCGAATTGCCCTTGGCCTAGCCTCACAGTTTGACGCGCCATTTACAATTCCCGCCATCGCCCCACGCCCTCTGCTCATTTTGAATGGTACTAAAACTTAAGGAAAAGACCAGTTTTCTATTATGTAATTTAACTTTGTTAGCTCATCTTATATTTTTAGATTCTGGAGTTCAATATCTATTAACTAAAATGCAGGAAACCTCCCTCTAAATATGACAGCAAAGTTCACATTGCTCTCCTGAAATAGTAAAACCTACATTTTATTTTCCTTGACCTACACCTGATACATGTTTCCTAAGGAACGCTAGCTAAACGAAGGAGACGAAGTAATGGAAAACATGTAGTTTAAGGGGATAATATATAGTGAGATTTAAGGGGTACTTTCCTTCAAGTTGACAACCTCTTCTGCATAATATTTCCTGCGTCATTACGAAAAGAAGGAATTGTATTGGCTATTGAGGTATTATTATGTCGTATGCTAAACACGTACAACATATCAAAAGTTACTGGGCTAAACCGGTTGTCCTCCTAATTACGGTCGAAGTGTTGAAAAGCATTATGATGTGCCTTTGGGGGTATAGCTGCTGATTTGCTTTTATGCAATTACAGGTGCAGAGGATCCTCGCTGTCCAATTGCAGGTCTAGAAAGTTCTTATTCGCGAGCTCTTGAGGCTTATAATGAGGCTAGTTGCCCTGAAAATTTCAAGGTATGATCCACTAAATATATATACCCTCTATTTTAGTCGATTTCTTTATTTTAATGCAATAATTCTTAACAAAAGTAGCAAAAAGGAGAATATGTTAAAAGAAGTAAACTGAGCAAAAAAAGTTATCCTTGTTCTCCTAGGTTAATTTGAAAAGCTTCTCCACTTCAAAATTGAAAAGCTTTTAGTAAATAGACGTTAGGCACTGTGGGGGAAGCTTCTTTTACTGCGTTAACGTGTAGAGGCGATTTTAATCAAAATAATGCTTCTTCAAAGTTGAGCATTTCTGTAGAAACTCCAACCTGCCGAAACATGAATCACTCCGACGGATGATATCTCGATTAACATAAGTTAGAATATATTGTTAGTTATGCATTTCTCTTTATGTAGATGGAAGCAGAGCCTGGGGTTGGGCATATGATGACTAGTTTCATGGTGAAGGAAGCAAGTGACTGGTTTGATAAGTTTCTTAAGCAGTAAAAGCACTTTTCCCTTCAGTCAAAGAAGCAGCAGCAGCAGCAGCAGCAGCAGAAGCAGCAGTAAGCAGCAGCATTATTTCCTCTTTACAATAATAAAATAAGATTTCTTCTACTTATTTCAATGTTGGCACATCTTTCTAAGCTTATCTTCTTTTTTTTTTTTTTTTTTCCCCTCATCTATTTTGGGGAAGTTGGAGTTTGCGGCTAGTTTTGTGTATGTGGTAATTTTATCCAGATGCTTCTGCTTGTCTTAGAAGCAGATAATGAATTCAACTGTTGTAAATTAATAAGAGTAGAGTTTATATACTTTCAAATGTACAAGTCTAATTATACTGGTAAATTTTTTATCATTGCATTTGTATTGAAATTTGTGCTATTGTAAAGTCAATTAAAGAGAGAAAAAGAAAAATTAAATAGCGCAAATATTAATATAAATTTAATGATAAAAAATTTATAAGTATAGCTGGGCTCGTGTTTTCGAAAGTATATAAGTCTTACTCAATTAATAATGTTAAAATGGAAATGCTTATGCTCTCAAAATGTCAACAAATACTAGACCATTGAATAGTTGAGACCTCTAATGCAAATAATGCAAGTTTTGGTATCAAAATGAAAATTTGTTGATTAATATTTTTATTTTAATTCTCGAACTTTATTTTCTCGTGTAGGTTTCTAACATTTCAATTAAGCTTCACCATTAAAAAAAGCTATAAATTCTACTGAAAAATGACACATCAGCATCAATTAATAATTATCGCATTGGCACAAAACTTAAAGGTAGGCGATTAAATTGTAAGAAAAAAAAAATCAGGATCAAAATAAAAAACCGGGAAAAGGTAGGGGCCACTGGTGCATAGAAGGAAAGTATATTAATCTCCCACTAATTTAAATATGTGTTTGTATCTATAATATAGAAAATTATATTTAATTATCAATATATTAATAATATAAAATATTAATATTGCAAGATAATTGTAGCAGTACTTTATTTAAATTTAAATACACAACTATATGCTTTTTTTTCTTTTTTTTTTTTTCTTTTTTTTTTAGGGTTTTTTTTTAAAAATGATCCTTAAAAAATTTGTATTTGCAAATATAATCTTAAAAAATTTGTATTTACAAAAATAGCTCTATACCCACCAACTGGGCGCCATGTGTCCGCCACGTGGGCGGGGCGGATGAGTTGGAGCGAGTTGAACATGCGTTTTCAGCGCGCGTGTTTAGACACACGTTCCCACTGCGCGTGTATTTAGACGCCTCGTCCGAATGTTTTTTTTTTTTTTTTTTCTTTTAATTTTTTTTATAAAATTGATTCCTTCTCAAACAAACGGATTTATTTTTTTTTTTTTAAAAAATAAGTCAAAAAATATCTACCTAGAAAAAATAAATTTCACATTCTAATTTTTATTTTTTTATTTATTAAATATTTATATATTATTTTATATATTTTTTATATTTTTAAATTATCTCAAATAAACAAATTTTTTTATTATTATTTTCGTACCGCAAAAAAAATTTATTTTTATCCTTTTGACGGAAAAAAAAAATTTCGCCAAAAGTATAAAAATAAATTTCTTTTTGTGGTATGAAAAAAAAAAATAAAACAAAATATTCGTTTGTTTAAAAAAATTTAAAAATATAGAAAAAATATAAAATAATATATAAATATTTAATAAATAAAGATATTTTTTTTTTCACCAAAGAATAAAAATAAATTTCTTTTTACAGTACGAAAAAAATAAAATAAAATATTCGTTTATTTCAGAAAATTTAAAAATATAAAAAATATATAAAATAATATATAAATATTTAATAAATAAAAAAATAAAAATAAATACAAATTTTTTGAGGCTATTTTTGTAAATAAAAATTTTTATAGGATCATTTTCAAAAATTAAGTTACACATTCTATTTTTATTTTTTTATTTATTAAATATTTATATATTATTTTATATATTTTGTATATTTTTAAATTTTCTGAAACAAACGGATATTTTATTTTTTTCTTACTGCAAAAAAATATTTATTTTTATTCTTTGGTGAAAAAAAAATGTTTTTATTTATTAAATATTTATATATTATTTTATATATTTTCTATATTTTGTCAAAAATAGAATGTGGAACTTAAATATTTATATATTATTTGTTCAAAATTTTTTTTTTTTTATTCTTTGGTCAAAAATAGAATGTGGAACTTAATTTTGTAAATACAAATTTAATTTTATCCTTGTGACGGAGAAAATTTTTTTTTGCCAAAAGGATAAAAGTAAATTTCTTTTTGCGGTATGAAAAAAAAATAAAATAAAATATTCATTTGTTTAAAGAAATTTAAAAATATAAAAAATATATAAAATAATATATAAATATTTAATATATAAAAATATTTTTTTTTCACCAAAGAAAAAAAAAAAAAAAAAAACGTTCGGAGGAGGCGTCCCGCTCACGTGGTGCCTAGTTGGCGGGTATAGAATTATTTTTATAAATACAAATTTTTTGAGATTATTTTTATAAATAAAAATTTTTATAACGTCATTTTCAAAAAAAGCTCTTTTTTTTTATTTTGCTTCCGCAGTCCACGTCACGGGCCTTATTTTGTTCGTGCAAAAGTCTCTCACTCGTCGCACGTGCCAACACACGCACTCATCCTCCTCTCCTGGTCACACGTGTCAAACCGACGGCTATTCTGAAAGTGGACCCCACGTACTGTGGGTCCTACACGTCAGTATAACAACCGTGACGTGTGTGACCGTTACACGGGAGAAATCGCGGTGCTTGAAACTTATACGCGACGCCTCGTCTCCTCGTAATTTCGTCCTTATCCCCCGCCACGTCATCACCCCACCGCTCCCGTTTATAAACACCGAAACCGGGGGCGCCCCTCCCTTTTACGCACCCTCCTCCGAAGTCCGAACCACGCGCGAATCCTGGCGCACGTTAAGATAAAAGGCGATGGACGCGGCTAACGTGCGCGGAGTGCGCAGGTTAAGTACTCTGGTGCGCCATTTGTGCGCCACCTCGCCGCCCTCTTCTTCCTCCTCCTCCTCCTCCTCCGAAGCTCCTACCATGGCGTCTCGAAACCCTAACGACCTCATCGTGATCGACCCCGTCGCCGCGTTCTCCTCCGTCTTCGCCCACGTCGCTCAGGCTCCCGAGGATTCGATCCTCGGGGTAATTCCGATCTCTCCCTCTCTCGCAAACTGATCGATCGCTGCTCGATCACGTGTGCTTCTATGTTTTTGAACCCCGATCGTACTGATTTGATGTTCGTTTTTTGGATCTGTGTAGGTAACTGTGGCGTATAACAAGGATCCGAGCCCCGTGAAGGTCAACCTGGGTGTTGGAGCTTATAGAACTGAGGTGCTACGAGGCTGATTGAAGAAGAAATTTGATTCGATGATCAGTTTATTGATTAATTGGTTCGCGATTTGATCCCTTTTCCTTTTGTTTGCGATCAGGAAGGGAAGCCGCTTGTTCTCAATGTCGTCAGGAAAGCGGAGCAGATGCTGGTTAACGATCCGTAAGTTTTTAATTGCGAAATTTTCATTTGTGGATCATGATGATGCTGATTGGTTAGTTGCTGAATTTTACTTGTGTTTGATGCTTGATCGATCAGTTCTCGCGTGAAGGAGTACCTACCGATCACCGGGTTGGCAGATTTCAACAAGCTGAGTGCCAAACTTATATTTGGAGCTGATAGGTGCGTAATGGTTGCTGAATTTAGGCGTATTTAATCGACTTCTGATTTTATCCATATTAAAGATGATCTGTATCGTGATCTAACTGGTGCTTTTATCTAGATATTGGTTAGATGAAGCACAAATGATCTTAAAAATACAATTATGTGGGCTGTAGCCTCATTAAGTGATAAATTTTTATCATAATCAAGTTTTTAGAAGTTTTTCTCTGTTTTTCTTTTGCTCAACTCAAATTATTGTAATCTTATTGAGTTTTGTGAGTATGCATTGCTGTGTAACTGTGTAAGTCATGGTTGTTGTTTGTGTGGTTATTTTATTCATTTTCATAAACCATAGGTTTATTCTGAGTTTTTTTTTTTTTTTTTTTTCCTTGGGCACAGTGATAGTATTACCCTAGGCCTTTGCTTGAGGGTAAATCAAGCTTACTTGTAAAAGTGTTTGTAAAATTGATTCTCATGTATCAGTTGTTATGGAGTTGTTTAGGAAATGCAACCTTTTCAATATCATTAGGTGTGGTCTATCTCGTGTACCAGTTGTTGTATATCTAAGTTTCAAGATTGCTGCATGTCGGACATTGTTAATGATTCTTTTCACTCAGCTTTGGAATCATCGAAGAATGCTCTCAGCGAGATCGGGCCATTTTTAGCCATTTTCAAATGAAAGAGAATTCTTTGAATTGTCAAGTTGTGCAGAAACATGCTAGTAGTAGTTTCTGAGTATATTAAGTTGTTAGAGTGCTACCCTTCTTTTCACAATCTGAATAGGAGAGTATAGCGAATTTAGTGAGATATTTTACTTATTTACTTGTCATATAGTAATGTTTAGTTGCTTTCTCTCCGCTGAAACAGCCCTGCTATTCAAGAAAATAGAGTGGCAACAGTGCAATGCTTATCGGGAACTGGTTCTCTAAGAGTTGGTGGCGAATTTCTTGCAAGGCATTACCATGAAGTATGGAGTTCTCCCATGTTGCTTGTTACTATTATTTACTGTAAAGCTTGATTAAGAAGTTCTGAGACTAAACAATTTTTGTCCTCAAGCGCACCATATATATTCCACTGCCCACATGGGGCAATCATCCAAAGGTCTTCACGCTAGCAGGCTTGTCGGTAAAGACTTATCGCTATTATGATCCAGCAACACGGGGACTAAACTTTCAAGGTACTATACTTCTCCTTGGTTGCTTATAATTCTCCATTCTCTTTAGTTTCATTGTGCATATGTGTAGCATCATGGCCTTATTGACATCCTTGTTTACTTGAGAAGCTGCTATTCTTTGGGACAGGTCTGTTAGAGGATCTCAGTGCTGCTCCTTCAGGTGCAATAGTGCTGCTTCATGCATGTGCACATAACCCTACCGGAGTAGATCCAACTCCCGAGCAGTGGGAAGAGATTAGACAGCTTATCAGATCAAAAGGGTTGCTACCTTTCTTTGACAGTGCTTATCAGGTGAATATCAGATGAACGAAGAGCAATATTTCTTGTGTGGTTCTTTATCACTTTGGTTTGTTGCTCATGGCTTTTGTACCTATCTGTTCTATATATTCTGACTGCTGAGGGATTTGACCTAGGGTATCAGAATGCGATGGATGATGATGAATAGTACATGAGAAGTACTACGGTTGTCTAGATAGTTCATTAAAGTTCTTGTTTCACCATTTTTCAGCCTCTTATTTTGCATCAAAGAGTTCAAGTCAATTTCTGTCACAGGGATTTGCAAGTGGAAGTCTAGATGCTGATGCACTCTCAGTTCGCATTTTTGTCGCTGACGGTGGTGAATTGCTAACAGCCCAGAGCTATGCAAAGAACATAGGCCTCTATGGGGAACGTGTTGGTGCATTGAGCATTGTAAGAGTCCTTAATCACTTGCCAACTCCAGTTTATATAAGTTATAGTCATAGGTTTTTTAATATTTGTGTTTCCTGCTTTCATATGCATGAGAATATGAAGATTATATTACTGTGTTGTTTTGCACTTTTTTTGCAAAGAATTTTGGGTACAGCTGTTTGAACCAAGGAGTTAACTGCCGTGGCACGGTGTCGTGCCGAAAACTTGCTGGCACCGTATGGCACGGTGCGTGTTGGATCATACCGATGTGTGCCGGTTACAAAAAATACATGTATACTGACACATAATAGCATAAATATTTATTTTTTTTAGCAGCAAAATATTCTAATTGCTTGTTATGTATCTTTATCAATTCTTTTGAATTTTATTAAAAAAATTACTTTCTAATTTTTTTTTAAAAAAAAGAGTTTTGAGCTGCGCCATCTGCACGGGGACTGTATCGTGCTGATATTTTGTTGGCATAATACAATACGGTAGATACGACTTGTGCCAATGGGCACTTAAATCCTTGGTTTGAACAGTTTTTACACCAAGCGTCTATTACATACTCTTTTAGGGTTGTCGCTAAATTGATTCCGAGCTTATCTTTTCACTGTGTAACAAACATATATATAGTATTTTCTTCTCTTGGTTCCTCTTTGATCCACTATACGTAAATTTTTATATTTTCCTTTGCCATCCAACGCTGTTTATGAATTTGCTCTTCTTTTTGTGTAAGGATTGTGATTTTGTATTTTCTCATCTTAGGCTAGTCTATTTTTGGTTACAGGTTTGTAGAAGTCCTGATGTTGCCGTTAGGGTTGAAAGTCAACTAAAACTTGTGATTAGACCCATGTATTCAAACCCGCCTATCCATGGAGCCTCGATTGTGGCTACCATTCTTAAAGACAGGTATTATATATCTGGATCTGCTATTAGAAGTTTCAAACTTTATATAGCTGTTGTAGACAAGTTCTACTTCCAGTAACTAGGAAAATATTTTAAATTTCCTGGTGAATGACTGCAGATACAGGACGTCTTTATTTTTGGTTTTCAATTAGATCTTTACTAATTATACACTGCCTATTTATTCTCTAGAGAAATGTACAATGAATGGACAATTGAATTGAAAACCATGGCGGATCGAATTATTAGCATGCGTCATCAGCTTTTTGATGCTTTGAAAGCCAGAGGTATATATAGTCTGTATCCCTTTTCTTTATCAAAATTACTCTATTGCTACTGTCATATAACTCTCAAATTCTCCTCTCGGTAGTTCATCAGTATCTTATAGGTGTGAATTGATAACTACATTGTAACACTCTAATTTACTTCCTCTGGATATTTCTTATTTTATTGCGAACTTGTATGAAAAGAATCTTCTTCTCAGATCTTTTTGTTTCCAACCTTGGACCGGGTGATCAAAACACAGCTTGAGCATGAACCATTATTATCATTACAATTTATCTAAAACATAGCCTAGGAGGAATGATTTGTCATAATTTAGAGCCTATGATTTACTCTGAGGCAAATCTTCTTACGTGTTCATTTTTTTTCTTTTTTACGATATTTGAAGTACCTGTTTCTTGGGTCCTCGATTTGAATATCGGTTGGCTAGTGATTAAGTTTTAAATGAAATTTTAAAATGTTTTTAAATGCAGGAACACCTGGTGACTGGAGCCACATAATTAAGCAGATCGGTATGTTTACATTCACGGGCCTTAACGGTCAGCAAGTGGCCTTCATGACAAAGGAGTTTCACATCTACATGACTTCTGATGGGTAATCTCCGCACGTGTCAATACATATATGTTTTTACTTTTCATACGCATTTGAGTGTGTTGCAGTTGCGAAGATTTTTATCATATGCAATCCTTCAAAGCAACCTACAGTCGACATATTGTAATATATCTTTTCTCCTTTTTCTTTTTTTTTCTTATCAGAACATTAGAACATTAGAACATTTAATCCTAAATAGCGGAATACTGTTAAACCTAAAACTCTTTTGCACTAGTCGTTAAATCTAGTGTCTTAGTAGCTCTTCTAATGTTGGCACCTTATATAAGCATTTTAAGTAAATTCATAGCTCGAAGGTGTTAATTTAACTACATGTTTACGGAACGATGTGATGTGTTCAGAAATCGCCTTTCTACGGTAAAATTCAGTAAGTTGCCATACAGATAGACGTTTAATTATGAAATAACTTTCCATATTACAGGAGAATCAGCATGGCGGGCCTGAGCTCGAAAACTGTACCCCATCTCGCAGATGCTATTCATGCCGCCGTCACAACCGTAAACTGATAGGAGGTGAGGTTTTTATCTCTGCGCGGAGTCTCGTAAGTCTCCTGTTATTGTAATAAATCGATCTCCGTCATAAATTGTTTAACTGCGAGACAATTATGAACTTTTAACACTATTTAAGTTTATCTGAGTTGTTATCTTCATAATTATTCCTGATTATTTGTCTTCCATTTGGACTCAGGTTATTTCTGTTTCTCTTCTTTTATGCTCTTCTCTATCCTTCGCCTCTTTTATCTTTCCTTTATTTTAGGCTTTTTCGTTGAGACCCTGTGAAATTACCCTATATATTAATTTGAGGTTTGGGGCTCTAAATTTGAGCTCACACTTGGATTAACTTGTTCTTTATAAAATGTATGTTTGATGAAAATAGTTACACGTAGTTTTAGCAAAATAGTTTTGCGAGGATTGGGTTTTTTATCCCCCCTCTAATAATTCAGTGCTGCTGTAAAAATTCGAACCTCTTCACAGACACATATAAAAAAATTAATTGCTGCATAAATGATAAAGAATGAAATAGTTTATTATAACTCGAGAACATAAAATTTGAGCATAATACCAAAAGATCAACCCACTATCCATCCTACTATTAGGGAGGACGTAGAGGTAGAGTTCAGATTTAATATTTAATGAATTTTATTAGAGAGAGTTAGAGTGCAATTAAACTTGACTTGGGGTAGTTTAGAGAAAAAAAAGTTGAAGACTAGGTGAGGTGAGGGCCTTTTGTGACTCGAGTTACATTATTTTATTTACTTACGTCAAAACAAACAGCGAAACTTATAGAACTTGAGTTTCATCCTTTTACTTAGTCCATACTTTTTCAATGTGAATTAGAGCGTGATGCACTCGGCAAGTTTAGTGAACTCAACCAATTTGCCAAGTTGCTTGTTTTATTATATTATGAGCTCACTAGTTCATAATATAGGTATGAGAATTGCATAAAGGATACTAAATAGGTAAATAGTAAATAATACTTTTAAAATTTAAAGTCAAAGTGTTGTAGAATAGATCAAATCAAGCAAATTGAAAGATTGAATAGTAAAATTAAAATTTTGAAAAGGAGGATAGCAAAGCGAAATAGTTCATAGTTTATATATATATATATATATATATATATATATATATATATATATATATATATATATATATATATTGTATATTTTTGTCTTTTTTTTTTTTTTCTCATTTTGAGTAAGCTTGTGAAGAAAGAGTAAAATGGTCTTATGATTAATCATTTTCATGCTAAGAAATATTATCTGTTTCTCTCTAACATTAACCATAAAAGTAATTTTAAATTAAAAAATTTATTATATATATTTATTATTATATATATATATATATAATATATTTAATCAATAAAATGAAAACCGACCTTAGCTCAGTTGGTAGAGCGGAGGACTGTAGTGGTGCAGATAAATCCTTAGGTCGCTGGTTCGAATCCGGCAGGTCGGAACTTTTTTAAAAAAAATTCCAAATAAAAAGTTATATTATTTATTAGAATATTTTTTTTACAAAAAATCGAGTAAAAAAACTTATTATTTTTTTTAAAGCACTAAAAGTTTGTTATTATTTGTTAGAGATGTTCTTACTTTTCTCACTAAAATTAATTATTACAAGTTTTTTTTAAAAAAAAATTCCAAATAAAAAGTTATTATTTTTTTATTAGAAATTTTTTAAAAAATTTCAAGTAAAAGCATTTTTTTTTTTTTTTTTTTTTTTTATCACTAAAAGTTTGTTAGAATTGTTCTTACTTTTCTCACTAAAATTGGCATTACATGTTTAGAATTTTTTTTCCAAATAAAAAGTTATTAGTTTTTAATTAGATTTTTTTTTAAAAAAAAATCAAGTAAAACTTTTTTTATCACTAAAAGTTTGCTATTTGTTCGAATTGTTTTTCTTTTCTCACTAAAATTATTATTACATGCTTTAGAATTTATCATTCTTTCACTTGATGTTTATTTATCCTCATGAAAATATTTCCCATTTTCTAAATAAAAAGTTTTGTTTGAGTATTTTTGGGTTTCTTCACTAAAAATTTATATAATTTGTTGGAATTGCTTTTTCATTCAAAATTATCAGTATATATTTTTGATTTTTTTGGTATTTTCACTAAAATTATTACTATTTTTTTAAACAAATCTAGAGAGTTTTGACTCACCTTGAAGAACAGAAGGAAAGAAAAAGAGTTCAAATCATTTTTTATCTGTTAATTTGAATTGTTTATGAATTAAAGATATATTTTTTTTTCTTTTACTAAACATTTACAATTATTTATTTTAGGAACTTATTCATTGCCCTAATTAATAATAATTACATTTTACAATTTTTAAGATATCAGACTAAAGCACATTACACGCTAATAGCAGTAAACAAAAAATAAAAATTTCAATCACTACGCCTAAAAAAAGAGATGTATCTATCAACTGATTTAAATAGCGGTGGTTATATAAATCTAAAAAAAAATAATAAAATAAAATTTTAAGCCACTTTCTTTAAGTAAGCTAAAAATGAAATGTACTTTTTTTTACAAATTTAATTAACAAGATTGAAAAAAATAACAAATATTAGTTTTATTGAGTAATAAAATAACAACAACAATAACAATAATAATAATAATAATATACATACAAGTAGAAATCCAAGCAACCACCTACAAATTTTGCTCCAACTATTTGTATGTACTACTATTACTAACTACTAACTACTACTACTACTACTATTCCCTACTCAACAATTTGAGTCTTTTCCCACCAATTCTCTCTCCCCCCTGTTCTTCTTCTCCAACAAATTCAAAATTTGAAACTACAAAATTCGAATTCAAGATGGCGGGAAAAATCGGTTGAGATTGAAGGGAAGAGTGTAGAACTCCTCGTTCCTGCTATCGCCTTTGAAAGTCCGGAATCGAACCCACCACGGCATCCCTCGGTCTCTCGCCGCGTCCTTGACGTCGAGGGTGTTGTCAAGAAAGACGGCGGTGATCAGCGCGACGGTGGGCGGGGAGGAGAAGATTGTGTTGATGTAGTCATTGAACTGTATTCCAATGGATTGTATACATAGTATAAGTACAACTTTCTTTTTTTAAATAAGAACGTACAAAACTTATCTGAACTGTATATAGATCATTTGGAATATGCAATCTAAAACTTCAAAAAATTTGATTTTACTATCGAACTCAGTCATTGATACATTGGCTTTAAAATTTAAGCTAATTATTTTATCAAATTTATAGTTACGAGAATTACATGAAGTATACTAACTAAACTATAGTTCAAATAAGCACGGTACGTTTTTACCATTTTTTTTAGTTATATGTGATATCTGAGGATTTATTTTCTTTAGCAATAAATTTTTTTAATATCTTATTATATATTTTATCAAATATTTTGAACTTTATTGAAAAAATTACTTAGTAATTTTTTAAAAAAATAAATTTGAATTGTGCCATCGGCACGGGACTTTATAATGCCGGTATCTTGTTGGCACGATACGGCACGGTGGATACGATCCGTGCCGATGGATACTTAAATCCTTGGTGGTATCACATTAGATTGTGTTGGATGAGCTTGTACTTTTAAAAGTATATAAGCTCTACTCTTTATATATATATATATACTCTTAAAAGTATATATAGAGAGTAGAGCTTATATACTTTCAAAAGTACAAGCCCAACTATGCTTGTGAATTTTTTACCATAAGTTTTGCATTGAGATTCATGTTATTGTAAAGTCAACCAAAAAGAGAGAGAAAGAAAGAATACAATAGCACGGATCTCAATGCAAATCCTATGGTAAAAAATTTACAAGCATAGTTGGACTTGTGCTTTTGAAAGTATATAAGCTCTATGGCCCCGTTTGGTAACGAGGATAAGGGGGGAATAACCCCCTTATCCCCGTTTCCATACCCAAACGGGGATAGGAATAGATGGAATCCGAATTCCAATGCGTC
>CM054942.1:3798890-3992222 GCA_029168755.2 Tillandsia fasciculata
CAACATAACTAGCAAGAGTAATATGAAATCGCACCCCGCCACTTTATTCTTTCTGATATCGAATATTCGGTAACTTTCTTAATGGAATTTAGTAAATCTGCGCAATCGAAAAGTTGAATTGTAGTTTTCACTCACTTCGTGGTCATCGGGAATTTGTGCTAGCGAGGAGTCGTGGATTATAGAGACGATCGGAACTACGAAAGTGAAGGAGGCGCCGATGATAGCCGGAAGTCGAGTTCCGAATAGAGTTTGCAGCAATGTGTTTATTCCATTCACAAACAGCAGTGTTTGAAACACCCTCACCTTATCACCCTATAATTCAAACAATCAAACTCTAAAACATGCAAAAGCTTATTTGTAAATTGACGGGACTCGAACTCAGAATCTCTAACTCTCTGATACCATAGTAAATCTCAAAAAACTTAGGCTATCATCTGAAAATGATATTTTTGATATTTATATTCAACACTAATCAAACTTAATGAACTCTTATCAATCATACTCACATGCAGAATCAAAGGCCCAATTAACAAGTACAAATTAAAGCCATTTAATGATGTGAAATTAGAAGATAATAGTTACAAACAAATCAATCAAAAACTCACATCACTTCCACCCATTAAAGGAACAAGCAAAGTGGGGATCATCACAGCAGTACCAAGTGACAATATGTAGTGCTGAAACCCCAAAGCAATAGCTTCTCCTGCAACCAACCAATCAGCAAACAAAACCAAAAAAAATAAAATACAAATTTTGGATCAAAATCAATTTTTTTTTTTTTTTTACCAATCCAAAATAATGAAAATACCCACCCCAAGATGGATTGGAATCAATACAATACTCCAACCCCTGGAGCTGATCCATGGGTGGATGAGTAATCTCCTCTGCTTTAAACTCAGACATATTTACCACTAACAAATCTACAAGCTAATTAAACACCAAGGAAAAAAGATGGAGCTTTGATCAGGAATATCCAAAAGAATGGAATCAACAATTTGTGAAAGGAAGTGATCAAAGAGAAAGAATTAGTGGAGAGAGAGAGAGAGAGAGAGAGAGAGAGAGAGATTAAACAAAAAAAAAAAAAAAAAAAAGAAGAAGAAGAAGAAGAAGAAGAAGAAGAGGAAGAAGAAGAAGTGTGATTGGTAAGAAAAGAAGAGGTGGTGTGAGGGGGGGGCTTAAAGGAGCATCACACTTGCCACCCACTGAGTAGCCTCTCCCTTTTTCTTATTTTCTCCTTGTGTCTTTTTTTTTTTTTTAATCTCTTTTGTTCTCTCTCTTCAAAGCTCTAGAGAGAGAGAAAGAGAGGGGAATGAAAAATTAGGCCGTTGGAATGTTTTATGACGAAAATGCCCTTTTGCGCATTTCCCAACCTTTGTTGTGTGTGTACACTCTGTTTTTCCTTTTTTTTTTTTGTATAAAATATTTCCTGCACCGGGGTGTATTAGTACATCTCATACACCACTTTCCAAAAATAGTAAAATGCCATAATAATAAGCAGAGATCTTTAAATTAAAATCTAATAAATTTTTAAATGTGTTACCAAATGCGCCACCCCATTCAAATGCATTTGGTTTACGAATATAAACAGTAATTCTAGTTTTCTTGAAAAAAAATTAGTATAAGTTTGGAATTACTGTTTTATATTTTTTTTTTTCTGAGATAAACTGAATATTTTGACTAATTTAATAATTTTATTAATAAATTATCTAATTATGAAATAATTAGTTTATTAAATTAAATGTGGTTAACTAAATTATTAATTAAAAATACTATTATTAATTATTTTATTAATTAATATTTAAAATTATATAATATTAATTAATTAATTAATTAATTTATTATTTAATTAATATTTTTATATTAATTTTTTTTAGATAAAATATTATATTAAAAATAAATTATTCTTATTTATTTCTAAAAATTATATTTATATTAGGAATAAAGTGTAACCAAACAAATTCTCTATGTTTCTTTTTTTTATCTCTTTTACTTACATCATAAATAAGTAATTCTTTTTATTTATATCAGAAGTTTTTTTTTTTACTTTTTTACCCTAAACCAAACTTATATTTTTTTTAGAGTTAATTCCATACCGTCAAAAAAAAATATAGTTAACTATAAGTTAAATATTTAACGTTAGTTTGTGAGTGAAATATATTTATCATTTTATTCTTTCAGATATTATATTTAATCATAAATATATTTTTTTAAACCGTTGGAATTTTTGAAGAGTCAAATTTGTAAGAACAAAATTAACATTTCACTTATATTCTGTTAAAAAATAAGCAGTAAGCTAACAGTAATAAAATAAAAAAATATATATGAACAACTTAAAATTTTTTAAAAAATAAATATATGAAAAATTAAACTTTGTAGAAATATATCTTATTATTAATATATTTATAAAGATCTATATAAAATTAATCTTTTTTTATTCACTAGTAATTTCGAAGGGACTAATAAAATTTATTCTATCTTGAAATATATATAAGTAAGATATACATCTTATTTGAAATGTACAATAAATATTTTTTTTATATATGTATCTTTTTTGAGAAGGGAATGTATAAGTATACACCCCTTTAGGGTTGTATATCTTACACCCCACCCTATTCTGGAATGGGGTGAATTCCACTCATCACATGACTCGTCGCTCATGTGACGAGTGAAATTCACCCCATCCCAAAATAAATATAAGATATACACCCCTAAGGGAGTGTACATATAGCAAAGCTCTTTTGAGAAGTGGCTTAAAAAAAAAAAAAAAAAAAAAAGAAGAAGAATAATAAATGATAAAAGGGATAATTGTCTGTGTACCCCTGAAATATGAAGAAATATCTGATTTACCCCTCTTATTTTTTTCTTTCCAATATACCCTTCATACGTTCCACCGTTATTAAAAATGCCCCTACCGTTTTCCTTTGTTAAGTTAACTAGGGTTAAACTAGAGTTAAATAATAATCGGAGTTGAAAACTATCAGATATACCTATTTTGCCCCGGTTTATAGGGTTTTAGGGTTTAGGGTTTAGGGTTTTTTAGGGTTCTAGGGTTTAGGGTTTAGGGTTTTAGGGTTTAGAGTTTAGAATTTTTTAGGGTTTTAGGGTTTAGGGTTTAGGGTTTTTGGGTTTAAGGTTTAGGGTTTAGGGTGGGTTTAGGGGTTTAGGGTTTTAGGGTTTAGGGTTTAGGGTATATTTGAAAGGGCAAAATAGTAATTACACACAGATAACGGTAGTTTCAAACGGTACACTAACAGAGTTTAACTTCAGGGGTATTTTGGAAAGAAATTGGAACGTAAGAAGGGTAGTTTTAATATTAGCCTTCTAAGAGGGGTAAATCTGAAAACAGAAAAAATTTTAGGGGTACGTAGAAAATTGCCCCATGATAAAAAAACAAGAAGCCAAGGAGAAGTTACCGTTGGGTGAGGTCGTGTCGTTTTGGGATGTGTGAGTTAAAAAGCATTTATGTCCACACCTGCGTAGTGCTCAGTGACGGTAAGCATGTCCGGGCCACAAGAGCAAATTCAAAAAAATATAATGTCAAAATTATAAATTAAATTTTTCATCCTTAAATTCTAATTGATTATAGTTAAGTGCCTAATCTTACTCAGTCTGCTAGACTATGATATCCTAATAATTTCACATCGGATGAAAAATAAAATTATGATTGTGTATATAAAAAATATGAACATCAATAATAATAACTGGATTTAAGTATTTTGGATAGTGGTTTGAGCCTAACGAATTATTATTGCTAGTGGACCGAATCGTTACATAAACGTTGGCAAATTTGATATCTATAATTTGTTTATATTTGGTCGATTAAATTCCCGACCGTAAGAATTGATTATAAGAACTTACTCATACAATTTAAACTAAAAAATTATTAATGTAAAATTGTTTATAGTTGGTCAATTAAATTCTCGACCACAAGAACTGATTATAAGAACACATAAAATTTAAACTAAAAAATTATAATATAATAAAGTTCGAGTTCAAAATCTCATAGTTTGAGAACCAAAAGTATAATTTATTTATATCAAAGAATAATAATAATAAAAAAATTAAATTATTTTTTAAAATATTTAAATTTAATTATTATTATTACAGTTCATAATCTCTTCTCTCGTTACTAATTTTTTTGAGTCTTCTACTAATGGTGGTGATTAAGTAATGCACAATTATATATATATATATATATATATATATATATATATATATATATATATATATATATATATATATAAATATAAAATTTGGCTGCTATGCTATCAATAGCACCATGCCTAACTATATATATAGTTAGACTGGAAACTATCGATAGCAAACGGGCTTCGTTGCCACTCATTTATTTTCGATTATAAAGCGTGCAAATTGACGATCGACATCGTTAAACATAATCTAGACCATTAAAAGTATATCTAGAAAATAAATTCAAATTTTTTCGATATCGTTGACCTGATGATCAAAAAATTGCAAAAATTTATAATTTTAATAGTAGATATGAGCCTTATACTAGTTTAACGGTGCAAAGAATTCTAAATTAATTGAATTTTGATTTGAAAATTTTTTAAACTATTTAAAACAAAATCTATACTCTTGATATTGATTACAAGATACCCATTATTACTTTTTGAAGGATATTAATTTTCAACCGTTCATTTTTGTATCCACTTGATAGACAAAAAAAAAAAAAAAAAAAAAAAAATCAAAAAATTATGAAATTTAATTTCCATATAACTTAAATGGTCTATATCATATTTAACGGTGTCGATTATCGTTTTGAAAATTCCATCGTCGAAAATAAATGAGTGGCAACGGAGTTCGTTTGCTATCGATAATATTCCAGCTTTTATATATTAGTGCTTGTAAGTTTTGTACCGTTAGATCTAACCCTTTGATTAATTTTACTCCTTAAATCATACTATTCCACCAACCACCAACTAAACCCAAGGGGCCCACCATCATCCTAACCGTATATTCCTACATCCAAGGATAAAAAAATCACAAGCACAAATAACTAGTGCTTTTACAAGTACCAATATATATATATATATATATATATATATATATATATATATATATATATATATAATAGGACTTGTGCTTTTGGAAGTACGGAGCCTTCCGTACTCACAAATTACTTTTAATGTTAGGACTTTCAAATGGAAGATCGGCTCCATTAGACTTATTCTAAAATATTTGAAATATTTACAAATTAAATTTTACAATTTTTTGATATCATTTACCTAGCGATTGAAATTGCTCAAAATCAATGACTGAAAATAAAAATCTTACAAAATATGATGATATGATACTAAAATTTTAGATCAAAAATATTAAAACCTTAATAACATCAATAACTTGGTACTATTAATACTATTCCAGTCTAGCTATATATATATATATATATATATATATATATATATATATATATATATATATATATATATATATTAAATTCATACAAATACATATAAAAGTAATAAATAGCAAAAATATTTATATAAAATTTAAATAATCAAATTTATTCCTTGAAAAACTGAACAATGCTACATGTACACTCCAAAGAGGGTGTACATCATACATCCCATCTATCTAAGGGTGGAGTGTTTTTTTGGGGCCTCTTAACAATTTGTGAAGTGACCCCTCAGGCCACAACCCCATCCATTGATTGGGTGGAGTGTGGGGGCCTCTTAACAATTTGTGAAGTGACCCCTCAGGCCACAACCCCATTCATTGATTGGGTGGAGTGTGGGATGTACATCTCAAAAGCTGTGTACAAATAGTATTTTTTCTAAAATTTTATAATTTGTAAATATATCCCTCAAAGTTTTGGTTCATTTATATATATTCATATCGTTTGATTGACCGTTTATTTTTTTTTAACCTAGGGTGCATAAAATAACTATTTTGCTTTTCTAAAGTTGTCCAGCATAAAAAACCATCTTTCTTTCTCTTTTTCTCCTCATCTTCGCCGTGGCACGTTGTAACGATCCGGCCCACTAGTAATAATAACTCGTTGGGCCCAAACCACAGTCCAAAATGCTTAAGCCTAGTTATTATTAATAATGTCCAAGTCTCATATAAACCCAATCACAATTCCATCCGTATCCGATGTGGGACTATTGAGGGCGTCACAAACTCCCCCCGTTTAGGCCTGACGTCCTCGTCAGCTCAAACACACACACAGCAGCCCAAGATCACCAGGCGATGTGAGACTCGTCTCGCTAGTTCTGTCATCTAGACCCAGACTCAGCCGAGACTCGCCACACACTTCTGGCTGGTTATTGGCTCTGATACCAAATGTAACGACCCGGCCCACTAGCAATAATAACTCGTTGGGCCCAAACTACAGCCCAAAATGCTTAAGTCCAGTTATTATTACTAGTGTCCATGTCTCATATAAACCCAATCACAATTCCATCCACATCCGATGTGGGACTATTGGGGGCGTCACACACGTGCGGCGTATCTCACTTTTGATGCTGCCGAGGACCTCGCCTTGAATGTTATCGTCGCCGTCGTAGATCTCGCCGTTGCCATGGATAAAAACAAATGAAAATAATTATGAAAATCAATATTAAAATATAAATTTATGTATAATTAGGGGTAAAAAGATCAATTTACTTGTTAGTTAAATTTTGGCCCGCTCTTTTAAGTTTTAATTTATGGTTATTTAAATTTTATTAACAGAAGGAAATATTTGCAGACGAAAGAATTTTTGAAAGGATAAATATAATAACTTAAATTTTATAGAAATATATATCTTTACAGAAAGTTATATGCAAATTGTGCCCAAAAATAGCTTTTTAACATTTATAAAAGTAGTGGAGCTTAATGTATGTGTGGAAAACTTTGATTGGCTATGACAATAGCTTAAGATACTATGTATGAATTTGGGTCATCCAAAAAGTTCATCAGCTAATTAAGATATTATGTATGAATTTGGGTCATCCAAAAAGTTCATCACCTAATTAACTTGTTGATGTGCTCGTAAATATATATATATATATATATATATATATATATATATATATATATATATGTGTGTGTGTGTCTCACCACTCAAATATATTCTATAGCTGCAGATGAATAATAGAATCATCTTATTCTACCGCAAGTGATAAAGAATTTGATGATAAATATTAGATCTAAAGTTTAAAGTCTAGTCGTTTTATAATTTTAATTAAATTTATTTCTAAATAAAATGAACACAAGTAACATGTTATTTTTGCAAACAGTTAATATATATAAAAAATTTCTGCACACAAAGTTGCACTAGATGAGTGGTGACCTTCATGTAATGTGTATGCTCTGGAGGGTGGGTACGTATATACGCTCGCATACGTACCTACGAAAACTTTTTATTTTTGTATTTATATTTTTGTATTTAGTTGTGGAACGCACGAAATTTGCAAGCAAAAGGCCTAGACTTGTGACAAGCAAAACTTTGCAAAAAATTAAGGTGAAAATGCACTCAAATCTTCTCACCTACAGGGAATTTAGAAATGAAAAATTAATGATCTAACAACTCCATCAACAATTTTACATGTACTGCACTATAGAATGAAATGGTGAATGCATATGATAACTTTTAAATTACGTGCAAAATCTAATCAAAATTATTTATATTATAAAAAAAAATGTCGCGAATCTAATTCCGTGCTAACAAAATTCTATTTTCATGCTAATATGGTGTAGTAATTAATATGCCATTTTTAGGTATTGCCCCACAAAATTAGTATCACCTGTCATGCATCAATTTTACCTTTATTTAAAAATTCGTTGAATATTTTTTAATATTAAAAATTTTAAAATATTATAAATTATAACAAATAAAATTATAATATTTGATAAATATTCATAATAAATTGTACTACTTATACACTAACTAGCATTTCTGCAGTAACTTCATATTGTACACCAAAAAAAGGAAAAAAAAAAAAAAAGGGACAAAATAAGATTCCAAAGCTTAAAATTAAAAGTGAATTTACTTTCACTGTAGAAAGAATTGTTGCCCACTGTATATTTGGATAATTTTTATCCTAATTAAATTACTCAAACAGTAGTTTGCCAAATAGCAGTTGCACCCTATAGAAAGTGGAACAGGGCTTAACTTTTTAACTTTTTAACTTACATGAGAGACTTATAATGGCCTCAACATTTTAAAAGGGTGTATGATATATATCTTACTTATTGAATGATTGTGAGTCATTCATTATTTACTTAATGTGATTTGTTACAACATCCTACATATTGGATGGGCGTGATATAAAATATGCACTCCCGTAGTGGTGTACAATTACTTTTTTCCTTCTTAAAAATTATATAAGTTAAATTACAGAAAATTTTTATGAAAATATTTATTTTTTATTTTTTTAAGGAACCATATATATTTTATATGGTTCCTTAAAAATTCAAATTGATATATTTAGTTCCCCTCTGTTATGATTTTATTATTATTTCGTTTATTTTTTATAATTTATATTAAAAATATTTTTAAAATAACAGAAATATATTTAAAATTATTATTTTTTTTTTATAAAACAAGTTATGATAATTTAATTATTTCATCCTCATCATTAACGTCGTAATCTTATGAAAATGTTTTCTAAAATTCTAAGAGAATAAAATGTAGGTTTTGTTAAAAGTCATGGACAAAAAGTGAAAAAGCAAATTTTTACAATAAAATTTTTTGTATTTTATCCAATTATATAAGAGGCCCACATTTTGGTACAACAAATGTTTATTGTTGTAAATTTTAGGGACCAAAGTTTGTTTAATGCATGGAATTTTTATTATAATTTATTTTGTAAATTATTTTAAGGTAAATATATTATTTATTGTTGGTAAAAATATATAGAAAGTATGGAAATTATGGAACATTTTGAATCGATTACTCTACCCTTTTAAATTTTGATTTTGCTATCTATTTTTTTTTTTATTTGTTTGAATTGAGTTAATCAACAAAATTTTGACTGTAAAATTTGTCTGTATTATTTATTTTGATAGATTTAGTTAATATATTTTATATAATTTTTACAACTATAAATTTATAAAATTAAGTAATTAATTTAAATTTAAAGTGAAAGTGTGGTTCACGAGATTAAAATCAAATAAATTAAAAGATTGAATAGTAAATTTAAAATAATTTATAGTTTTTACTTATATTTTTCACTCCCACCGAATCTAAATCCTGACTTTGTTCATGAGACATATCTATTTAAAAGTATTGGAATATTACACATCATACTTTTTTATTTGAAACATCGAATCAAGTCATATTCCTTATACGTAAACAAAACTATCCCAATCAATTATAATAGTTACTGCAAAACGAATCGACTAAAAGCCTTCAACAAAGCAAAATCAGCGATAATAAAAGTCGCAATCTTGATGCTGTCCTCGCAGAAGTCAAGATCAACCGTTCGCAGTGGCACAGATTCTGTACTTAGGCGCGGCTAGTTCTGGCTTCGCCTGTCTTGTTTTACCTACCCTTTTGTTTTTCTTTTTTTTTTTTCCTGTTTTTGCTCACTTTTTTGAGCCTCTTTTCCCCGGGGTTCGAGGCCTAACGGTCTCAATCCTATAGCTGAGTTCATCCCCCCTTTGAATGAAGTGGCAGTATGCTGCCTTTTCTTAAAAACAAAGCAAAATCAAAATACACACACACAGGAGAAGCAAAGTAGATTCTAATTAGATGAGAGAGAGAGAGAGAGAGAGAGAGAGAGAGAGAATTTGTAAGCAAAATAAGGAGAGAGAGGAGGAGATAGGGCTCTTTTGCTGGTTATACTTTGCCAATTATTTGAGAGAATCCCTTTCCTTTTGGCTAAAGGCCACAAAGTGAGACTCACATTGCTTTTTTGGATTTGGACATTTGCTTCCCTTTTAGTTTGTAAATAGTCACAACTTGTGTGGAGGGTATAGGGAACAATTAATTATGTTATGTGCACATTTACTTCATCTTGAGAATTTTCATGAGAATTGTACATTTATGTGCTAAGGCTGTATTTTGAGTTTGGTGAGGCACAAGAGAACAATGCTGGTTTTGCTGGTTGGAAAGTGACCGTTTTGGTAACAACTGCTATGTACCACCACTATGGCGGTCAAAAAGCCGAACACGAGAGAGCTGGCCTGGCGGCGCCAATTTGTGTTCGTTCGTTTAGTTCGTGTTCGTTTGTTTATTGAACGAGCCGAACATAAGCCGGCTCGTTAAAATATCGAGTTGAAAAATATAATTCGTGTTTGACTTGTTAATAAACAAGCCGAATATGAGCTGACTGGTGAACAGTAAATTAAATTGTTACTTTTATTACTGAATGAAAAGATAAAAATAAATAAAAAATTAGAATCTTAATCAAATAATTAAAATGTATAAATAATATAAAATTTAGATATATATATATATGTATGAGTCTACGCTATCAATAGCAAGAGGCACCGGATACTACCAAGTTTTTCTCATTAGATTTATTTTTTTTATCATTTTTATCCGTTAAAATATTCATTCTTCCAAAAATAAAAAAAAGTAATAACACTAAAGACATAGTGCTATTAATCATATAGTAGTCTATTTATATATATATAGCACCAAGTCTATAGTGTTATTAGGTTTTTGATCATTGAATGAAGTAATGTACAGTTAGATGATAATAAGTTTTTAGAATTTAATGGATGTTGGAAAAATAATATGATCTAACGGATGAAAATGATCAAAAGAATAGATCTAATGGTAAAAAATATGATAGCACCAAGTGTTTGGTGCTTTCGATAGCATAGTAGACGGACTATATATATATATATATATATATATATATATAGAGAGAGAGAGAGAGAGAGAGAGAGAGAGAGAGAGAGAGAGAGAGAGAGTGTGTGTGTGTCCGGCGGAATACTATCGATAGCATCAAGCAATTGGTGCTACTAAATTTTCAGCCGTTGGATAAAAGGATGTACGGTTGGAAATAGAGTGGTCTCTTAAAATTTTTACTATTCAACCAAACACCCAGTAATCCCTAGGGAACCACTATCATCCTAACCGCAGATTATTTAATCCAAAAGCTAAAAAATTAATAGCACCAATAATTTTGTGCTATCGATAATATTACAGCCTAAATATATATATATATATATATATATATATATATATATATATATATATATATATTCAAGTTGTATTGAGTCGAAAACGAGTAAGCTGATTCTAGCACGTGTTCAGCTTTTTCGTATTAAAGGAGTTGATCGATCTCGAGCTCAATTCAAGCCGAAAACAAGCTGTCTGGCAAACAGCAAGTGAATTGCCACCCCTACTTAGCATAGTGATTATTACTAGGAACAAAAGTTTGAATAGAACAAAAGTTTGAATATTTGTTTGTGCCTTACATGAAATATGGATAGGTAGGAAACATGTGTTATCAGCAATGTTTATCCAGCAGATTAATTTAAGTTTGGGGCTAAATGTTTATAACTTGACCTTTCGTATCTTAAATTCACATTAATATTTTATTATTTAAAAAATCGATTAGAAAGGAAACAATTCATTAACATATTTATCAATCCATGTTTATTATGTGCCTCAATAAATAAATAAATATATATTCAGAAATACCTATGGACCAACAAAATGGCTATCACATCCTAAAATCCCATCAACAAAGGAAACATCTTCCCAGGGCATTAATTTGGGCCAAAGAACAATGTACTTGTTGTAGGTTTTGGACTTTGGGCTTAAAAAAATATATTAGGCAACTACATTTCTCTCACTTTGGACAAGATTTATTATTATTATTATTATTAATAAACTTAAGAAATATTATAATTATAAAAATTATTTATTAAATTAGACTTACGCTACCATGTACATTCTTTGGAGTTTGAATGTAGAAAATACATAATTTTTTTTTTTTAAATTATAGAATTAATGGCCTAAGAAATTCTTGAACCAGTTCTACGTACTGCTTGATGGCAGACTCAGTTTTCTGCAACGTGCTATTTGTAGATTCCATGACAAACTGCTAGACCTGCAGTTACAAAAGACGAATGGTCGATCTACTTTTGCAGAAGTGCAGCAGTACCAGACGTGCAAACCTGGCAAATGCAATGCACATTATAACTTCAAGATTAGAACTTCATTCCACTCACCATATTGCGGTTGCGCGCAAGCATCTGCAGTAACTTTGTTAGTATTTCTTCACATAAATGATAATTCGACTAACATTTTGATTTTCAAATTTTAATTTGCATTACAACTTAATTTAGTTCGTTGAATATCGTCAACTAAATTAGATAGCTAATTTTGAATAAAAAATTATTATGAATGTAGCTTTGTTAAACTTAAATATCTTGAAATTAATGATCAATTATTATATATGTTAACCTTAAATTTTTCTAGATTTTTTTTTTGTGTTTGAACTTTGAAGCGAATCAACAAGAAGACACCCGATAATCATCAGTGTACCCGATCCACCCCCGTGATTTTACATGCACCACTTTGCACGTGAAAAAATTTTTACACTAGAACGGTTACATAATTACTAAAAGACGACAGGCTCCGAACACTTCGGCCCTACCTCCGCAGTGGGCCCCGCAATCCGTGACACGCAACCGTTACACCGTTACACCGAAGTACGGCTACAACCAGCGCATGCGGGAACGTACCGATCCACCGCACGAACTCTGCCTTCGATCTCAGCCGTTCGCTGGTGACCGCGTCGCGGGCCCGTTGGACGGTGGATCGGGCACCGCGCGAGCGTCCGCATGCGACCGCGATCCGGCACCGTCGCTCCCGGGCTTTCGTCCCGGGCGCTGCCACGTACGGGCGTCGCATGCGGACTCGACCTGACACGTGGGCCCTCCTCCCTCGCTCATGGGGCCCGCACTTCAGTCACACGGTCGTTAGATGTAACCGTTACATTGTAGAATTTTCGGTGGCCCTGAGCAGACCGATTATTGGGTGGACCCGGTCTATAGAACGTACCTCATGGAATAAATTTGTGTCGCCAAAAAGTTTTATTCTATAAACCCGGTCTATAATCTGACTATCAATAATTATAACTATATGAGAAGAAGTTATTATATTTGAATAATTTAATAATTTCAATTTAAATTTTTTATTTCTGTATAAAAATTATATTTTACCAATTCCATGTTAACAATGGAGATGAAATTAATAAGAATATAATAAATATATAAAGGGTAAATATACTAGTGTACCATCCGTACATTATGTACCGGGCGGTAAATTGTTAAAAACTAAATTTGCACAAAATTAAATTAAAAATTTTCCACATTCTGGGATTAGGGTGAATTAAATATGATACAATTTTAATAATTGTAAAAGACCAGTAAATTTTAGAAGCCCCACCGCAGGATGTAAGAAAGGTGAGGATGTAGGATTAGATCAATCTTGACCGTACACGTTCGGGGTGTATATATACTAACCATGGTTGTATCCCTAGCAGCTGATAATAAATATATAAATAAAGAGAATAATTTTTTTTTATTATACTTTGTGCCAAATGTCAATATTTGGTTGGATGATTCGTTTACAGGAGAGGGATATTACTTTCCTACGAAGACATTAGCCACCTCATCATGAGACGTGGCGCATTCTCACTGGGGATGTCTACGGATGACGTGGTACCGCTGGTCCACGTAGTAACTTCCATGGACCGACTCCTCACCACTTGGGGAGGCGATACAAAAATACTCACCACGCCGTCGTACTCCCCAGAAACCTCCCCCTTTCTCTCTCCTCTCTCTCGTGATCGACCTCGGCGCGGATCCCATCTCCGCGAGCTCCAATTCACCCTCTCCTCCCCCTTCCGCTGATCCGTATACCGCATCGCAAAGCCCTAATCCGTGAGGTACGTCGATCCTCCTCAATCGATCCTACTAATGCCGATAACTGCGTAATTTCCACTGTATGATCCGTTTCTCTCGCTGTCTTGCTCGATTCGGTGTAGTTTGTACGGTTTTGATCTTTGATTAGATTGATTTCATGTGTTGTTGTTTGTTGATTGCTGTGTAATTTGATTTTGATTGATGGAATCGTAGTGAAAGTGAGGAGATGGAGTAGAAGATGAAGTATCTGCGTAGGAATGATAGAGGTATAGTAGAATCAGAAGTAGCTTGGGGAATTTTGTGGTTTGGAGATGGTTATTTTATGTGTTATTTGTGTTTTATGCTGTGGACGGTATAAGAATGGTTTATTTCTTTGAAGGACCGGTTTGGATTGTGGATAATATGGAGAGAAAGAGAAGAAAAGTGGAGAAATTGAGGGAGAGGAAAGGAGGGAAGGACGAGATGCGGAGACGGGGAGAAGGGAATTTGATCATATTTCTTTCTCTTTGAGAAAAAAAGTGGAGGAAAAGTGGATGAGAATAGAGAATATCATCTTTCTCACTTTTTTCTAATTTTGGAAAGCTCTCCGATCGGCTTAACACGTGTTACGAAGGTAATTACTAAAGTCACTTAAACAGGACAATTATAGTTATTGGCTCTTTATCTCCGTCGTGGATGTGATTACGGAAGATGCTTAAATAGGGAAATTTTGATTATTCACTCTTTTAGCTTCATCACTGTATGCATAAAGCAGAATGTGGTTTGCATATGGCCAGGATACTATAAAGCGTTTATGCGGAAGGCGGGGCGCTTATGAGGGTGCTTACGTGATTATACGTAAGAATCTTTTAATAATGCTCTCCTTACGAACGTTTTATGTGCTCGGAAGAGTTGGTGGAAGCAATGTTGGTTGTCCCACTATGAATTTTATCTGAACTTCAAATTACATTCCATCTGTTATATAAATATGTAACTATTTGTGCGTATAGCATTATTCATGCTTTTTTTGTGCATATGGCTACAGAAAAAAAGTAGTTAAATTTTCCTAGATCTGTATACTACAGAATAAATATGTAACTGGCCTTTTAACTTTTCTGCACATATGACTATTTTAATGTAATATTAGCTGGACCTAAAATATAGTCAAGTTGTACATTAACCTTAAAAATAAGAAATATGACTCGAACTCTAGCTAAGGCTATTGATTCGATAAGTAACTCAAACTGGATGGATACTGATCTGGTTAGACTCAATTGGTTAGGCAGCAATACAACTAGGACCGTCATGTAGTGAATTAACTTAACTAATCTTATCTAGTCTAACTCATCCATATTCAACCACCTTATTGTATCCATGATGTACTATTGTACTTTATTGCATCTTTTTGGGTCACAACTTTACGCCTCTGGTACCAATTTAAGAAATTTCCCTTAAATATCATAATACTTGGGAGGCATACGTGAAAGATAAGTAGAAACTAGAAAGGTGGTGTAAATGTGAGGAATGGTTCCACTAACTAAAAAAGGAATCAAAAGTAGATGAGGAGTGGTTATAAAAATTCTGCTGCGTTTAGATGATAACTGTGGTGGGAGAACAAAAAGGAGCAAAGCAGAAGGAGAAAATGGAAAAAAAATGATCCGAGGGAAATGGGGCTGGTATTGCTGTATTGCCTTTGCAAATGGAGAAATAAAAGGAAAAGAGGAGGTGTTTGAAAGAGGAGGAAGCATGGGCATGCTTGGTTCGCTTGTGAAATTGGGATGATGCTCTCTTGATCAAACAGTTGCAAATGAAGACAGTCATCCGAAGTCCCATTATAAGACTAAAGCTTCCCTTACTAAATATGCCCTATTAGAAGAGGGAGTTATGAGAGTGGCTGATTACTACTTTATTTTGGGCTGGTTACTGTAGCAATCTTTCTTGCTTATGACATATTATGTTGTTCTTGTACCATCATGTGATGTTTGTCGCCTTAATTGTTGAATTATTCTTGAGGAACCAAACTTCATATGAATATTAGACTCATTCATATGTTTATGGCAATTGAAAATGTTTATTTTAATCCTCTTGTGCTGATGGAAACAGGTCGTCAAGGTTTTGCTATCTTAGGACACCTTGCCATACTTGATCGATAAATTATCGTGAACTAGGACTTGTAAACTTGTGGCTGAGTGTTGTTGGGTTGCTGATAAGTCTGTTTGTATTTCCTTATTGTAATATTTCTTTGCTGCACTATGCCCAAAATCCGGAGGCTGTACAATGCTTGCAAAGAATCGTTCTCTCCTAATGGACCGGCGTCTGAGGAAGCTCTTGAGCGTGTTCGTGCTATATTAGGTGAGATTATTGTAATATTTTTCTTGTTGTTTATTTTTTATGAAAACAGAGGTTGAAATTTCTAAGTGGTTGGTTGCTTCTGCACCAACTCAATTCATTTACTGAATACATATGCATGACTTTCCTGACACTAAATAAATACTAGTTCAGCATTCAATTTACTGAATACATATGCATGACTTTCCTGACACTAAATAAATACTAGTTCAGCATTCAATTATTTTAGGCTCTCTTGCAAACATGTATCCCTGCAAAATCATCTAGTTACTTGAATACCCATGGAAAATCTGAATTTTCATGTATAATTATTCAAAACTGTAGCACTTGACAAAAATACCTTTCTCGTAAGCTGGGGAGTCATCCAATTCATGGGGAATTTCATTTCATTGTGAACAGAGAAACATCATTTTCAACTTTGTTTCTTTGACAATTGGCGGTGATTTTTGTTAGAATATACATTCAAGCTTGCATATTCTAGATCTAATTTGAGAATTGTTGAAGATGCATGTGTTTATTCGTTTCCTTGGCTATAGTCTAATACGTAAAATCCAGCACCTTGACTCCACAAGTTTTTTTACATTCTGTTTGTGGTGTTGGTGATTGGATTGTCTTGTCACCAAATTTGCCTTATCTCAATTATGTGGGGTAGATGTTAAACAGCGTTCCTGCCCTGTTGCTAAAGTAAATAGGGTAAGTAAAGGAGTGTGTTGAGTTATCAATAAGGTTCGCCATTACTGAAGGTTTCTCCCACATGTTATGATGTCAATAGTAGAGAACTGCCCTAATTTGAGAAGGCTCCAGTAAATTACTAATCTAGTCTTGTGATCGACCATTGGCCGGTGCAAAGTTCTTGGCCCAGGCAAATTTGTGCAGAAGAGGAACCTGGATGGTAACTAGAACACTGTTTGGTTGGTCGTAAGACTTTAGTGAATACCGCGCGGAAATCTTTTTTACGAATGTCTGGAACTACTCTACTTTTAGAATCTTTCTTCTTTTCTTTGTTGGTTGCTTCCTGGTGCTGGATTAAATTCTTGGGCCTTCGTCTCACACAGTATTATGACCTCTGATGTATGTGCTTCATATTTCTTCGTCATGATAAGATTACAAGGCTACATATATATAGAGTTCGGCTGCTATGCTATCGATAGCACCAAGCACTTGGTGCTACTACGTTTTCCGCCGTTATATATCTACCCCTTTGATCATTTCCACCCCTTAGATTATACTATTTTTCCAATCACCCACTAAACTCCAGCGGCCCACCATCATCCTAACCACACACCTTTAATCCAAGGGTCAAAAACTTAATAGCACCAATGACTTGGTGCTATTAATAGCATAGCAGCCTAGGTCTCTCTCTCTCTCTCTCTCTCTCTCTCTCTCTCTCTCTCTCTCTCTATATATATATATATATATATATATATAGAGGTATATCTGGAAATGATAGCAATCAAGTCCTTCTCACTAAATCTGGCACTGCATTGTTGTTATATATGTTACCTTCGTTGAGCAATCTTCCTAGGTTTACACCTATTTGAGACAAACTTTGTACTTTTTATGTTTTTTGCAGTTTGACTAAAACTATTATAGTTGCAATATTTGCACTTACGTTTTATTTATCATTTCCAGTAATACGTTTTGCATCTTCTCATTCTATCTGAAGAAGAATCTTTCACTGTTCTTGCTTGTAAACCTGATACTTTGGGTTTTTAGTTTTCACCTTTGCTTTAAACGACTTTCTGAATTTATTTACAATATTTCTGGATTTCGTTACTCCTATTTGAGCTACTAAATTTACTGGCTTTTTTTTTATAAAAAAACTAACATGTCTCTCCTACCCTGATCCTTAGAAAGTAAGCAGGTTTAATTGTTTGTGGTTTTAAATTTGACCGTCTAAGGCCTTCTGGATGGATTTCTGAGTTTGTCTCTTTATTATAACATTTAATCAACTTTTATTTGTGATCAAAGTCCTAAAAGAAAGTATGACTTTTTATAATTATAATAAAGGAAAGATATATTTTTCCGTGTTTACATTATTAAAGTTCGTAATCAATAAGAAAGGCCTGTGGTTTTTGATTCCATATGAACAACATATGCTATACTAAGATGCTCTATTTTCCTGTCAACTTATTCAGATGATATCAAACCTTCCGATGTCGGTCTTGAACAAGAAGCTCAAGCTGTACGCACTTGGAAAGGTTCAGCACGCGGAACGAATGGGAAAAAAGGGCAGAATGGGAGTAATCAATATTTACCTCCGATCAAATATTTGCACATTCACGAATGCGAGAGTTTTTCTGTATGCCTAATGATTTCTTTGCTTGTTTGCTCAACACCACTTGCTGTATCTTCAGTGCCTAGTCCTGGCATCCTCTTGGGCCATTTACACACATCTCTGCAAAATCACCCATCTCTATATATTCCTCGGTGAAATCTGAGTTTTCCTAAATACCCCTTGAAAGTGCAACTTCGTACAAAATAAACACCCTTAACTTAGGGAGTCATCCAATTCATGGAGATTGTTGGCGTTGCACTAGTTAAGGGCTTTTATAGAGGCTGACATATAAATTAGTCATTTTATGGGATATAACTGATTTGCTGAATTGCTTGTTACGATTCTATGCAGATCGGGATATTTTGCATGTGGCCATCATCAATTATCCCGCTCCACAATCATCCTGGAATGACTGTGCTGAGCAAGCTTCTTTATGGTTCATTGCATGTTAAGTCATATGATTGGCTAGATGTAGCTGGACCAATTGAGCCTTCGGAGGGTAAGTTTTATCTTTTCCGTCTGATTAGGTTTTCCTTTATTATACATATAGCATAGCAGTTTATTGATCTTTGTTTCTGCATGTCTCCGTTGCACTTCAATATTATTGCTTGTATCCTCATGGACCTACAATATTTGAAACTACAAGCACGAATTTGCACTCAGGTTCAAACTTAGAGAATAAATTTGCAGCTAGCCCTTTTTGGAGAATGACTGAAGTCCCTCCATATCACAGGAAGCTTTGGTTTTCTTTTCCTTTCTATTCTTTTTTTTTGGGGGGGGGTATCTTGTTTTGTTTTGTTTTTCTTTGGACTCCCAAAGGCACATTGGGTTATTGTTTATTTTTCATCCTGTGCAATTTGTGAAGTTACTGCAGCAGTTTTCTATATGTATCGTTTCTTCAAGAAAGTTTACCCCTGTAAAAGCACATGTTGTTTTGTCAATACCGTTTTTGTTCCTATCTAGAGGAGCTTTTATGATAATTTTTTGTATTTTTGAGGCATTTTATCTTATTTTAAACAGCATCTATGATATTTTTAGTTACAAATACAAGAGCGGTTGTGGTATTTTAAACTTTTGGAGGGCATTTATGTACTTAGGGGTCAATAAAAGGGGCGATGGCGGAATTCTGCCAAAAATTCACGATTATCTTGAACTTCTGATCTCTGGCATGCAAAGGCTATCTAATTCTGCTCAAGTGTTTCATTCAAGTTTCATGCACTTTGCAGTAAAATGCTATATTCAAATAATATTTGGTGGGATGTGCAGCGAGGCCCGCAAAGTTAGTTCGAGAGGGCGAAATGTCCGCACCATGTGGGACAACGATCCTTCATCCTTCATGCGGCGGTAACATCCACTATTTCAGAGCCATTACTCCTTGTGCACTTTTCGACATTCTATCTCCTCCTTACTCATCAGAAGACGGACGCCACTGTTCCTACTTTAGAAAGTCTTCGAGAATGCCTCAATCTGGTAAATAATGTTTCCTGTACTTAAGATACCTATGGTACCTGTTTGCCGTGCGTTTTGCAATGGCTTTTTGTACTTGAGAAGAAACCAGGCTTTTGGTTAACCGAAGGTCTCTGCATTTTGGCTGGAGCGGGAGGTTCCAGAGCCTCAGAGCAGAAGTTTCAAATTTGAGCTTCTACTAAAATAATGCTGTTGCTTTTTTGAGCAACTCCACTAAAATAGCACTTTTCTAGATGCTGTTGGCCGGGCCAGTAAAGCCCTTAGTGCTTGGCTCCCTTGCTTTGAAAATGCATCGTCCAGCAGAAGTTCTATAACTTTTTTCAGTGGCTCCAACTAGGGCAAAAAAAGGTCCTTAGGTTGGTTTTTTCCAACTCAAAAGCGCGACTAACCTAGTGTCTTTTTGTCGAAGGTGATTTACCCAGCGAAATTAATGCCTCCGACGTGACTTGGCTCGAAGAATATCAGCCCCCAGATAGCTTCGTCATTCGAAGAGGTTTGTATAAGGGGCCTGTTATAAAACCTAGTTAGAAAAAAAAAAACATACGCCAATCCTATTGGCTCTAGTTAACATAACAGGAAACATGCGGCAAAAGTAGCTGTTATATGATGATTTTTTTCTAAGAAGAAAAAAAAAAAAAAAATAGACAGCAGAATAATTACTCCCAATGAGTCAATGATATGTAGCTTGTAATTTGGGTTTGTACATGTTTATATAGACTTTTACCTGCACAAATTGCACCGAGCTTTTAGAAATGCAAGAGTGAAAATCCCTCAAAAAGATTAGGAAACCTAGCTTTAATGAGCACTGCTATTTTGTTCTTCTGTTTGCAGGTTGTTCTTTTTGACTATTTATTGCCCTCTTTTTCTTTCTTTTTTTTTTTTTTTTTTTTTTCTTTTTTTTTTGGGCGCTTCAATTTTCGGTACTTCTTGGCTCTGAATTATGAACTTTTGTTGTGATGGTTTGGAGGGATGGTAAATTTTCAATATTTTCTTTTGCTTTTTTTTTTTTTTTTTTTTTTTTTTTTTGGTATTTTTTATGTGTGGCCGTATGGATTAGATTTCTCTACTAATTTGCTCCAGTGGACTTCGTTATGTTGGCCATGACATTTTAGTTCAATTTCTGTGAGCATCGCAAGTATAATTCTTCATTACACCATAATCTGCGGGTGATTTCATTACACCATCAGCTTTTGAAGTAGAATGAGATTATAATCCTGAATCGTTCATTCGGATTCTAAACTTTCATTATTTAAAATCTTATCATTTTCTAATCCGATAGTTAATAAATTATTTCATTTGAATTACTTAGTTTTTATCTGTTCTAAAGGAACGAATATTTTGCTGTTGATTGTTCTTCGATCCATTGGAGTGTACCATTTTCTTTTATGATTCTGCAAACTTAATTTAGTAGTCTAACCATAAATTAAATTGCTGTTGATTTATCTACTTAGAATTTTCAGAAAAATTTCTAAACCTTGTCTTGCACCCAAAACTCTAGAAAATTCTTTGTTCAGCATCAAAAGTTCGCATCCAAATTATTTTTTAGCAATGCAAAATAAAAATTTAGCAAGTATGTATTTTTGTGAAAAATTTTTTTATTCTAAATTTTTAAATCGTAGGATGACACCCTTGGGGGTGTATAATATATTTTTAAAATCATAGGATTTTTCACAATATATTTAATATTTAATAAATAACATTATTCGTACATTTACAATTAAGTCCCTTCATCATCTCGAATTGCTATTTAGAGTGTCTAATAATTATTGTTTTTAAGTGCTTTAAAAATGCACCATCCAATAATATCAAGCCACGTTCATTCGCTCTCTCCTTTTTTACAGGTTACAACTGACAACATTATTTCTCCTCAAACTGATCCGATCTCTCGGAGGCAGAGATAGTTAGATTTATAGAGAGGAAAAAAAAAAAAAAAAGGAAAAAAAAGGGGAGAGAGATCTACGGAGTATATATATAATATATAGAAGTTAAAATGGCGCGGCGATCGCACCATCTCACGGAGGTGGCGACCATCGCCGGCGCCGCGGCGCTCGGCGAGGTCGGCGCCGGCGAGCGCGAGGGGTGGATCGACGACCCCTCCCTCCTCGCCTCCCTCCACCGCCGCTCCTCACTCGCCCTCGCCCTCGCCCACTCCTCCCGATCCCTCCTCCTCCTCCTCCTCCCCCTCTCCCTCTCCCCCTCCTCCTCCGCCACCGTGATCCGCCCCCGCCTCTCCCCCTCCGATGGCCGCATCTCTGCCGTGGAGTGGCTCCCCTTCTCCGGCGACGGCGGAGGAGGAGGAGGAGGAGGAGGAGGAGGAGGCGGCGCCGCCATCGCCGTCGGAACCTCAGCTGGGTTCCTCCTCGTCTACTCCTCCGATGGCGATCTGATCCACAAGCAGGTGATCGCCTCTCCGTCTCCCCTTTTCTCTTCGATTCGGTCGTCGGATTTGTTGTTTTTCTCTATCGAGTCCTCGAGATGTATGCAATCTTACCGCACTCCTCCTTGTAGGTCAAGTAAACGTGAGAAATGTATGAAAACCCCGTCACTAATGGGCTATTTTGAATTAGATCCTTCCTTCAACTTTTGATTTTTGTATTGGCCTAGTCTCCTCAACCTTTGATTGTTTTATGAGGTAATTTCTTAAAATTAACAGCTAGATCAGCTATTAACAGTTAATAGCTGATGAAACCCGCAGGTCCATCAGCGTAGATAGTTAAATTTATCAAAAACACCATTTAATGTAATGAAGTTTCTAACATAATTGATGAAAATACTTTAGATCAAAATGATCAAAAGTTGAGGTAATCTCAAATTGAGAAAGAAAAAAAAAAAAAAAAAAAAAATGAGGGGTCTATTCAGAGATGGCATCTAGTTCTTGTACATTTTTACATTATTAAATTCTTTTTTACAATATCTAGCTTCACATGCTACATGGTGACTATGTGTTACTTCATAATCTCTGTAAGCTTTTAACAATCCATGCTGGAAAAATCAGTATGTACACTTATATGATGGCACTGCAAGATCTATTTGATGATATATCGGATGAGTAGATTGCACTACTAGTCCCTGAACTTATTGTCAAGTTTCACTTTGGTCCTGATTTGTTGCGTTGGACATTCAACGCCACAAAAAGGTGCTCCCTCCCTTCTCTCTGACTGATATATTGATATCAACCTCGTAAGTTACTTATTTTTAATGCCAGTCAAGTCACCGCAGTCCGATATAACGATTTCATCTCATTTTGTCAATTACATCTATATTTGATGTCATCGTATGCTTATATTGGCGATTTGGTGGCATGCATAGTTAAAAATTTATGTAAAGTAAAATGCAATCAACGTGTACCTTATAAGATTTATGTGTATATCTCCATTTTTGATGAAATGCATAGTTGTGTTTATCCTTAATTCCTGAAAATTCGGACCTATTTTGGCTCATTATTCAGCATTCTTGAATGTGTGCTTATTTCTATGCAGAGTATATATCCTGAAAAGATATTGAAGCTCAGATACCAGGAGAGGAAGGGAAATTTTCAGGATTCAGGTTCTGAGGAGCTTTGTGTGGTCTTTCCAGGCATAATTGCACGTTTTGATGGATCAGATATTCAGGTTTCTTCAAATGATTCAGATCTTAGAGTTGTAGATTTTGGTTCTATTATGTTTAACCCCAAATGATATTTAGCTCCAAGCTAAGAACATAGTTTCTGTTTTAAAGTAGGAAGATAGAATGTCCATTTGACCCAGTTAGAGCTTCTGTAGAAAGTTATGCTTAAGCAGACCTGTTTGGGGAAGCACGGCAACTTTTTCTAGGCCAAATGTCTGACTCCTTTCTTCTCAAGTTGGGAAGCTACTTCAAAAGTTGGGCCAAACAGACATTTAATGGAGAGTCTCTTGTTAACCCTAATTAAATTACATTTATTTCGAATTGTAGAGTATGCTCCAAAGATGGTTTCAAGAGGCAGGATCACGACATTGGGGGACTAGGTTCCATCAGGAAGAAGAAGTGGATGAGAGTTCCTTTGGGAGGATACCCTTTCTACTATGGAACATTAGCAAATTCGGATCTTGCGCTGATGCCGGCATTGCAGGATTAATGCCTCCTCCACTATTGGAGTTTCAGGTGAATTATATTTCTCCAATTAGTATTGATTGGTGGTCATTAAGCTATATAGAAATTGGTTTCTAAGTCCAAGCCATTTTCACCTCTTATGGTATTAATCAGTTCAGTGGTTGGAAATTCTTTTGCTTGTTGTCCTACTTTTTTCTTCTTCTTTTTTTTTGTCTTTCACTAATTTGCTGAAAATTTGGTTGTTTTTACTAAAGTTGATTATAATGGAAGCTCTCTGAGGCTACTCTGGTATTGAATTCAGCTGCTTTTATTGCTGGGCAGTCAACTCAGCGGTACTATCGTGCAGTTACAGTTGGAGAGGATGCTGTGATCTCGGCATATAGGTAAATTTTGCTTGTAACTTCCAAATAAGATTGTTTGTCTTATTCCCTCGAGCAAAGTGATACTTAAATAGAAAGGATCACATTTTTTGTAAGGGTAAATTGCACAAGGGGCTTCTAACTTTTTTATGATGTTCCTGGTCGATCCCCGACCTTTCATTTGTTACAATTGGGTTCCTCACCTTTGGCATCGGTGCAATCTCACCCTTTACAATAAGTTCCTTTGTTAAAGTGGACAGAAATGGTCACTTCATCGTCGTGTGAGAAGTCCAAAAGTCACATAAATGGCAATTAGATAATGATTACATGGATATTTGTTTGATTTGGTGGAGAAATTAAACTGAAAGGGTAAGATTACCACGAAATACGAATTCTAGGGTTCCAATTGCAACAGTTGAAAGGTTGGGGACTATCTAAAACTAGGCTAAAAAGTTGAGGACTCATGATGTGATTTGCCCTTCTCAAAACACTACATATTTTTAGAGATGCTCTTTTGCCTTCAATTATTTATTCTTTCTTTGCTACTCATGAT
This sequence comes from Tillandsia fasciculata, assembly GCA_029168755.2. NCBI lineage: Eukaryota > Viridiplantae > Streptophyta > Magnoliopsida > Poales > Bromeliaceae > Tillandsia > Tillandsia fasciculata. The sequence goes on from CM054942.1 coordinate 3,823,783, forward strand.
CTCTTGGTTATTACACAGGCTTTCAGAGGATAGGAGCAGATCCTTAGTAGGAGCTATTCTTTCAAAGGTTGTTCCGGCAACATTCTCAACCATTGCGTCATTTTCAAGGATCATATGGCGTAGTGATCAAACTGCCGCAAAGAAGGCACGGCCAAAGCCTCAACCATTTGCTAAAGGTAAATAATTATATCCTTCTTTTGTGTCAAAATCGTTGATTGTTGATTGCGGAGTTGGTTTCCCACAAATATTGTGTTTATACTTTAACAATCTCTTTTCCTTTTGGGGCCAAATATTCCATGGTGATAATATATGCTGTAATTTTTTTTTGGACGGAGACGATTATGTTATGATAAAATTTGGAGGAACTTTCTCAAATCCACTTTGTTTCTTGTATTATTGAAACAACATAATGCGACGTGTGCATGTACCGAATGAAAACTGCATATGCTGCCTTTGTGAAAATTTAACAACAATGTTTTGTCTTAGCCACAACAAATGTATATATTGAATTTGTCTCCGTGCAAATTGTTGCAGCTTCGCCTTTAACATGTTTGAAAGACCATCCTAGAAAAGGAGACAAACTCACTTTGTCCCCTAGTGGTACATTGGCTGCTATAACCGATTCTTTGGGCCGTATTCTACTACTAGACACTCAAGCACTTGTTGCCGTGCGGTTGTGGAAGGTAAAATTAGATCAAAGTAAATCCAGAGATCCTTTTACATGACACAATTTATTTTTTTCAATATGACGCAAATGAATTTCTCTCTAGGGTTATCGTGATGCCTCATGTCTTTTCATGGAGATGCTTGTACGAGGAGATAAACCATCGTCGAGTTCGACATATTACGAATATACAAAAAGTGACTATTGCTTGTGTTTGGCGATTCATGCACCGCGTAAAGGAATAATTGAGGTATATTTAGTTCCTATTCATCCTCCTATTCTTTCCTCTAGGTAACTAAGGATATTTGCTCGTGTATTGTTAACTCTAGCAATAGTGTTGATTGTTGATCGAAAACCGGCGAGTCTACGTTCTTATTTGACAGTAGGCTGGTTCCATCTTGGGAATTATGTTGGAATTTCTTCAGAAGCCATTTGTATTACAAAATTCGCCCTTGGAGTTTGAGCCAGATTCAATTGACATATTCAAGTTTCGATTCAACAGTTCAGTTCCTAAAGTTTATTCCGTGTAGGCGTGTATATTGATTAAATCCCTCCATTAGTGAACCACATCAACGCTATCAGGGACGAACCCCAACAAAGGATCAAACTTCATAGGCTAAATTTGTAACAAATTTTCATCTCTTTGTTCTGTTATTTAGAACTAACCAAAATAAAGCTGGCTTTTGCAGATTTGGAAGATGAGAACAGGCCCGCGACTTCTGACCATCCCATGCCCAAAAGGGTGCAAAATTCTGCAACCTTCCATGAGGTTTTCTTCATCATCATCATCATCATCATCATCATCCTACACTCCTTTGGAGGTTTTCCTTTTGAATGGTGATTCTGGGCAGTTATCTGTTTTGAATAGTCAAATTGGTTAGTTCAATTCATGCATTTCGCCACCCGAGAAAAACACACTACCACCTGAATGTTTCTTTTCCAAAGTATTGTACAGTTGTTCAGTTCTGTAATGATTTGATGATAATTGAATTGAAGAATGCTTCAGAAGAAATGATTCCAACTCATCTTTCGCGCTTCTCTGAAACCCAGATTAAATCTGCTGCGCTTTTGCGCATATATTTTATTTCTTCTTTATCACTCTGTTTTTTTTGACACAACTGGAGCTATTGTTGATTGTTGAATGGCTTTAATAGATTGTTCATTAATTAAAGAAATATTGAGCGGAATAAAAGTGTTAGATTTCTTAAAATATATCAAAATTATATTTATTTATTTAACGAATACATGTTTATATATATATATATGAAAAAATCAGATACAAAGATTAGAATATTAAATATTATCAAATTACATTGGAAATTGTATTTTAAATAATAATAATATTTTTCCCCAATAATAAATATCGCATACTCATCACGTTCCGCGTAATAATTAAGCGTGCACATATCATGGATGTAATAAAAGCTACAGTAGCGTAAGGAGAAAGCAAAAAATGAAAACCAAAACAAAATCATCAAAAAGTAAGGACTGAAGTGAAAAATCGATGAAGTTAGGGGGTAAATATGCAAATAGACGCTGTCTCTGCTCCTCTTATAAACCCTTCCCTCAAATCCATCGTTCGTTCGTAGATTTTTTCTTTTTTTCTTTTTTGGGCTGAGCTCTTCTTTTCCTCTCCTCTCCTCTCCTCTCGTCTCTCTTTTTCTCTCTTCGAATCGTCCCCTCAAAACCCTAGAAAAGAATCGAAGAATCGAAGCTGTGTGAAACCCTCGCGTTTCCGATCAAATGGCCAACAGTAACCTCCCCCGACGAATCATCAAGGTGAGAATTCCGGGTTCCCCCTCATCAAATCGCTTCTGATGCAATAATTCAGCGATTATCCTCTGTTTTAACGAGATCTTGATCGGTAATAGTGTTTGTTTGTGGATTGTGAACGTTTGTATGTTTGGATCCTTCTGATTTTGAGGTTTCTGGGGTTCTTTTTTTGGTACAGGAGACGCAGCGCCTCCTCAGCGAGCCAGGTATCGTGCTTCTATTTTGTTGCCGTTGTTTTGATTTTCTGTTAGGTGCAGTTTGTGGGGATTCTTGGGGAGGGTCGGTTCTAGGGTTTTGGTTGATGGTGGTGATTGGGTTCTGATGCAGCTCCGGGTATCATTGCGACTCCGTATGAGGAAAATATGCGCTACTTTAATGTGATGATCCTTGGACCGGAGCAGTCGCCCTATGAAGGTGAATTTTATGAGAGAACTTGATTTCTTGTCTTTTTACTATGATAAAAATGTATGAAGAACGCATCAGTTATAGGATTCCTTGAATTAGAGATAATTTCTCAAATCTTGTTTGTTTTTTATGTGAATTATTTTAGCTGAGGGAGTCTCTGTACATATTTAAATTTTAGTGTTATATTTTTATTATTTGGTAGTTTCTCGTTAAGTACTGCCTAAAAATTGTTGCATGTCAATAGATACTCTTTCTGAGGGATGTCTTTGTTTCAGTATTTTAGATTACTTAGAAAGTTCTCTGAACGTGAGAATCATATTAATGAGAGAAAAATATGATAATTCTTACTGGAGGAATGTGTCTTGATGAAGTTGGATGTTAATTACTAACCACTTATCCCGATTGTAGTTGTTATGATAATAGAAACAGTAAGAATGGTACGTACATTAACGTGGTCTCATATAGAAGCTAACATATATTGCAAGGATATTTATTTGTCATGAATCTTCTTATTAGGTTATTATGCTGTTATATATTGCTTTTGTTTTGAAAGTACCACTCTAGGTAAATTACCTAATATCTTTTGAGGCTCTACCCAAAATTTTGATGCAAAAGCTGATGCTTTGTTGGTAAGAAAAAACCATAGGCAAAAGCTGAAAGAAATTTCTATCTTTATGGAAAGCTTGAGGACTTTAGCACCAATTATGTTTTCTGAAGCTCAAGTTAGATCCTAAATAATATAGAGGCAATATTCCAGTTGACTTATTAGATTAGTTAATTGAGCCTATGTTTTGTTCAAATATAGCATAATTATGTTTTTCTTGCACATATCCCTTCCTGCTGCTTAAACTTTGCTAACTGAAGTTAACTATAGGTCCACTGAATTTGGACTGTTGATATATATATATTTGCTTTGTTATGGCTTAGCTATCTCTCTTTGATTGGTTGATTATCATTAATTCATTGTGATGTAGTGGTATTAAAGGTGTAGTACATATTTAGATTCACTTATTATTTATAATCTTCCCCGAACTTTTTGTTGGCTTATGCATGGCACATTTGGTATTTTTAGTACATTTTTTGTGCATGTTTTAATAGTTTTATAAATGAGTTGCAAGTATTGGAACTTGTAAACACGTTTTATTTTATAAGTACTCTTTTTTAACTCTAGAATGTTTCATAATTTTTTAAGGTCTTTTGCTCGCATTGGAATTTCAATTTACACTTATCTTGTATATTATTTAGTTGCTTGATCATTGTTCTTATGAATTATTTAATTAATTTTGTTCTGCTTGATTTAGGAGGGGTTTTCAAGCTTGAATTATTTTTGCCTGAAGAATATCCAATGGCTCCACCAAAGGTAAGACAACTTTCCGTAGAGATCATCGTATGCGTAGATGATTGTTTTTCTGGACAACTTGAGGCGAACATTAGGTTCTAGTTAATATGCAATAAAAGATTTGTTAAACGACAGCTAAATCATTATAAGTTCTAGTACTGTTGCCACATGCACAAACACAAAATTTTTTATTTCAAATTCTTGTGTGCAGTGAACATAGTAACAGAATTTGTACCAGTAGTATAACGAGGAAGTGGAATATGCTGCTTTTGTTCCAGTTAATGTTACATTTCTCGTGGACACTGTATACTAATTTTCTTCATATATTATTCCTCTATCCTTGAATAAGCAAGTTATCTCCAAGAATCTGGTAAATGTCGTTGAGTCTTTATTTTGCAAGAAAAGGCTAGTTTTTGCTTGTGAAACAGGGAGTACTAACTTGGAGCTCATTGAATTTCCTGTATCCGTTTAATACATATTTGGAATTTTCTCATATGGGCAGTTTAATGAGAGATGAGCTGTTGTTGTAAAATGATATGTTTTATGCAGATTTTAAAAATTTTCTTTTTCTTTTAATCAGTTTCCAATTCATCTAGTTGTTTAACATCTGATTGTTAGTGATATTCAAGTTTGATGTTATTAACCTGTTCAGTTAGTTGACTCGATACTATCTGTTTGAGTTAAGCTGTTCAAAAAACTTTTCTTTGAAGTTCTAACAGTTTTTCTGTTAATATCTTGTGCCAACGGCTTCATGCTGCAGCAAAGGCTGAAACTTTAAATTGGAGCTTTTGCTTTTGTAGTGTAGAAGCTATTCTCACTTCCTGTAAGACCAAAAGCTCTATTTTTTTTTTTGCCAAGCGCCTCTTGCGGCTTCTTAAAGTAGAGAAGCTGTTCCTCAACCACTGCCAAATGAGCACTTCTTCGCATTCTACTCCATTTATAAGCCTTTCACCGGGCATCGACCATTAGCCATATTACTTATGTTCAAGCTTTTTATCGTGCTTAGTTTCACTAGCATTTGAATTGCGGCATCAATCATTTTTCTCTGATTCTTCTCTTTTTTTAAAAAAAAAATAAATTTGTGAAACAGGTGCGCTTTCTTACCAAAATTTATCATCCCAATATTGACAAGGCAAGTAAGCTTATCTTTTGCTGTCTATCAACATCTTCGAGGATTTGTAAATTTAATACAACGACTTCATTTATGCAGCTTGGAAGGATATGCCTTGACATTTTAAAGGACAAATGGAGTCCTGCCCTCCAGATACGAACAGTTCTATTGAGGTAGCATCATGATCGCCTCTTTGTGTTGGTGTGCCGTTATATTTAGTTACAATCATTTCAAGAAATACATTTTGCTTGAACTTAGCTGCCTTTCTCATGATAGTCTACATAATACCTAATTTTCTATTTATTATGTAAGAAATTGATCTCATTGTGTTTATATTGTTTTCTAGTATTCAAGCACTTCTCAGCGCGCCAAACCCAGATGACCCGCTGTCGGACAACATAGCTAAGCATTGGAAGGCCAATGAAGTAGAGGCTGTTGAAACTGGTAAGGCGATGAATTGCCTAAATTATTTTATGTTCCGTTTGTTCCAGAGACAACTGTAGGATAACTCAAAAGTTTTGGTCAGACCAGATTATTCTAGGATAATCCTGGTGAATTATTCGAGCCCCTGACTGGAATAGTGTTGATGTTACAGCTATCCTTCTTTTAAGTTCTACTGCAAACATAAAATTGACTTTTCTTCTTGGCTATTCCAAGATAGCAAGATAATCTAGGATTAAAAATAGAAGGCATCCTTATTCCCCAAATTAAACTGGTCTTTTAATGAATCGTCATTTGAGTCGCATCTTTACTAATTTATCTTGCCACGATAATATATTGGTGAAACTTGTTGTATGGTTGATGCAGCAAAGGAATGGACCCGACTATATGCTACCGGGGCGTGACGAACAAGCGACAGCATTTTGCTGTGGAATAACTCTTTTCTGCAGTGGATATCTTGTTCAAGCTATTTATTCCGTTAGAGCGGGATGGTAAGTATCGGGTGTGCGAACTGCTCACGACTTCAAAAGCGTCGTTTTAGGGGTGCCCAAAATCATACTTACTAATTGTATATCTCTATCTCGGGGCTCTTTATTAGTAGCTACTTTTGATCTGTATTAGTAGCTAAGATGTGTTTCCGCGCCTCTTTTCCAGTATTTTTTTCTAAAAAATAGACTTACAATATCCTTAATAATAGAGGAGAATAATTCACCATCTGCATGCGGGATTTCTTTTCTTGTTTGCATATCATCTTCTTCGTGCATTCCTCAGTTTGGAAGTTTTAAATATTCTCTGGCATTTGTTATATATAGCATATTTTTGAAATAGATAGCTGAATTTATAAATCTTAGTGTTTCTGGAAGTTAGTACCTGAATTTCGTAAGTTCAGATTTTTACATTTTGATGGAATTGTAATAGTAATGTAATGGAATATTCTCTTTAGACTAAGTAGTAACATCACACAACTTACCTAGTTTAGAAACCTATTAGGAAATGTTATGCGTTAGTTGGGGTGTAAGGTATATATATATATTTTATGTTGGTGTGAGGTCTCTGTTATATTTGTTTTATTATTATTTTGTTATGTAGACCCTTCGAAAGCGCTTTTAATTTTTTTCTCCATTATTATAAAATTGTTATGTGTCCTCGTCATGAGTTGATTTCAACTGTAATTTTGTAACATTGGATGGTAGAGAGACTGTAAGCACTTTTAAATCTTATCTTGCAAAATCTAAACGTAGATGAGATAGTATTGATTTGCTCGCCGAGAAGAAACTATTATTTAAAACCTGACATTTTTCACATTTGGTTCGTCACAACAAATCAACTACAAAAGAGTACAAAACAATTATAGAAGAAGAAGCGGTGGAAGTTGTCAGTTGCCGATACTGGCAAATCAGCCCCGCGGCTCTACTGTTTTTCAGTCACTGAAACTCAACAGCAGCAGCAGAGTCGTCGCTGTTGCTGTGGCAACCTGGAGTGCAACTAGAACTACGGATACTGGCGTTCTGCAGCAGCAGTGATAATGCCTCTAACACCAATGACAGACAGATACAATAGATGATTTAAAGTTTTATAATAAAAAATAATAATGAGGTTTGGCCTACCAGTGTGGATGACGATCTAACCTTACACCTTGAGAAAAAAAAAAAAAAGAAGAGAGAACCTCAGTCCACCCCTCAATGGACTCCTCACCCGGCTATGCAATGGAGAATGAAACAATGTAGAGTTGAAACTCGCAAGATTTTAGAATACCAAAAAAGAAGGGAGATGATGATAATCCGCTCAAAAAATCAAAAAAAAAAAAGAAATCAAACTGACAACCTATCGGCAGAAAACACAAGTAATAATTGATAGCAACACCGTTCCTCGGCGAAAAACCTCAAATTGCTCATGATGATGGTAATATTGATCCTCAGCGAGTAAGCTCGATATCGACTCTATGGTAGAATAAATCAAACCTTCAAATTACTCCGCTGCCGATGAACGAGGTGTGCGGGGTCTAACTGGGGTTTTCGAAGGGCTTACCCTGAAACATCTTTAGAGTCAGGGTGGTATCTTAAGAAATATACTGCTACTAAAAATTGGGAAAACGGTAAGTGGGGCATATGAAGCACATCATACCTGACACGAAGATTCCCGACAATTAAGCCGCTGCAACTCAGCGCTGCGAGTGCACCTTCTGCCTGCAACAAGATGAGATATCGGCTTGAGAGAGAGACAGAGAGAGAGAGGCAGGGTGCAAAAATGAGATATTGAAACCCCGTCATTTCCCAAAATCAAAAAGAGTTTTTGGTATAAATACAGCAGCCGACTCAAAACTATCACACTTTCGCCGGAAACATTAATATAAACTTCCCAAATTATCTACCACGTCCGTTAACTATGAGGTATAGTAAGGCTAAACTTTTTAATCAGGCTATAGCATTTTGAGGGGTGACCAGGCTTAAGAGACTAAAAGAGTTGCAAGTTAAATTGTTACCCTGCTTATATTGATGCCTAGGTTAGTTTACAGGTATCTGTGCCATTTTGCTTTCATATAACTAATAATTGAAAGGTTAAAAACTGAAGAAAAAAAGGAATAAGTGGTTGATCAAACGGCACGGATTGTTCTATCACGTAACTGGACGGATTGTTCAATAGTGTGTTTCCGCGGCCATCTGCAATAATATATGCATACAATAATAGAATAGTGTTTCATGAGACTCCGACCCAGGAAAAGCCTAATTTAGTGACTTGTCACATTTTTCCAGTCCTTTACTTAAGAAATTATTTTTCGCTTTGGCGGAAATGATATTGATCCTCACAATGATAAGATGACAATACTAAACTGCTCAAAAATGAATCAATCTAAAATGGATGCAAATAAAGAAGGGTCAGACTCCAAAATGATGGAATCTGTTTTAATAAAAATACAATTCAAGTATGAATATTTACCTCAGCAAATTCAACAAATGCGATGCGAGTTGAGTGTACACGATCTCCAAGAAGCCTTAAACGGGACACCTGCGCGCGCAACAAACTATTCGTAAATCGGAAGCCCAACAGTTATGGCCATCCTGTAAGACCGAATCAGAAATTATTAGGGAGGGGGATCCTGTGCTGACCTCACCACAGTGCAACTCAAAGAAAGACTTCAAATGGTTCTGTGTAACCTTCAAAACACACATACGAAAAAACAAAGAGCTGAAATTTAATGGGGAGAAGTGCATTCAGTCAGGGAGAATAAGAATACATGCAAAACCATCTATTTCAAATATGTATCCTTGTAAAACTGAAATTTCATATATACCTCTCGAAATCGTAGTTTCTTACACAAAAAAACCCCTTATGGGGAAATCAGCCGATTATATATTATATATAAGAAATGGAGTTTCGAAGTACATACGTGAAAATTCAGATTTTTCAGTGACAACATAGATAATATGAGTATATACGGAAGTAACTCTAAAACGAAGTGTCAAAAAGCTCGACACAAGAGTAAGAAGTGTCTAGCCTACCTTCTTGTCAATGTTAGTGCAATACACTGTCCTTGTACACATTTCCCTTTCATCCTCAGACTGTATAACACTCAGATTATCAGAAAAGAAAATTTTTGACAAAGAAAGCCATGTAAGGGGGAAAAAAAAAGGCATACACAACAGTGATATTGAAAATTCTGTAGGCTAACCTGTGGAAGAAATGTAGGATTTACGGGCAGGATAGCAGTCTTTGAAGGTAAGACCCGGACAGGATGGTAACCAAGCAATGTACCGTCAAGATTTAATGCAGCTCTTGCACCGTCTAATTTGAAAAAAAAAAAACTCAAGATTATAACTTCTGGAATAGAATGTAGTGCATCCTCTTCAGGCTAGTTTCTTGAACACCTTCGCCATTCTAGAGGAAGAAAAACGCCATACAAGGTTTCAAGTGCCTTAAAATGAAGGTCATGCAGACCATTTGTCGGCATGGAAATACAAGGCATGGTGCCGTGCCAACTTGTCGACATGCACTAAGACGATTGCACGGTAACCTATGTGTCCCGGACACGGGACACGGCTCCGACACGGCGGCTCGGCAGATTCCAAAAAATAGGACACGGACACAGCAAGGAAATGACTGATAAATTATAATATTTTAGTACAACAATATATATTCATATATATATATATATAATATATTAATTTTGTAAAAAAAATACTATATTTTTACCATCAAATGTTGTCTACCAAACATGATTTATTAAGATCATAAAAAAAAAACTAAAATATTTACAAAAAATACTATATTTCTTATACAAATGAAAATTAATATGATATTTTAAGAAAAATATTCTCTACCAAGCATAATTTATTTAGATCATCCATTACAAAAAAAAAGAAGCCAAAATCCAAAATGTTTATCATCAAATATTGTTTATGCCCAAAAAAATAATAATCGGTAAGCATAAATTTTTTTATATTTTTAAATTTTTTAATTAATTTTATAATATAATAAATTAAATTATAATATTATGTGGAATGATATGGACCAACTAATTAAGTTAGGATTTTTACCAAATCCAACTTCCCATATATAAACAAATTACATATCAACTAATTAAATTACTATTTTTAATCAAATTAAAAATCCAAACTTCCCATAATATATGGAATAATATATGGGATTATTCTGACACGGCATGGACGCGCGTCTGCGTCGGACGGGCGTCCGACGCGGATGCGAGGGGTAGAACCCCGCGTCCGTGACGCCTAGACAGTAACACATCATATGTAACTTGGCCATTTCAAAGAAATTTCTCCAAATCAACGGATAATTTCATCAGATGAGGATTAAAAACAATCCAAATTTTAATGCAAATGCACGTGTGATGTTTACAATGGAAACGAAAGACCTATCCTTTGTTTGTCATTGATTATATAAAATTGTTATAAATTTATTTGGATCTGCTGGGAAATGAGCTTTTAGGCCCAAAGAAAAGAAGCTCCAATTTTGATGTTTCTACTTCTGTTCTTCTGCTATAGCAAGAAGCTTCTGAGGAGATTTTAGTTAAGGAGTCATTTATTGCTACTTTGAACAGAACTACTTTGAAAACATTCTTGCAGCTGCAGCTGGGCCAAAGAGGCCCTTAAATCGGCTTTCTCATGAGAAAGTCTCACTCCATAGGCTGACTTACTCTCACTTGCAAACTCTACAAATGCAAATCGAAGAGTTGAGTTGGCATCCCCGCATATTCGACAATCGATTACCTTCAGCATGAAAATTAGGAATTACTTTTCAGGAAAACAAAAAACAAAAGCACGACTATTCGGAATTATCAGATAACTCTCATGCAGATTCTAATAGTAACTATTGCGCATATCAAGCGTGGGTAAAATGATTAGACGAGAGCAACCTAGCTAGTAAAATCTAAAATTGGAATGAAATCTACCCCAAAAGGTTTTCTACAAATACCTAATAAAATATCTATCCACAGAGTAAATACGTAGCCTACAAGAAAAAGATTCTGGAATTTTATCGTTAGTGGTTCTATCGTCAACTTTGTGGAACATTTCTTTTATTTATGGTGCCTACCAACTAATCATATGCAATAAGCTGCAAATCGAATAGTCCAATTAAGCTTCAATAACTATTAATGATTCAAGAAAGAAAGTATACGTATTCCTGAAACACATATTCCTAAAATTAGGATCAATGAAGGCAAATCTTTAGGGGATGGAAAGAAAAGGGAGTACATAATTGCAAATTGCAAAAGAAAGACATTTATCATGACATTTAATTTCAGAGAATCACAGATTAAAAATATACATTTTGATGCGTCGTGAGAATGAACTTACTTTCCCACAGGTACTAAATAATGCCGCGAGTTGCTCTTCAGTGATCTGAGATAACCATTCAAATATTCAGATCGGAAATAAAATAGAAATACATGAAGATATATAAAACAAAAATTAAAAACAAACAAAATAGAAAAATATTCTTTACGTGTCGATCAATTTCGGATATATAAACAGTCCTTTTGATGGAGTCCTCCCTCTCATCTTTTTGACTACTACTAGCACTCGACCTCCTCTTCCTCTCACTGTAACTATTTTTTCTCTGTAAAAATTATGAATTACTACATTAAAAGATAAGACAATTAACTAATGTACTTTTTCTTTCATAAATTAGCAAAATTAGATAACCTAAACCCTACAACATTCCGATTGCATAATGAATCAGAATCAACAGATCAAAATCACTGTAACTATTTTTTCTCTATAAAAATCTATAATAACCCTATATTAATCCCCCTAATTTTTTGTCCACGTGTCAAGTTCTGGTTAATTTCATTTTAATGGGGCCTACATGTCAGTCTCTTCACATTTAATATGTTTTCCTCCTTAATTTTGAATCAGGTTTCCTCCTCAGCATTTAATCGTTTTTTTTTTTTTATTTTGAACCGGTATTATTAACTACTGGTTTGGCTTCTCTCTTCGTCGTTCCCTTCGTTGTTCCCTCTTCCTGTCGCCGCTTTGTTCCCATCGCTGATTCCCCTCCTAGCTAAAAAATGGATCTGATTCATGTCTGCCGCTTCGTTCCCGTACATCTTTGCTGCTTCATTTCTAACGATAATTCGTCAACTGATGGAAATACGGATCTGATTCATGGTTGCCTCTTCGTTCATGTCCATCGTCGCCGCTTCGCTTACAACGCTGATCCCCCTCCTGATGGAAATATGGATCAGATTCATGATTACCTCTTCATTCCTGTCCATTGTCGCCACTTAGTTTACAACACTGATCCCCCTCCCGATATAAATATGGATATGATTCATTGTATCTGTTTCGTTGGTTCCGAAGGGTTATTCTATTGTCGGTATCTATCTTTGTCTATATAATACTACATACAATATTTTTTTTTCCCTTTTGTGCCGGCGGCAACGTCTTCTTCTCTAAACAGACATTCGGCATCTCTTAATTTCCTCAAATTATCTTTGAGTCCAGTTGTGATTTTGTTACTGCATTTAATTTTACAGATATTTCAGAATTCTTACATATTATTATATATTTAATTTGAAAATTTTAAAATACTAAAGTGTAATTTTAAATTTTCAGAAAGCGACCCAAGTTGGCCATAAAGGGTACACTTCTTCCACGGATTCATTCTTTTATTATATTTGTTACTTTAATTGTTTTATAAGATTTATCTACCGTATAATATATGTATAATTAATTGTGATTTCTTTGACTCAGGAATTCGATAATTCTGTGAGGTTGTTCTACTATCGATTTATTTTGAATTTATAAATTATTCCAAATGTTGTGTTTCTATATATATTTGATTTTAATAACAAATTCTACCTATGCTTTTTGCCAAATAAAAACTATATGATCATGTATGATCAATCAAATATGCCGGTTCCTACCCTAAAACCTATAACATTTCGATTGCATAATGAATCACAATCAACAGATCAAAATCAGCAACAATAAAGAAATCGGAACTTTTACCTTCTGATCGCGCTGTAACCACGCGTTCATCATCTGAGCAGCGTTGTCATCGTGCGGCGCCACAAACACCGGAGCCTCGGCGGAGAGCGCTGCGCCGCTCCTCGTCCTCCTCCCGCCGCCTCCTCCTCCTCCGCCATACGAAGAACGCGACGAGGGCACGAACTCCTCCGCAGAAGGGTTCAGATTCGAGAGTAAATCGACGAGCTCCCCCACCTCTCTCCTGTACTCCGCCTCCACCTCCACCTCCGCCTCCGCCGCCGCCGCCTCCGCCCTTCGCCCGGCGCGATCTCCGGCGATCTCGATCGCCTCCGCCGCCATTTCCTAAACCCCTCCCTTTATAAAATATATAATATAATAATAAGAAGAAGAAGAAGAGATGGAGAGATATATAAGAAAAAGGAATAAATAGTGAGGATAATAATAATAATTTTAAAAACGGAAATTTAATTAAATTTAAATTTTATTCCTGAACAAAACGGGTCGGGTGGATAGGGCGGAGTTTTATTCGATTGCCCAATTTCCGTTCCCCGAAAAAGGATTTTTTTAATTTTTAATTTTAATATTAATTATTATTAATTAATTGGGGGGGGGGGGCGCGTGTCGAAACATGGAAAGAGGTGGTAACACGTGGCGCTCGCGGGGAGGAGGAATGGACGTGATGAGAGAGTGACATGTGGGGCCCACGCTTTTAGTGGGGACGCTACGTGGCGCGAAGCGAACGAGGGTTAGTTGATGATTTATGTTATTGTTAACATTAATTTAATAAATGATTTAAAATAATCTAATTTAATTTTAATATATATTTTTAATATATATATGATAAAATTAAAACATATTTAAAATTAAATAAAAAAATATTTTATTTACCTCGTACATAATATTAAATTCTACATACCGTAATTAATTTGTTACAATATATATTTTATGATTTTATCTTTATATATATATATATATATATATATATATATATATTTGTACCAAATTTATTTTATTTATAAAAATTAAATATTTAAAATAATTTTAATATTAGAATAATTATTAGAACTAAGTGTCATATACTTTCTTTTTTTTTTTACTTTATAATAATTAAATTTTATAAATTTATTCACAACATCTATACAATAGAATCGGTAGAAAAAAATAATCAATTTACTTAAAACGTGTAGATATAATATCTATGGGTCTCGACTGTGATTTAATCCAATTAATCTTTTATTATTTTGAATATGACTCAATTCAGCCTGCCGTTTAGTCATTTCAAACATGAGTCGATTTAGTCTGACTTTTTGCCACAATCATAGTGATACTGATCTCTTTAAATCAATATTTAACTTTAATCATAATGAATCAGTCAATAAATTAAAAAATGCTCAAATTAAATTCAAATATAGAATGAGCGAGACATGTTAGATCCATTGTATGTTTTATTCGACTCAAATTAAAAATTTGGCACTATTAAGCCTAAACTTTATATATATATATATATAATATTAGAGGTCAAATCAAAATTACTTATAAAAATGTGCTTGAGGGTTAATTCAAAGAGCAATTCTAGCCCTAAAGGTTTTTTTTTTTTTTTAACTTAGTAATAAATATAAAACAACTAAATGTTAAAAATAGTATTAATTATTATAATATAATTTTACAACTCTCTCATTCATTTTATCATCACCTTTTTTATTATTATTAAATTTAAAATAAATTAAATCTTACGAGTTAAAATTATAATTCCTAGATTAAGGAGGTGGCAAGCTTAGCAATTTTTTAAATTAGAAAATTATTTTTTTCCCTTTTTTTTTTTTATTTTAGTAAAATATTTTCTTATTTACCAATTTATTTATATATATATAATGATCCAAATACCTGGAACATTCTTTTTGTTTTCCAGAAGGTTCAAGTTCCCACCACCAAACCCTAATAAAAAAAAAAAAAACCCTTCGAAACCCTCGCTCACTCCCACTCCGCGATTTCGCACGCTCGAAGAAACCCTAGAAGCTCGCCCAAGGAAGAGGAGGAGGACGACGACGACGTCAATGGCGGAGGAGCAGCAGCTGGAGCTGGACCTCGAGGAGCTCAAGCTACTAGAGGCCATCGCCAAGAGGCCCCGCGTCCTCTCCCTCCTCGCCTCCGAGATCCGCACTATCGACGCCAAGGTTTTTGCCCTGATTCATCGATTTCGATCTCTTCAGAAGCGTAACACTTGTTGCGATCGCCGCACAAATCCCTTTCTCCAGCCGAATTTTGATGTGGAAATGATCCCAATTTGGTGGTTTTTGTTGTTATCGTCGTTAGGAAGTGGGCGAGGAGGCTACTACTAATTCACAAACATGGTAAAATCAATTAGAATAGTGAATTGAGATCGAGTTTTGAGTGCTACTACTCACGTACAATGATCGGGGAACGCATTGTATATGTGCGGTACTAACAATGTGATCATTGCGATATATAGAGAGCGAAGTGTAGTATGAGATGCCTCTTCATATGTAACCCCTTTAGGATTGTTGTAAATTGTTATGATTTCGAGTTAGTTAATGATTATTTCCAACATTATCTGATTTGTGTATGGTTCTTTGATAGTTGTCGACGATTAATGCTGCAAAAGTAGCAGCGCAGGCCACGGCTTCTACTGAAAAGACCCCTTCTGCTGCAGCTACTGTTTTGAATTACACTGCATTAAGTTCTTTCAGTTGGGATCAAGATAATGATAAGATCAGGGTATGCTTATTGTTCTCGTTTATTTTGAAGTTCGATTTCTTTTTGGACCAATCTAATTCTCTGCTGGCTCCGTTTTTTCAGATCTACATATTCCTCGAAGGAGTAGAGCAGGAGAATGTGGATGCTTCGTTTAATCGTACGTCGGTCGATATTAAGTTCCATGATGTCGAGGGGAAGAATTACCGATGTGCCATTCCGAAACTGCACAAGGAAATAGATCCAGAGAAATGTAAGGTTGTTGTTAAGCCTACGAAAGTTTTGATTACGTTGTTCAAAACTTCAAAGGGTACCTGGTTGGATCTGCGCTTCAAGGACGACAAGGTATTCTCAATGTTCTCTACTTTTTATGATTGGAGTATGTGAATTACGAAAATGATATCATGGTTCATAAAAACTCTCTGGTTGAATTTGAATTTACCTTTGCCTCGTAGAAGAATTCGTGACTAAAATTTTAGTTACTTTTGCTTGTTATTTGATAGTTCAAGCCAAGCACGGACAAAGAAAAAGACCCGATGACCGGAATCATGGATTTAATGAAGGTAGAGTTTATTTTTCCTTTCTTTTATTCAAAATTCTTCTCTCTCTTCCCCCCTAACAACTTGTTATGGCAATATATTTGCAGAACATGTATGAGGAAGGTGATGATGAAATGAAACGGACAATTGCGAAAGCTTGGACTGATGCAAGGTCGGGGAAGACCGCCGACCCCTTAAAAGGGTTCCCATGAATCATTAAAACTTTTTAGTCTTTCATAATTGGTGTGGCATTGCTCTTTTTGCATTTTGGGTCTTAGAAGCAAACATTGTCTTTATTATGTAGCCCGTCAGTGTTGTCTGTCAAAAAAACTGAAGCTTGGTTGGAAGTTTGCTGAAATAATTATGATTTGGTTGTATTTTGCTGAGAAAAAAGTGGTAAATTTGGGTCCAGCAATTAGCTAGTTGGAGTTTATTAGTTCAAATTAAGTAATGAAGCACTAAATTCTCATTATCTATTCTTTCTTCATCAAACACTAGTTGAAAGCACTAGTCATATGCTTGGACTGGAACCTTAAATTTTGAACAATAATTTTCATCATTGTTCTCCCTATTAAGTTTCAAGAAGAAATAAATGATCCCCATCTCGAATTACGCTAACGTCGTCTATTTCTGCATTTTCATGGCTGACCACCTTTAAAGGATGATGGCTCACAAACTTCTCACCTGCATATTCCAGCATATGTGAGGTTCACATAGATGGTGGTTAAATTTGAATAAAATATAGTTTTAAATATTATATTTGTTAGTACTCAAATTTGTTCTTGATATGTGCAAAACTTAAGACTGAAGATTAAATCAAGAATGTTTATGCTTGTGCCCGCTTGGTCTGGTTGGAGTTTCTGCAACTTTTCTGCGAGCAACAACAGCTTTACATCTTTTCTTTACTACAGAAGGTGTTGTTTCTAGAGTGTTGAGTTTCGAAAGCTTATATTCTATGAAGTAAGAAGTTATTTCAGAAGTTAGGGCAAGCATGCTTTTGTTTTTTTTCAGTTATTTTCAGATGAGATGATACTTACGACCAATTCTGTGGAGCTCTTCCATAGTCGCAGGTAAATTTATCACTACACCCCTCTTCTCTCTTGCTGTAGTATTTTTCTTCTGAGAAAGCATGTGAATAGTAACTCTTTTGTTGTTCCTCTCCATTATATTATTCTCACCTGCTTGATACTCTTTATTACCACCCTTATGCCATTCGCTCAGCAGCAGGCTCAGATCTATATGATGCATCCCGGTGTATAAACTCTTTTCCATCCTCAGCTTCTGGAAAAGTTGAGAATTTAGAGGCATCAGCTTCTGCTTCTTACTGTTACAGTAATAGTTGTTAATACAATGATCATGCATTTATACCTGGAAAAGATTGTTCATGACCATGCTCCCAGCCTCCCTATTTTCTTGCATAATGTTCATGAGTGTTGTCCTGCTGAGTCTTAGTATTTGAGTGAGTTCGGTTGTTCGGAAATTATATGGTTGCGGTTTGCGGCATAAAACCCCGATTTCCCCAATCACCTCTCCTGCGACTGCTTTTCCATGAACCTAAAATACATCAAGTGATTTTCCATTTAGTTGCATACTTTATTTCAAGTTCTTCTTCTATGAAAACTTCACAATAGGGTCTCTTGCATATGCATCCCTACTGAATCAGAGGGGGGTGCTTTTTTCATTCATTTCTATATATTAGTACCTTTTTAAGAGAAAAAGATTCTTACCTTTTCTGCTCCATCTGTAAATTCCCTTATATCCTGGAATAAAACAAATAATCAGACAAATTTATTAGATACAAAGCTGCATAAATTACTAGTCATACTAACAACTGCTCCTGATACAAGGATGTATAGATCAGCTGAGGCTTCATTCTGAAGTATTATATCCTCCTCAGGTGGAAAATATTCAGCTTGCATTTCATTTACCTATTCAAATTATCATTTGAAAACATCAATTTAAAGTCAAAATTTATCTATCAGCCCAGTAAGAGTTTTTTATTTCGTAAGTACAATTACCAATTGAAAGATGAAATTGCAGGAAACCCCATGGAACAGGTAAGCTTTGTGCGCAATCGGGAAGAATAAGCATCGCGAAATGCTCGATTTAATGGCTCTCGGGAGATTATCTAATGTCTCTTGTTGCTTTAATCCCTCTGTTTTGAATCTTAAGCATATGTGAGATAACATTTGCTCCTTTATCTGCATTGGCAATTGATTCCTTGTTGCGAATTCTGAAACTGCCTGAATTGTATCTCTCTGCAGTGCCCAAAAGATATAGTAGACAAATAAGTTACTAAAGCAATGAATTGAAAATAAGAATTTCTCAATTAAGCAACAATGTTGTATTGGCTTTAGTTTCACCATGTGAGGTTTGGTTAAGTGTGTCATTTCTTTTCATGGTTGCTGCATATGTCTCTGTGTTTTTATTTGCGCGAAATTGTAGCAGAAGGGGGTTAAGTGCTAAGAATCTAAACTAAAATTCAGAGAGGCAAAGTGCAATGAATGCTAATTTTATGGGGGTGTTCTGCATTCTAGTCCTGCATTTATTGCTTCTTCTTCTTCTTTTTTGTTCCCTCCCTAGATTTCTAAGCACCCATTTGAGCATCATGTTTAGAATGCATCAAAGCTTCATTATTTTGAAGCTCATTTCAATGCATCATCAGCAATTATTAGGCTATAAAATCTTCTGAAGGTTGAACCAAATAACTCACGAAGTTCCTGGTGCGGCTCGTGCAGTGAACAACGAGGTTCGTCATGTTTCCGATGAGGTACGAGGTTAATCCGAGATTAAAAAACATGTACAGGATATCGAACAGCATCTCTCTTGAGTTCTCGGCGTGCAGGTCGCCGTAACCTGTTGTAGTGAGCGTCGTAATCGACCAATACATTGCTGTAACATATCTTATCCATAGACCATCTTCTCTGAAGTTTGGCATCACCGCGCCTATCCAAGTCCTCTTCGGGTCAGGGTATCGGTCGGCGATCATGTAGTTGAAGCATCCAGCACAGTGCACTGCAAAGAGAGTGACCTGCAGCAGTATTTTGGCAGCAATATCATTCGAAGTTTACGTCGAGAGCAATTCAATGTCGCATATTTGTGGCTTTCGCAAGGATCATAACATTGCATGGTAAAACCAAACATGAAAAGGAAAAGCTTACCGAGACGAGTTTTGTGCACCGAACCGAGAAGTAGTTGAATCTGATATCCTTCTCAAGCCTGAAAAGACAGAAAAAACTTGCATCATCGATATTTTGTTCCGTTTTGGATTTGGAAACCTCGTGCTTCGGTAGGGATCTGCCGAAACCACTGACCTTGCAAATAGGGAACTAACGCGACGGAGCCGCCAAAGCCGGAGCACGTTTACGACCTTGAAACCGAGCCCGCACTCGTGCTTGTTAAGTAAGAGACACATGTATTGAAATGGAGCCGTCGAACACAGATCGAAGATGAACCATGAGGATAGGTACCTACATTCAAAACGAAAGGATAAAGTTCATGAGGATCATATAGAACAAATACATTGCGAATACTATCTGAATAGTTGAACATTGACCTAATGGCAATTCTCTTTGGATCGTCGACAAGAAGATAGGATTTACGATCGAGAAATGCCACGAAGAAGGTGAGGATTATGTCGACAGCGAAAAAGCCATTAACGGCAGTGTCGACAAGGAAAAGAGTGCTTGGTAAGTATCTGTGGAATGCAAACTCTAGTGGGCATATCCAGGCTGAGTAGACTACAAGGAGAATCAGAAACATTTCCCATACTCTGCAAAATAAAAATCAAGTGAGAAAAAAGAGTTCTTTTGAGTGTTTAGCTAAGTCAATGTATGTATTAAGATGCTTGTTACCTGTAAAATGAATTATAAGGAGAAATTATGTACTTCCTAAGCTTCTTGGATTGATTAATTGTTGCTCCAAGGGATGGTAACAAATCAGTGGAAAGGGTATCACTGTTGATTTTGATTCTGAAGGCGTCGCGACAGAAGCGCGGTGAGCAGGACATGTTGCGAGAGTGCATCGACGTAGCTGCCATCTGACGAAACACGAAGGTCGAGTCGGGGTCTGCGTTGGCAAGAGGTGGCAGAGTGGTCCAATTTATAGTGGAGGCAATTGGAGGCTATCTCTGAGGATTATGCATTGAATATATGCTCAAATCATAGTTTTTGGTATAAATGGAGTGGCCACAAGAGGCTAAGAGAAGTAACTTTGGAGTATGGTTTAATAATTAGTATTGCCATAAGAAAAAAGAGATACTAAACACCAAAAAACGACGAAACAGAAGCGAAGAAGCCGCAAACATTCGAACACTTTCGGAATTATTTAAGGAGTGGTGGTGGGAACTCCACTATTTTTAAGTGGAGCCATGGATTTCATATGAGGTTGGAACAAGTAGGAGCTATAGTCCAATGAAACTATAATGTTTGTTTCCAAGGACTTAGCAGGATAGACCATATGTGTCTTCTCATGTTCAATATAATGTCATTCGGAAAAATGGCGAGTACCGAATCCACAGATGAATCGAAAGATGAATACTCAAATGTACGCTAAATCGTATTAACTACAACTTTATGAAAGTGGCGGAGAAGTTTGATTTTACTGAATTCCTCGATCAGAACGTGTGATTTTTTGTGAAATCGGTCGTCTTCGAAGAATAAGTTCCTGCAAATTCAGAGGCAACATGCATTGTGATTGTGCAGGCAGCAGGCAGCAGGCAGTTCAGCCACCATTCAGGTCCCTGATGGATGTCTGCTGGCCAAAGATGTCTGGTCCATTTGTTGCTTCCTTCAGATTATGGCAGAAAAGATTTTTAGTACAATTATTAGTAAGATATGTTTGATTTGTTCTTTTAAAGGTATGGTATGGTTTCGTAGTGCGGCTCTCGCGTGTTTTTGATGTGTACCAATCGCTTCTCTAACATCTTCTGCGTCGAGTTTCAAATAAACTAGCCGTTAATGGCGCACAGCAGATTCTATGATGAATTTAGATTGAAGGGATATAAAAAATTAGTATCTTAGCTATGGATATGAATATATAATTTAAGAAGAGGTATGATACCTAAATGAACTATATGTGATGATACTATAGTTTTTTTAAAAAATAAATGGAAACATGGAATAGTATAGTGATGTCAAATGAATTTGCCCAGGGGTGAAAGGTAGAAGAGGTTTTCTCTTTTTCATCTGATTTACTTCTATTATGCATGTGGATATGACAAGTGAAAGAGAGAGAGAGAATAAATGCAATTCCTAGTGTTTTGCATAGAATTTGTGAGAATTATTAGCACTATAATTTGTAGTGGAGGTTGGCTTTGATTGATCTTAATTCTGTTCACTATGATTGGTAAAGCAACTGGAGGGGAACAAACTGAAAAAAGGAAGAATTGTTGAGTGAGAAAGTTTATATTGAATCATATATATTTTTTTTTTGGGTTTTCCTAACTTAAATTTAGGGCCGTTTGGCGATTACAGAAATTAAAAATAGAGTTTTATATTTTGTTATAATAAGTTGGTATGAAATTCTGAATATGCTGTAATATTTTATTATATTTTTTCGTATTTGGATAAAATATTATATTTTTAATTTGCAACATCGTAAAAAAAAAAATTAATTTAATGTAATATAAAGATTCTAAAAATTCTATTTTAAAAATATAATTCTGAAAGAGTAAAAAAATTATATATAATTTTAAAAAGAAGATGGATGTAAAATTTGGATATAAAAGAGAGTATTGTCGAGCAAATTAGGACACATGTACAAAAAAAAAAAAAGGAGGAGAAGGAGAAGGAGGAGAGGAAAAAATAGCTTCAGATATTATATGAAAAGGAAAAAAGTTAAGACGTAAGGAGGAGCGAGAGGGAGTGAAACGCGAAAAATGGCGAGGGGAAAAGTCGTACGCAATAAATAAAAATAAATTTTACTCCGCTCTAATCACTTTGTTATATTTTTACTCACAAACAAAATTTATTATTATTTTTTCTTAGAGATGATCATTTTACCTCATTCTTTCTAACTCACTTGTTTCGATTTATTTCTAACAAGATTAATTGAAAAAATATTTTTACATTAACACTCCATGGATATTGATTTTCTTTTAAATGACCAGAAACTTAAGTGTGTGTGTATATATATATATATATATATATAGTCCGGCTAGAATACTATCGATAACACCAAACAATTAGTGTTATCAAATTTTCAGGCGTTGGATGAAAAGATATGCGGTTAGGATTATAGTGGTCCTCTAAAATTTTTACTATACAACCAACCACCTAGTAAACCCTAGGGGATCACTATAATCCCAATCGCATATTTTTTCATCCAACGACTAAAAACTTGATAGCACCAATGACTTGGTGCTATCGATAGTATTCTAGTCTAATTATATATATATATATATATATATATATATATATGAAAGTTTAAGAACTAATTAAACTTGTCGAATTAAAATTTAAGAATCAAATTGTAATATTGCGATAGTACAGAAATATGAAACATTTATTAAGAGCCATATTTATTATCCGAAAAACAAAAACTATGAAAAAATTATTTTCTATAGAATTTTCTTTTTTTAAAAAAAAATAGTTTTCTACAATTTTCTGAGGAAACAAACATGAAACACTTCTTTAACTGCTTCTCTAGTGAACTCACCTGATTCCTTTCATTTTGGCCACCCATGGTTCCTATGGTATCTTTGTTATTAAATTGGTCTTAAAGGGATCAATTTAGACCAAGTGTAGGAGATTCCTTTTGTTTTACTCTTTACATAAAATCATTCAACCATTATAATATTTGATAATTTTTTTATATTTTTTATAATAAATTATCTATTTTATTCATTAAGAAAAAATTAACTTAGCAAAAATAATAGATACAGTCAGAAATCACGACCCCGAAAAAAAAAAAAGAAAAAAAGGCAAAGCACCGTCCATAAGCTCAAAAGATGATTTGAATTGTTACTCGTCGCAAAGAATCACATTGTTTTGATCAATCTAGACCGATCACCAAAGAGCGGACAGAAGAATAAGTCCTTTGAAGCGCTTCTGCTCATCCTAAATGACAAGAATATATACTTAGATTATTATAGTTTATAAATTATTTTTATTTTCATGCTTAATAAAACTTATTAGTAGTTTATTAATAAAAATATATTAGCTTTTAATAATCTTCTAACTCAAGTGATTTAATAATTTAGTAATAAATTTATGAATCTAAATATAAAATGTAAGATATTTTTAGAATATTATGAACTTTGAACGAGACAACCCATATATCCATAAGCAATGCTACATATACACCTAAAAATAGGTGTTCATCCTACACTTCACTGATCTAAAGATGAAGCTTCTTCATCCATCACTTTAAAATAATGAATAAAATTTATCTCATTCTTGAATAGATGGGGTGTAAAATGTACACCCTAAATAGAATGTACACATAATATTTACTTATATCCATCTATCTAGGGCACAATAATTAAAGTCATTTTAGGAAGAATTGGTCCACCTATCAAACTAGTGAAATAATCAATTTTCACTAAGATAGCAATATTTTACTAATCTAATTATTTATGCTCTACCTTAGTCGTTGTTCGAAAACCTAATTCGAAATAAATGGTAAAAAAATAAATAAAATTAAAAGCGTGAAACGATTCGAACTCAAGACCCGAGACGATAAAAAAAAAAGACACCACAATAGCAAATTTTTTTTTTTTGTTATTTACGCGTAAGACTACCTACACTATTTTAAACAAAATATTAATCTAAAATATCAATCTATTAGAAAACAACTCAAAAATAGTCTTAACAAGAACGTGAATTAGCTGTTTTCTAAAAAAATTTAAACTGCTGAAAAATTGTATTGTATAAATTTGTATTTAACAATAATAAAATTTCAGTCGATAATATTTTCAGATCATTACCGATTTTGGTTTCTAAGATAAACATTATTATCCTAATTGAGTTACAAAAGAGAAGTATCCCTAACCTACATGCTCAAGGTGCTAGAAATATGTTGTACTATTAAAGCTTGATTATTTTTTAACCACACATCAGAAAAAAAAAAAAAAAAAAAAAAAAAAAAAAAAAAGCATATTCTACAGAAACTAGCTTTTGACTGCTCTCTTTTTTTTTGATATTATAATTGGTTGATAAGCTTCCTGAAACTGTGGCCATTTATCTTATATTCTTATTCCTCATAAGAATATTTTGATGTTACTAATTCAACATTTATAAGTGGTATAAGTATTCTTAATTGTGAGAGTATAGAACCTAATGTGTTTAATTATGGGAGGGTATAATATATAGTACTTAATTGCCCTTAACTTTTTCATTTTGGAGGTAACAATTGCCCTCATCAAAGTAGGATTAATTTCATAAAATTTTATATAAATATATCGAATAACATATATATTTTTATAAAGTTCAACTTTTCATATTTATTTTTTTTTAAAGTCTTAAGTTGTTCATATATGTCTCTACAGTTAATATCCGTTAGAAAAATATAATTAATCATATATTAAATATTTTATCTTAGTTAGCTAGTAAGGTAAATTTATTTTTTTATTCTTTTAGATATTTTTGTATTATTTTAACCGTTGAAGTTTTTGGAGGAATATATTTGAAAAGATAAAACTGACATTTCACATATATATATATATATATATATATATATATATATATATATATATATATATATATATATATATATATATATATATATATATATATATTATTAAAAAATAAATAGTGGACTAACGGTAATAAACCGGAAGGATATATATATATAAACGACTTGAAACTTTTGAAGCGATAAATATAAAAAATTAAATTTTTTAAAAATATATCTGCTATTTGATATATTTATAAAAAACTGTATGAAATTAGCCCTTTAAAATAGGACATGTGACTAGTGTATTCTACCATACTAAATTACACTCTACTTATGAATTTTAATTTTTTTTTAAAAAAAATAATAAAATAATGAAGAAAAATGTATCATGGCTCCTAACTTGTTAAATTACAATGAAGTAAAATCATATAGCTTTGTTTGATGCTGTATTGGAGCTATTATGCTTCTTTTTTTTTTTCTTTTCTTTTTTTTTCTTCTTTTGTTTTGCGCATCATGCCACATTACTGTAAGCCCATATCAACTAAATTATAGCGCGCGAGTACACAAAAAATTACAAAAAAATAGGCTAAATTATATGAAATATTTGTTGTACTTCAAAAACTTAAGATATTTTTAATATCTATGTTCAATACTCTCTTTCATGCTTTGAGTTGGAAACATAAATTTAAATTAAATAAATTTTTTTTAATTATATTAGGAGTCTGTCAAAATTTGAATTTGAATTCAGAATAAAAAATAATGATGCACCAAATAGAACCTCCAATTGTTTTGTGGAATCAAATCAATCCATATGTCTCATTCTCCTTTTTAACCTAAATATTATGACATCCATCCAAGTTCCAATTTTGTGTGCAAGCATTTCAAACATCACTTGCACAAAAAGAGGGAGGGTAAGGGAAAACATGACAAATTATATATACCAACCTAATCTGTCACGCTCCGAATGTAAATCAGAATCCGGACCCGTCCACGCCACAGATTCGCCGTGCACACGAAATTTTTCGTGTACACGAAGCGCCGGTAACCTGCTCAGATATAAAAGATATAATAAGGGAGCATACAAACAGAGCTGAACTAAAACTAATACATCTCAGACCACAGCTGAAAAATAAAAGTACAATAAACTCTCAAATAAGTATATATGTCTCTCCCAGCTCGCCAAATAAATACAACCAGCTGGCTGAAGTCAAACCCAAAATAAAAAAATATATATATAACTGTCTGAATATATAAGGGATGCAATTAAAATACTGCTATGCTCGCAGACAGGATAGACGACTACCAAAATAATTTCAGATAATACACTAATGGCCCCAGAGTGTGCTTCCACTTTGATTGTACTCAGTGTACCTCTAATGAGATATTGCCTCAATAATTCTACAAATGTTGTCTGAATAAAGTTATCTGATTTTACTTTGGTTGCAACCAATATCAGGCACGAAATATATATTGCATTAGTTAACGTAGCGTCGACCCAAAATTTCGAATGTTAAATTTGAAATTGTTAGAATAATATTCAAAATTTCTAAAACCCTCAATAATCGCTTTTATTATTTTATTGTTAATTTTAATTTTATTGATTCTCATTTATTATCATTTAATTCTTATTAATTTTCTAATTAATTTTGAAAGTTTTTTTTTACACTTAATATGGGCTTTAATTGCTCTCATTATGGTCATGTGAATGTTGGACAACATTCACCTACACCTTATACCTATAAATACTATTGTGTATATGCTAATATACACACACTCGTACACATACACAAGTAATTGATTCTTATTTCAATTTTATTTTCTTGTATTGTTTTACTATCGGGTATTGAAAGAAACTTCGTCAACCACTTCCGCGGTCGTGCTCGTAGGAAGGGAAGTTCCGGTCGTACCTTGGGGTGGTATCTCCGATTAATCCGCACGAAGGACAGAAATACGCCTTAGGGCAGTGCCTCGCACGCTTCCGGATCAATTTTATTTCGGTTTATTTTTATCTACAATTTCTGAAATTTGTATAGCGATTAAAGATAAGTTCTGTTATTCAAATTTAAACATAAACTAGTTAAATAATTTAATCACAAACAGATTTAGTACGATTATTTTCTTAACAGAAATTTGGATGATATATAATCTCAGCCATTCATTGAAGATGATTGTGAATCAAAAGTAACTTTTTTTTTTTTTTTTTATTCTCCATCAATATAAGCTTTATTCCGTTTATTATTCTTAGAGGCACATAAAAATATTGTTCTGATTAATTAGAATAACTATTCTTCAAGATAATGTACTAATTATTTTGAAAGTGCTTGTTTGAAGAGAAATATTAATTTAGAAAAAACAATAAGATCTATTTGGAGACTTAGATACCAAATTTCACTTATGCTTTATATTACAGTTTTCAATTTGTATTTGATAAACAGAAAAGTCCAAGAATCCAAATTAAGTTTTTTAATTTTGAAAAAATAGTAACATCAAATTTTGAAAGCGCACTTTCATTGCAAACAAGAATAACTATTTATAGTATTTCTACAGAAACTTCAACGGGACAAGCAGATTTGAAAAGCTTTTCCATTTATATAAATACAACAATCTCCATTTATAGCTATATACAATCTCCATTTATATTATATATATATATATATATATATATATATATATATATATATATATATATAGGGGTGTCAACGAACCGAACACGAGCGAGCTGGAATCGGCTTGTGTTCGGCTCGTTTAATAAACGAGCCGAATACGAGCTGGCTCGTTTAAATATCGAGCTGAAAAATTCGGTTCGTATTCGGCTCGTTTATTAACGAGCCGAACACGAGCTGACTCGCGAACAACAAGTTTGATTTTCATTCTTACTATTAGGTGTAAAGTTAAAAAAAAATTAAAAAATTAAAATTTTAATCTAATAATTAAAATTTACAAAAAATTGATGACCTAAAATCTAAATAGTATATATATATATATATATATATATATATATATATATATATATATATATATATATATATATATATATATATATATTCGAGCTGTTATTGAGCCGAACACGAGCGAGCTGACCCCAGCTCGTATTCGGCTCGTTTATTAAACGAGCTAAAAAATTCGGCTCGTGTTCGGCTCGTTTACTAAACGAGCGATTCGATCTCGAGCTCATTTCGAGCCGAACACGAGCTGGCTCGCGAACAGCGAGCTGAATTGCCACCCCTATATATATATATATATATATATATATATATATATATATATATATATATATAAAAGGTGCATATTACACATTATACATTTTTGAGTTTTTTCAAAGAATTATATTTATTTCGTTACCGAGTTACACGAGAAGCTATTCGACAAGATAAATGTTAGCTTGCTTATTATGCATGTTGAGATGTTATTATAAATCAATCATTATTAGTGCAAGTGATAAAGGATTTGGTAATTGATATTCGAGATCCGAATTCGAAGTCTAGTTACTTCGCTAATTAAGTTTATTTCAAAAATAAACGAAACGAATAATATACTGCCTTTCTACCAAAAAAGAGATGCGACTACAAAGTCACATTGCCCTAATTTGCCAAAGAAAAATAGGCCCTTGATTTGATTTTTAGGCAAATTTTACACCCAACCGAATTTTTTGGTTTGAAAAAATTTAAAGCCGAAATTCAGTTTGGTGTTTCTCTCTTGTTTCTCTCTGTAACATATTTTTCACATTTGCCTAAAGTAATATGAAAAAATATACTACCAAATGTGACTTTTGTGGTTTTGCATTGTGCAACTGCGAAAGGTGAAACTTCAGTTATTATGTACCTGTTCTAAAGCAACCATCAAACATTGCTAAAGAAAACCTATCTTGAATTTGTTAATTACAAATTTAATTCATTTAAGTGTGAGTTTTTTTTGAGAATTTCTATTGTAACACTTCTACATTTTTAGGGGCCGTTTGGTTAAGGGGATAAGGGGGGAATAACCCCCTTATCTCCAAAATTATACCCAAACGCAAAATAAGGGGGGTGGTTTTACTAAACCCGGAATAGTGGAATAAGGGGGGTTTAGCAAACCCACCCCCTCCCCTGGAATAGTGGAATAAGGTGGGCACGGTTTTCGAGATCTCTCTCTCTTTCTTTTTCTTTTTCATCTTATTCTTTTTATTCCTCTTTAACTTACCAAACACAATTTTTCCTAAACCCGATATAACTCTTAAACCGAACCAAACGCAAATTTACTCTAGTTCCGACTTAAACTATAATTTATATCTATCCCCGGTATAACTAAAACCCTCTTAAATCCGAACCAAGCGGAGCCTTAAGGTTACGGTAAGGGCATGTTAGTTTTCGAACTCGTGGTAACAAAAAACACACTAATTTATGGTGTGTAATTCTGGTCGTTTTATTGGATCGTGTACCGGGCTACTGCAGTGAGTTACCCGATCCGCTATAAAACGGGTCGGATTCGGGTTTAATGTTTAAACTTAAACTCGTGCGGCGGGTCGGGTCGGGTCGGGTTCGAGCCCTCCGAATGAAGAGAGCGAGACCGAGCGCGAGCTTCTTCTCCCTTCTCCGAATCCGAGTCCTCCTCCGCCGCCTCTCCGCCGCCGCTCCGCCTCCTACGCCGCCACCGCCGCAGCCACCGCAGCCCCGCGCCGCCGCCCTCGCCAGTTCTTAAGACGATCATCGTTCCCGCATATGGTTTCCTCTTCTTCTTCTTCGTCATCGTCTTCTATGGCGAAAGTGGCGGAGGAGGTGGCGGTGGAGAGATACAGCTACAATCCGGAGCTTCGATGGAACGCGCAGGTGGAGGCGTACTTCGCCCACGCCTACGGGGCCGAGCACTTTGCCCGGATCTCCAAAGCCCTAACGTACGCGCCGACCCTCGTGAATCCGTTCTATCTCCTCTTTTCTCCTCAAAGAATCGATTATTGGATGTATTTTTTAGGGTTTTCGATGACAATTTTGGGGTTTTTGCTATTTCTAGCAACGTACTTATGCTCGGGATTTAGTGTGGCGAGAGATGAGTATAGGTGATGATGGAATCGAAGAACAAAACTGATCGAATTAGCGTTGTCTATGGACATCACAAGTTTAACAGCATTTTAGCACCTACATTCTAGTACAGATGCATAAGCTTTTACTTTTCACAATTTTTGGATATTACTTTTTTAGCTCATTTACTGCATGTTGGAGTTGAATCAGATTGGGGGATCCAAAATATGAACATCAGTGAGCTTTTGAACTAATCAGCATGAAAAAAAAAGCCATTGTAGTACAAATCCTAGTGAAATGAACTTGGCATTTTTAATTTTATTTTCAATATGCCAATGCTGTACCTCTGACCTTCAATTGCGTGCCGAAATGTGTATTGGTAGGCGGCCATCTTGCTACTCTTGTATCCGAGTGAACACTCTCAAGTCCTCTACCGATGCTGTTGTGGAAAAGCTAAAGAACATTTTAGATGGAAACGAGGTGTGTAATGGTATTGAAGCTCATCAAGGAAAGAATCAAGAAAGAATGTCTAATTGTAACAGCACTTCCGGGGAAGCAGAAACACCTATTCAATATTTAGGAAGCTCTCCCATATCTAAGTGCCAATGTCCTGCTCTTGATAATGTTGTGTTTGTTAGAGGTTCGGGGCCACACATTCTGTGCTATGATCGTCTTAATGGCGATCCTATGAAGGAAGTAATTGTGAGTCGTAAATGTGCTGAAGCAGTTCTCCGAGGGGCTCAGGTATTTATTTTAGCTATAATTTGATTATTGTAATATTCTGTTGATAGCTTGAGTACCTGTAAATTATATTTTTATGGGAAATTTTGCTTGCTGGCAGTATTTCCTTTGGTCAGGCTCTCTAATGGGCACAAGTTCTACTGCCATTGTTAAATATATCTAAAGCTATTATTGTGCATCCAAGATGCATTTTAGATGTATAAAGTAGTTTTTCAAAAATCAAAATTTCTCGAGAAGAAATTGACACATACCAATGCCATCTGATAATTATTAGTACGTAATACGTGCCTGATATGAGCAGAGCTATTGTATGCCATGTTTAGGAAGGATATTACTTTATTTACATCATCGATTACCCAAAGTTCAACAAGTTGTACTTAGATATGTAATTTATGGTTCTTTTGGTATGCATGTGCAATAATACGTGCTTTTCTAGAAGCGTATGTGGATCTCTAGGATTTCTTATTTTCATCATCAACATGCTTAACTCTTACTCAGAAATTTTTGCTTGTTAGTTTCCAGCATATCAATCGCCATATCTACTCATGCAGCACTAATGGTTTAAAAAAGACAACTACATTATGATCAGATTTGAAGGGGAATTCCATTCTCTTCATCTGGTGGGCCGCTTCCTTGTCAACCTTTATTATTTGTTCATAGTTAATCACTTTCGGGCCACTGATGTGGCTTTAGAAGGGTGATTGTGTCAATCTATATGCTTGTCTGGCTCATTGTCACTCATAAATCATAGATGTTATTTTCTCTTAGATATCTCGATTCTTTCTATCTTCTAGACTTCTTCAAAGTATTTCCAAATCTGAGGCTTTTACATACCCCATAAAACATGAAGTTTCCATAAGTATCCCTCAAAAGAGCAATTATTTACACAATTACCCTTATCTTATTTTGGGTGGGCATCAAATTTATTGGGGAAAGTTTGTTTGTCTTACACGAATTTTGAGTTTTTGAAGGGCACATATATTGGGGAAGATTGTTAAGAAAAATTAACAGATTGCAAGGCTAGATGGTTGCTTGACACAACTATGAAGTTGCATAGTTTATTTTAACTTTTGAAGCTCGTGTGACAATCTGTAATTGTGGTGATTTTCAGGGGTATCTGGTTTATTTTGTCCTTGTAAAATTCCAGATTTTGCAGGAACATATACATGAATAGATTATATTCTAGGGGTATATACATATGTGTCTCGTGAAATTAATAGCCATATTATGGATATGGAATTCTTCTGCGTACCTTCTGATGATTTGAAGATTCTTCACATTTTGTGTGGTTCTGCTTTATTTGCAGATATATGTGCCCGGCGTGTTGGCTTGTAGTTCACATGTTGAAAAGGGGGACAGGGTCGCAGTATCAGTGGCTATTGAACAGCCTGTTGAGGATGGTGGGTGGTCTGTTGGTTTTACGCGTGGGACTGTTCTACAGGGCCTACAATCAGGCAAGTGATTCTAGCCACTAATTACAAGAATTGTTGGCGACTTATCTGAATAAATTAAATCAATCTCCTGTCTTGTTAATATGTTGATGCCTATACCAAATTAAATGCTCTTCTGGCTTTACTGTTTGCTCTTTAAAACAAATGAATCCAGCAATCAGGTGCCAAGTAAATATATCAAAACAGTAGCAGATATTTATCTCTATAGTTTTTGATGGGTGCTCCAATTTGTAGGACTCATCTTTATTCTTTGGGTCACTGAATTATGTATACTTAATTGCTCATATCTAATTGGTAGTCAAAATATGGCAGAACCCCATTACCGAGAAAGAAGTGGTCTGTACATTGGGCAAGGAAGCACTTCAATGTCAAGAGCTGGAATCTTCCGTGCTTCTGAAGGAGTTGCAGTAGAAATGAAAAGTAGAGTATATAAGCTTCCATCTTTTAATGGTATGCACTTACTGGAATTTTTGGAGCTTTCTACACTCTTATATTGTTTATAAAAATTCTTGCTATAGTTGACTGAAAATCTGATGCATGAACATTTTCATAATACAGAACAGCTTCCATCCTTTATATTTCACCTTATGTTTCCATAGTTTCTCCTTAAGAAAACATAAACACTTCACATTATATTCTACTCGATGTTTTTCTGACTTGTTTCATTTTCTTATTTAGATGTGCTTGAAGGAGAAATATTTCTTCAAAATTTGCCCAGCATTATCACTGCCCGTGTTCTAGGTATGAATTAGAAAATGATTTTCCTATGTGTTCTTCTGTACTCTTCTTGTTGGTAGATTTATCTCAATTTCCTCCATAAGTGGAATCTATGCTGCTGCTTTCTAAGATCCTCATCTGAAGTATTTTCGCCATGATATCTCTTTTTTCCTGGGTGGTGATTTTCTTTAATTAACAGAACATGGTGCTCGTACTCTTTCCAATGCGCCTTCTTGCTATCAACATTGCTTTGGAATGGATAATAAGGAACTCCATGTTATTTAGAAGCAACATCATTTGAGCTAGTCAAATAGATATCCATGACTGTTCCGTTATGTTACTTAGAAGCTACATCATTTGAGGTAGTCAAATAGATAGTCGTCACTGGCACTTGGCTAGTTCACAGTGTTCCACTTCTCAGTAGCACGGGGGCCTAGTGGCCTACCATCCAAGCGTCTGAGATGTCAACTGTATAATGACTGGGATATGGAGGTGGCATTTCGGTTTTGTTTATGCACTAGAAAGTAATGGAGACAAACATTCTATAACAAATACTTTGATGGATGTTTTATCAATTTATATGATAATTCTACGCATATCTAACCAAGTTAGTAGTAGTTTAATTTCTGGGCGAGATTACAAGTTAATAAGGAATTATATGATTTTTTTTTTTTTTTTTTTTGAATCTCCAAATTAATAAATTACTTCTCAACATGCATCTTTCACATTGTTTTTTCTTCATTACATAGCGGATGACTAGAAGTTCCAGGAAAGCAACATTTTTTATATTTGTAAATCTGGAAGCTGAACATATTTATTGCTATATAGCTACTTTAAAACATTTTTTTATATTTATGGTCATCATGGATCAACAAATAGGTTATTTTCTCACTACATGTTGTATTTGACTTTGATTATTTGGCATAGATCCACAGCAAGGAGAACGGATATTGGATATGTGTGCGGCTCCAGGAGGAAAGACAACTGCAATTGCTATCCTTATGAAGGACAAAGGAGTGGTTGTTGCCATTGATAGATCTCACAATAAGGTAGACTTATTGCTCCTCTAAGATCTTGAATTTTCTGTGCTCTTTATGTGCTTAATCTTATAAAAAAAGGCATTGTGTTTATGTTTCTCAAAATCTAGTGAAGTTGATTATGTAGTGAGTGCTTCACCATTAAAAAAACTACCTCTTTTTTTTGAACTTTGAGTGGCTAATACTTGGAGCAATATATATGGAGAAAAATTACATGAAACAAAATCATGAAACATGCAATGTTCAGGTGATGGAAATTTTGAAGTTGGCTGCTGAGATGGACCTACATTGCATAAAAGCGTATAAACTCGATGCCCTTAAATCTGTACGGAGGACTAATGAGGAAAGTGACGTTGCGGTCGATGATTGTATTGAAGTGTTGGATACTGTAACAGGAGATCATAAATCTTGTAAGCCTGCAGTTGGTGATCAGTTGTCTAATTCGGAAAAATGCCGCTCCAATTCAAAAATTGAACAAAATGGTAAAAATATCTAAATTTTATTATTTCTTGTTTGTATTCACAGCGAACTAGATGCATTCTGATAATCTTGATTCTGAGAAAGGAGATCGTGTAGATACTTTGTTGTAAATTTCATGATTGAAACTATATGCATTCTGATCATGTTGATTTAAAATTTTGAGATCATGTAGAAACTTTATTATGATTTTCCTGAAGTTTTGTTCTCATTTTAAACAGTCTAGAGCTACTTGTGTACATAACTGAACAACACAAGAGGGTGCATATACATTCTCTAAAGCATGCCCGACCATCTGCATAGGAATAGAATGTACAGCATTATGCTGGGTGCGCTCTGAGAAACACCAAGCACTTGGTGCTCTTCCACCTCAAATTCAAAACTATGGTGTCCAAAGTGGTGATTCATTCTATTAGACAAAATCTAGACCATGAAGTTTCGACGAACCAAAAATCTCAAATTCTCAAGCAATTTAGTAGTGTCTCAAATAAAAACTTAATGAACGGTCTAAATTGAAGAATCCTATTATGGATGATAGTATTCCTCGTTAGAAGATCACAGTCATTGAACTTGATCAAGAGGGTAAAAATATAACCTAGCAAAAATGAAACTGAAAAAAGAATACAACTAACTTCGGAGTTTTCTAGACCATGAAATGAGCTAACACCTTATATCACTTGTTAAATAATTCAATTTGCGTCCATGATTCTCATATTGCTTGGGCTCTTACTAGTAACCATCCTTCATGTTCTTTAGTTTTTAAGACTGCTACAATCATTTCAGATAGAAAGCTTTTTTCCAAGGCTGACCTTATGAAGAATGCACGAAAAATGAGAAATGGACCAGGAAGAAATAATTGCATGGGCAGCAGGGTTGAAAATTCGAAGGGTTTTATGCCTAATAGTTTTGATCGTGTTCTTCTTGATGCTCCGTGTTCTGCGCTTGGCTTGAGACCTCGACTATTTGCTGGAGAGGTAAGATTCTTTTCGGAGCTTTTACATGTATATCCCTGTAAAAACATCTAGTTACATATATACTCCTATTGTTTGTCCAAGCGATGAAAGATATATTGCGTGTTGGTAGGAAACATTGGAATCATTGAGAAATCATGCTAAATATCAAAGGAGGATGTTCGATCAAGCCGTTCAACTGGTTCGTCCGGGAGGCGTAATTGTCTATTCAACGTGAGTCTCATTCTCAATGCTCTAATTTTTTTTAAAAAAATCTTGACTATGTTTATTATTAACTACTTTAAATCATGCTTCATGGTTTTTTAGATGTACCATAAACCCAGGGGAGAATGAGGCTTTGGTTAGATATGCATTGGATACGCACGAGTTTCTCTCACTAGCATCACAAGTAAGCTCACTCGCTAACTTTCATGTGAAGCTACACCTTCTCTTATTCTGGCATTATCTTATTGAATTTTTTGCATATATACATCCCGAGCACGCGTGAACTTGTGCAAACACCTATCCAAAGTCGGTTTTTGTGTGTGCGCCGCTAGGCAACCTATTTAAAACAGTTTTTGCATATATAAAATTGGCAAGGTTATGAATGCAAATAAGGGCACGCATGTAAATACCAATCTTGCGGCATTACTTCTGCAATTTGCTTATTTGCAGGTGCTTATATACATACCATACAGTTGTTTTTACATACATAGCATATCATCATTTTTTGATTTACCGAATTAGTTATTGGCGAAACAGTAGTCATAACATTGTGTAGCTATAAAGTGGTATATGTTTATTTTATGTGTCAGGGTCTCTGATTTTTTTTCCCTTGCACTTTTGAACTTGAATTTTCAGCAACCAAAAATTGGAGGACCCGGAATTGTTGGTCGTTGTGAGTTGTTCAATGAAACATATGTGGAGTGAGTTCCTTTCTCTTCCGTTGCTCTTCTTCTTTTCAAGCCGCAGCTCTGTTCAGTTACGTCCTTGTTGAGCTACGCACGACGTATTAATTTTGTATTGGAATTGATTTATTGTTCGTTTAGAATAACTGATTGGTCATCCCTTGATCTAGCCGATTACTTTGCTACATTTCTGTGGAATTTTATCATCAAATTTTAAATTTCAAATTTTGATTTATCATTTAACTCTGCCTAAACTGAAACACGTTTCAGAACTGTTTTCTTATGCTGTTTTGTCATAACAGGAGATGGCTAACGCAAAGCGAAGCGGAACTTGTTCAGAGATTCGATCCATCGGCTTCAATCGATACTATTGGTTTCTTCATTGCAAAATTCGATGTCGGCCCCAAAGGTAAATAAGTGCAGGGTATTTCCACTTTCATAAGATCTGTATGCTGCGGCGACAGACAGATTTTTTTTGAGTTTCTCCTTTGCTTGTTTCTGACTTTAACATTTAACAACAAAAAAAAAAAAATCCCTGAAGCAGACTACAGCTAATGTTATTATGCTGTTCTCTTTCAGGGTAATGAGTTTTGCTGGGAATGACCGGAAATCATCAATTGCGGGATTTTTCATTGTTTCTGAGGACCTCTTTTTTTTTTTTTTTTTTTTTTTTTTTTCTCGGAGGATGATCGAAAGATGCCGAGAAGAGTGGCAGAGATGAATCAGGGGAAATTTTGAATTTTTGTATGACTTGTGAATTCTTGTATTTTTCGTAATTTATTGGGTTGGTTAGAGCCCTTAATGATGCCTCTTTATATATTGAAAATATCGTTTTTCGTGTACAATGATACTACGTGTCAATCAAGAATTTAAATATTCATCTGCACAATTTGTATTCATCGTGTCGTATCGTATTAATAAGATACCGATACGATACATCACCAATGTCGATAGTACAATTTTTTTTTTTTTTAATATATTAAATAATTTTTTTAATAAAATTTTTAAAATTTGATAAAAAAATATAATAAATAATTAAAAAAATTTATTACTAAATATATATATATATATATATTTTATTATTATGTGTCGGTACGTAAGTAAGTTTTTGAAATGATTTTCGTGCCACGATAGTTAAATCTTGGTTTAAACGGTAACATCCAATCAGATCATGCACAACAATTTTTTTCAGTTTGAAAATTTTATATGGTATAGAGGAGAGTTGATGGTCCACAGATGACGTGGTGAACCCGGTCCACGCCCAATACAACTCGCTAGACCATTCCCTTTTCCCTTCCTCTTCTCCCTCTTCTTCTTCTCCTACAACGGAGATGGAGATGGAGATGGAGATGAATTTGGATTTGGAGTCGACGACCACCATTGTCGCCCTAACGGAGCTCATCCAACGCCTCCGCCTCTACACGCCCACCTCCTCCTCCGAGCTCTCCGACCCCGAAAACGGCGACGATGATGGCAGCGCGGTCCCTCGGCCGGTTCACGCCGCGCCGGATTCGGGCCGGCCCTTCCTGTTCCGGCCCAGGCGAGCCGCCGTGTTGATCTGCCTCTTCGAGGGCGATCGCGGCGAGCTGCGTGTGATCCTCACGAAGCGCGCGTCCACCCTCTCCACCCACTCAGGTTCGGGTGTTCCGATGGATCTGTCCAGGGTTTTGAGTCGAAATGCGTTGCGAAGATTGGATTTTTAGCGGTTTTCGGGATGATCCTAGGGGGAGGTGGCGTTGCCGAGTTCCTGGTGTTTCTAGGGTTCAGTTTCTGAGAGAGATCTCTCTAGGGTTTTGCGTCGAAAATGCATTGCAAAGATTCGATTTTTAGGGTTTCCAAGGGTTTCTAGGGTTTTGATCTCTCATATTTATGCAGGGGAGGTGGCATTGCCAGGGGGTAAGGCTGAGGAGGGCGACAAGGACGACGCGGACACGGCCACGAGAGAGGCGAAGGAGGAGATCGGGCTTGATCCGTCTCTCGTCACCATCGTCACCGCACTCGAACCTTTCTTGTCTAAGGTTAAGCAAATCTCCATTTTTACTCCATTTTTATTCCTTTTATACATCATATAGAATCTTATTATTATGTACTCATCAAATTCATTGATCTCACTAAGTCGTTCCATTTTGATTACGGTTTTAGGAATTAGAAATAAAGGTGTTCTATTTCAGCTTCCATCTCCAGTAGGAGCAAATGCTGCTTTGGAAAGCACAAGTGAAGTGAAATTCTTAGCCTCCATAAGAAACAACAAGAAAGAATGGATAGAAGAAAGTTTATTAACTGCAATTACTTATATAATAAGGGATTCGCATCATCGCATTTTTTCCTTTGTATCGACATCATATCGACATTTCTTATTCTCTGTGTGTGTTCTGCAGCATCTTCTTAGAGTTGTTCCTGTTGTCGGCATACTTTCCGACAGACAAGCATTTAAGCCTATACTTAGTGCTGACGAGGTCGAAGCGATATTCGATGCGCCATTGGAGATGTTTCTCAAGGTCAGTAATTTGTTTCGGAGACATAAACTTATTCTCCTTTACTTATACTGATACTACTTAAGGTATTGGTAGTCCTACTTAAATTGAGTTATCCCAGGGTAGGTAATATGAGAAGAACAATTCCGACCCCTTTTGAATATAACTATCTCTCATCTTATGACAAGTTTGGATTTGTTCTCGATTGTCCTGAAATTGTTAAATAACTCCGAGGATAAAAAATCAGTTTTGTTGATTGTTGTTCTGTTCCAATTTCTTGTTAATACCATCCGTTAAAACGCTGTTAGAAGGTGAGCATGCGAAATCATTTGTCTCACTAAACCTGCTTCTGTAAATATTCCGAATACTTTAGAAACCTGCTACTGTTACTGTTTAGTTCGATTGCAGTTTACCATCCTGCGGTTCAGAAATGAAGGACATTGTGCTACCCCTGTCATTTGCCAACTGAATTTTGTAGCTAATCCTTAACATAAAACTGGGGAGAGGTTTTTGATGTTCTTCCCAAAAATTATTCCTGGCGAGTTTGTGCCCAGAACAAGAGTGTTCTTTTCTTTAAACTTTTCTTCGTCTGATAGATATAAATAATCTGCTTTTGAATGGAAATAGGACAAGAACCGGCGGTTCGAGGAACGGGAGCGGATGGGGGAGAAGTTTATGATACATTACTTCGAATTCGAAACCGAGGGCCGGAAATTTACCATATGGGGTCTCACTGCACGCATCTTAATCCATGCCGCATCCGTCGTTTATCAGCGACCGCCGGCCTTTCCCGAGCTAAGACCTAAATATAGAGTTCTTCGCCTTTAAATGAAAAATATGATTGTGTAATGCCATGAATTATACCCCCATTGTTTCATAGGCAAGGTCTCTCTTTTTCTCTCTCTTCAGTGTTCTGAGACCTGGATTAGTACTTTTGGCTTACATATGGTTGCAATTGTTTTCTTTTTTTTTTTTTTTTTTTTTTTTGCCAATTTGGTGTGTTGGCTAAAAGAGTTCCTCCATGGACTCCATGTATAACTATATACTTTTATAAGAATAAAGCCTTCCAAATTATAAATTATTTTTGATAATTAAGCTTTCAAAGTAATGATTCGTATCGTTAAATGTGATTTAATAAAATTTTAAATTTTTTTAAAATAAATTTTGTTATTTTTTTAAAATATAATAAAATTCATCAAGTATAAAATAAGCAGTCCCTCCTAAAAAAAAATTATTTTTTTTTTTAATTTAAGATCAAAATTATAAATTTTTATCTAAATAGTGAATAAATGTTTTTATAAAAAATTTAATTTATTTTAATTTTTTTACATTGTCAAATTAGCAAGTATTTTATACCGGTCGTTAAAAATTATCAATTTTAAAATATTTTGAATATATAATAAATAATATAAAAAAATTGAAATTTTATTTTTAGAAGTTTTAAATATTTTAAATTATATTTAATGATATAACCATTAAAATTTTATAATCGAAAATAACTTATGAATACGAAGTCCATTGTAGTTATTAGAATATAATAATCGAACTCTACTAATATGTCTTCTGTATCCGCTATATATGTATACTAATTTGGTTAAAGCCTTCAAAACTTACTGGAGCTGTAACACATTTTGATCCAATCTCCTCTGCGAGATAGCTCATACAGATCTCAGAGATGGAAACAATGGCGCATTTGCGGCAGCTTTTAAGGTCAGAACTGAAGCACCCTGATGCTACCAGGACTTGATGCTTCTGCAAAAGCCAGAAGTGCACACCCATCGTATGATGCTACACAGAGCAGCAGCAGCAGCA
Source organism: Tillandsia fasciculata (assembly GCA_029168755.2). NCBI lineage: Eukaryota > Viridiplantae > Streptophyta > Magnoliopsida > Poales > Bromeliaceae > Tillandsia > Tillandsia fasciculata. The sequence goes on from CM054942.1 coordinate 3,864,395, forward strand.
GCAGTATTGTATGATACCACACAGAAGCAGCAGCAGCAGAAGCATCAACAGTGAAGGACATTTTCAACATGAAGCATCAACATGTCACTGAAGCATACCTTGCTTTCCTACAGAGAATGATTCGGTACAGAGAACTTCAATTGCAGTCAGAAAGTGTGTACTCCAAAGGACAACAAAAAGGGAAAAGGCCAAAAATACAAATCTAACTCAATTCTCTCCGCTACAGCTACGGACAATAACAGTCATTGTGGAGGCACAAACAAATAGGGCAAAATTTGTGCCATCTTCTAAACAAAAATTATGTAAAATGCGCTTGTTTCTCATAATTCACAGTAACATCAACCTTCGCCAACCCCCTTGATTTCTTCTTTCGCCGGCTCTTGTTCTTATTCTTGAACCGCATCTGTGACTTCATGCTCTTTTCCCATTCTTTTTTGTGCTTGTTGTAGATAAACATTGCAGCTTGGGCATCCTCGATCTAACAGCACAAGAAAATAGAATGAAATACAGATTCGTAAGCCAAATATCCAATTTTGCCTCGCCTTTAAAACAGCTTCTCACATAGAGAAAGCAGAGCCTGCACGCATCAGACAAAAGATCTAGAGCTTTTGGCGGAGTACAAAGCCAAAAATAACTCATAGTGAGGATTTTAGAAAGAGTGCCAATAAGGCACTTCTACAAATAACTCCACTCAAACAGCACTGCTGCAAAATCCCTGAATATTTTGTTTAGTCAGACTCCCAACTTCTTCTCGAGTAGAGAAGTTCTTCGAGAAGCTGAGCCTCAAAGGCTTATAACAGTTTGCACCAAAGTAGGTTATTAGATGCTTATAAATATGTGCCACCAGTGTAACTACCATAACCGCCGCCACAGATTCAGAACACTAATTATTCTAGCAACAAGTTTCAAGTTATCGAACAATATATACTGCTGTGAAATAGAATCACACTTACAGGACAATGCTCCCTCAGTTGGATCTTAGCACCGAGAATTTGAGACGCAAGATCCTTCAAAGCCCTTCGCCGCCCCTCCCTAAAGTATTAGCTGTACATGTCAATACATTTGCAGTCCAATGAAAAGTTGACACGTGCAATCCATTCATAGTATACAAGTAACAACAACGAACACAGGAACATCTAACCTCCGAAAAAGCTCAAACTCCGAGGTATCCCTGATGGCCTTCTTTGGATGGCTCAGTAGTAATACCTATAAAATCAGATTTTTTTTTGTTTTTCAATTTGATAAACACGATATGGTACCCACTTAGGCAATGAAACTCGAAATTTATGAAACCTTAAGATCATTGTGCAAAGCATGGCCCACAAGGATTCGTCCTTGGATCACATCAGCCACTTGCTTCTGAACAATCCAAAACTCTTTAGCTGATAACAGCAGAAGAATAGAACAGTAACAATGGCATAAATCATCATGACAAAAAGACATATTCTACATGTATGCCCCAAGAAATCTGCAAAATTGGAATTCTCGTATATGACCTTTAGAAACTTAATTCCTTATCCATATATTCCATCGCATTTCAAAAATGCCCCTCCTCAAGAAAAAACCTTACATAAATAGATGAATTTGCAGGAAAATAGATGTAAAAGCTCATCCGCCTCCCGTAATCACATAAAAAACATCGATTTCCATAAAAGGCTAAAATAGAACAAACAGAGCCCACCTTTTTTCATGTGCTTGGGGCGGATCCCACTTATATTTGTACGAAAGTCAACTATACGTTCTACTGGTCGAACATACTCATCGTATACAACATTCCCGTATGAATTGACCTGAAAATAAAGCAAAATTAACCATCCAAGAATAAAAAGATGAGGTAATGGCGACACCCGCGACTACCTATTATTGAGCTAATTGTGTGTCTCTTTCCTTACAAAGCTGAGCACCGACATTTCAGCAAGAGTAATATATGCTACCCACATTAAATGGCTGCTTATTGCAAAACTAATTTGGCATGTGAAATTTTGATTATAGAGAATAAGAACAGTTCTCATTAAGTTCTGCTTTAGGATACAATCTTCATCCTAATTTTTTTTAGATTATATGAGAAAAATATATAATGAAAAGTGGGCACTGCTTCAATTAAAATCGCAAGGAAGAAACTTCACTTAAAATTATAGCTTGTACCCTCATCCATTTTGATTATAACTTGTACTTTCATTCATTTCTATTTTTAAAAAACCTAAAACTTTCCCAATCAACACATTAAGATGAAGCAAAACTTCTCAAAAGGACCTAGTGAGAGTTTGAGATATTTGATGCAAATTACAAATAGCATACAAAAGTTAGACAATCTCAGCATTCCATCCATGTCGTTCCGGTCCGCCATAAAGCGTGTTAACTTCCCAGTAATCTCATCGACTTGTCCACATTTATATAACACAAATTGAACTAAATGCATATAAAAATATCGCAGTATCAACTTAACAATGACCAAAAAAATTACTCAACTAAGATACCTCCCTTACAACATAACCATTTACACCTTCGAAAAATAAATACGATCTCCTCACATGCTAGAGCATTCAGCTTCACAAGATCAACCAGCCATTATTTCCATATTCATTTTCTTTCTAAAATGCGGTTTTTCCACACCATTCCACTTTCTAGCAAATGCATTTATCTAACTGAGCATAAATACCATCTAATCAGACGAATTTAGGCATATTATACATCAATTTTTTTTTTTTTTTTTGCCAATTTGATCATAAGCAATAATAAACATATAAATGAGTCATCTTTTACCTATCTTAATCAAAGAATGAAAGATGTATTTCTATTTCTCACCAGTGTGACTCTCCCAAGTGCACTCTTGTTCCCCTCCGAGCTCACCCCGACCATCTCGCAATCCATGGCCACCACCTTCGTCAAGCTTCAAACAAAAACAACAACAACAAATAAGGCGAGCAGAGATCAAACTCGTTCAAATCATCATCATCGTCGGAAGAGGAGTAGAATCACCTGGAATCATCAGAGGTCGGGGCGAGGACGATCGTCGGAGGAGGAGACGACGAATCGTCCTCCGCCCTCTCCTTGCGCTTCCCTAGGATCGCGGTGGCTAGGGTTTCAGCGTTGGGGCCGGAGAAGGGTTTGGGACGAGGGGCGCGGCGCCATTTGAGCTGCGATTGGAGCTGCGCCCAGTTAGGGTTTAGGCTCGAGGAGGGCGTGGGCTTGGGATTAGGGTTAGGGTTTATCGTCTCCGTTGCACCGTCGCCCATCCGAAGCCTTTTTTTTTTTTTTTTTTTTTTTTTTTTTTTTTTTTTCTGTCGAAGGTAATTCAATTCACTTTTGCGTACCTACGAAACCATATTAAAACCATGAGCATTGGGATAATTGCATATATGCCCCCCACAAAGTTGAGATATTGCATATTAATTCATATACATTTGTAAAAATAATAATTACCATAATTTATTATAATAACTATTCTTATTTTGTCCTATAAAATACCAATTACTGCATCACAACTATTTTTATCATTTGATCTGCTTTAATATTTTTCAATAATTACTATTTGTACATTCTAATTTTATATATATATATATATATATATATATATATATATATATATATATATATATATATATATATATTATAAGTGTACATTATTATTATTATTTATTATTTTAGTCTCTATGATTTTCCAAAAAATAACTCAAAAAAATATTTTTTAGACCAAAAAAAATATTCTTCATTCCTTTATTGATTTTTTAATTTTGTAAAATTTTATAAAAAAATAATTTTTTTATTTTTCTAATTTCTTATCTATTAAAATATAAAAAATTAATTTTTATGCGATAAGATTTTAAAATATATATTATAATCGAATAGCAGATAAATCTCTACAAAATTTAATTTTTTATATTTATTTATTTAAAAATTTTAATTTATTGATATATGTCTTTCTAATTTGTTACCATTAGTTTAGTATTTATTTTTTAACAGAATATAAATAAAATATCAATTTTATCCTTATAAAATATCTATAGTTCAATATAATATCTGAAGAGATAAAAAAATAAATTTATCTTACTCATTCATATATTTGTATAACGAATATTGACACAATAAAAATATATATGAATAATTTAAAAAATTTAAAATAATAAAATTAAAAGATTAAATTTTATAAGAATAAATATGATAGGTTTATAGAAAATTGTATAATATTTTATTTTTTTCGTACTTTTTGCTTTTGTGGTGGACATGTTCTCTAGACCCGGTGTACAACATGTACAACTGCGTCCGACGTGGCGTCCGACGTGGCACTCGTCCTGGTCCGTTTCGGTGCGTGATAGGAAGCGAAGGGGAGGTTACGTTATCTTATTTGGCCCCGTGTCGGAATTTGTCCTCTTTTTTTTTTTTTCTCCCTCTCACGCCCCTCGTCGTCCTCGCCAAAATCCCCACTTTTCCCCCAAATCTCCTCTCCCGACCCTCGAATCGAAGCAATTTCGGAGATCCCTGGCGCAATCGGAGGCGATCTCGAGCTCCCCCAGCATGAATTCCGATTCCTTTCCTCGCTCGGTTAATTTCTCGGTATAATTTTTTGGGGATTTTTCGCCCCCTTTTTGGGTTGTTTTTTCTCTCTTTTTTTTTTTTTTTTTTTTAAACGCGATCTGGTCATCTTTTTGGGTGTCTCTTGCTTTATGCGGGTGAAAAGGCATCTTTCCATGTGCGCCGGGGTGGAAATTTTGTTTTTTTATGAGAAAAATTGGATTTTAAAGGGAGTTTCGTAGGGCATTGGTGTGGGGGCTTGATATGGTGTTGTTGGATTGCGTTGGGGATGCTCTGAATTGGGAAGGGGTGGGTAATGAGGGGATGATTGGGAGTATTTGCTTGGATTTGATCATGTTGTGGTAAGTGTGGTAATGGGGCTTTTAATTTGATTAGCATTAATCTAATATGATTGTTTGATTGTTGCATGTAGTTATTTCGTATATCTTGCTTTTATTTTTGAAGCTAATTATGTGATTATCACCCTATGAGAGAACAACATTGAAGAACTTTTTCATATTTTCTCTTTGATTGTAAAAGAAGAGCTTTTTCTTAGTAGGTGATTTTTGTAGGTTTGGTGCATTGTGCAAATATTCCCTTTGTTTTGCTTTTAATTCATGGGATATGCATGCGTGGATGCGCTAGACGGAGAGACATCTTGGTGATGATCTATTGCTCGCAGTATGAAGAAATTCTCTTTGTTCTCTTTGTTTTTCCCCCATTGGTGTAACTTGAAACTGCAATGCATTAGATGGTGTGATGCATTAGTTGGTGTTATATTTTTGTAATAATCTATGACTCGCCATATTAGCTTCACTAAGTTTGTGAAATTTTATTTTACTAAAACGAAAATTTTGAGAAATTTTATATTACCCACATGTTTGAACTCAGTAATGTCTAGATTAAAGAATTAAGTGCCATATTTTGGGCGATATTGCTACTCTTCTGTATGATATTTAAAAGCATGTGTCCTTTGGATAGTTCTGATTATACGTATTGGGTTTTGTGAATTCAAGTTCTTTTTTTTTTTTTTTTTTTTTTTAATGGAGACTTTATTAACTTCATAGAAAAAGGTTGAGTAATTAGTGATACATATTATTTCCAACGTAAATTAGTAATAAAATATTAAGGACTGCCTTTATTGTGGCCACAAACCACTTAGCACCATGAATCTCTTGGTTGCTGTGTTCCAGATTTGCACTGCTGGATCATCAAAAGTAGGACCTTTTTCCTGCTAGATGAAAAGATTTTTCTATCAAATCAAACAGATGTGACAAATCATGCCTCCTTATTTTTGAATGTGGAATATGTTTTATTTAGTATTAGATTAAGTTTGCAATCTCATTATAGATGTATCAATAATCCTAGATCTATATAGTTAGATTTTCCTCTTTATGGTTGTAGTGATTAAACTGAAATGTTACCTATCCATTTTGGTTCATTTTGTTTATAATTATAATTATGGTAAGTACAGTTTGAAGTTAGGTAGTCATATATTTTTGAAAATATTCCATCAAGGTGTACAAGCTGAACAATGATAACTGGGCTTGGCTTGGCTTGGTGTTACTTCGGGGGGTGAAGTTTTAAATCCAGTACTAAGTGCGACTAAATTTACCATTGTTTTAGTCACTATTTTCCTAAAAACAAAGTTCGCTTTCATTGCATATCTTAGTTTAGATGTTCAATTCAAATCTATCCTTGCCACTATCTAGTATTTTTTCGTTCCATCTTATTTGCACCTGTTAATCTTATTTATAACCTTTTGTCATGTATTACTCCCCTCTCATCCCTTTATCACGAACCTCCTACTTGAACAATACTCATGGAAGTGTGTTTTCATGCCTATCAGGTCAACGCAATTTATTCCTTTTATGTTCTCAGAGTTTACTGTGGTCCCAAAGATTATTCTCTTTTCTCCTCAGTAATTATCTATTTGACTATGTCAATGGATTTTCGTTGCTTATCTTTTTTCCTTATTAATATATATATATATATATATATATATATATATATATATATATATATATTCTTCAGGGCTAAGTGCTATGCTTTCATCTTCTCTTTGGCTAGTAATGTTTAAGGGCCATTACCACTACTGGCTTGTAGCAGCTGATGCATTTATCATGAAACTAATTTGTTAACATGCAGATGTCTCTAAAGCAAGGTTCGAAGTGCCGTGGCACGGGGGCGTGCCGCTCGCCGCCTGGCACGGTACGGTACCGGCACGCCCCCGTGCCGACACGTGGCACGCTTGCGTGCCAATGGATACGCATGACCTCCCAGTGGCACGCTCTGGCACGGCTTTTTTTTATTTTTTTTGTTCCCAATAAGCTCTTATAATATTGTTTTGAACTGTTTAGTCAAAAAATTATGAATATTGACTATATATAGCTTACTACACTTACCAATTGACATACTGATAATTGTTTTTAATATATAAAGTACAACTATATCTCATAGAGAATAGAAATAACAATATAATAAATAAATTCTAAATAGAAATAACTATATCTCATAGAGAATAGAAATAACTATATCGCATAGAGAATAAAAATTATGAATATTGACTATATATAGCTTACTACACTCACCAATTAACATACTTGTTAGTTGTGACTCAAAATCAGAATCGCTTCGATATTATGATTCAGGTTCGCCGACGGCTTCGCGGTGCGACTTCGAAATTTTGTGGATGTCTGTGGTGGAAGCGAAGGCCCGAGCCCGAAGCCCACCACTGACATCGGACGGGGGGTGCGGGGGGCGGAGCCCCCCCCGGTACGGATCCGATCCGCTAAGGAAAAACCCTAATATAATTACTATGCATATATAATTACTATGCATTACTGTACACATGTGACTAAAAAAAAAAAAAAAAAAAAAAAAAACCTAACTATGCCTGTTTTAAAAAATACAGAAAAAAATCTAAAGAAAAAAAAAAAAAAAAAAAAAAAACAAAAAAAAAAAAAAAAGGAAAACGGGGCCGTGCCGGCCGGCACAGGCCGGCACGGCCCGCGATACCCCACAGGGTATCGCTCCGTCTCGAGCGATACCCTGTGGGTATCGCTCGAGACGGGGGGGGGGGGGGTGCGAGACCCCCCCCTGTACCGTGCCCCTCATTGAGGGGCACGGTACGTGCCGCCCGTGCCGCCCCGGCACGGGCGGCACTTCAATCCCTGCTCTAAAGATTGTAGATAAATGGAATATCAGTTTACACTAATGTCATTACTAATATAATTTCTTTGACTGAGCTTTTCTCCATTTCTGCAAATGCCACATTTGAGATATGAGAATCTATTATAGCTGTGCTTCAGCTTATTCTAGATAAAAATGCCACGAAGTGGAGTGGCTTAATGGTTGAACATCAGAATAAGGGAAATTCACATTCACGTGAAATAGGTTAGCTCCTCATTTTATGTCCGCTACATGCTATTGTTATCATGAACATGGACCATGGTCAATCAACGAACAACTAATTGTTCTTCTAGTTGATGAATTAGTGCCAAGTCTTATGTTCATTGGTGTGAATGTGCCTTGAGGACCATGTATTAATTTCTAAGAGTGGAAAGAAACACTATTTTGGTGTGAGTTATCATTTCCTTTTTTAAAAAGGAAAAGATATACTCTGGATAGTAGTTTTCTCACTGCTTTGGTATGCCAAATAGGACCAAGTTATGGAAGTTTACTCATCTAGAGTGATCTCTCTCTATTTGTTATATCTATATGTGTTTTTTTTGTTTGTTCATGCATAGTTTTATACATACAATTGTATAATTCTACAAATATAATTATAACAATATCTCAATAGTACTTAGAAAAAGAAAACACGATGTTTCTTATATTTTATATTCCCTAAGCAGATGATGATGGTGTAGAACTCACAAGCAGGACCGACAGATTCGTTGAGAAAACTATTTTGAGTTACTCGTCTCAAGTTACTTCGCAGTGATTGACTTGACTATATTCATGAATTCAAACTCCACCAAGAATTATGATTCGACAAGAAAATCATTGACGTTAGGTAAGGTAGCCAACTCTCTGCAATTTCCTCCATCTACAGAGCCTTTGTTGATGATTTTCATCAATTATTCAATTTGTTCTCTCACATGTTCGTGGTTAGGCCACTGTCTTATAATAGAACGTGCTTCATTAATATCAGTTGGAATGGCCATTTTTCTAGTTCCAATGGTCCAAACCGACTCATAGGTAATAATAATACTTTTTTTAGCTCGAGATGTGATCTGCAATTACTTTTAATTGTGCTTCAAGTTTACTTATAGTATTTTCTTTGCTATATTGTCTAAGATTTTTTCCAACGCACGCAATAATAATAAGTCCTTTAGAACGTGCAAGACCATAATTTCTTCCTACAATGTCAATTGATTCGTTGAATAATATACGCGTTTCAAAGTGTGCTAGAATGACCTGATGAAAATCAAGGTCTAGCGGCATCTCTGAGCTCACTTCACCATTTGCACCTTGTACACAAAAAACCTTCACCCTTATTACCAAACAGGCCCTAAAAGCTTAATCATCGTGGAGGTCACAGCATCTTTTTCAACCTTGTACAAGGTTTTTAGCCCTATTTGGATGTTGGAACAATTTATTTAGGATAGCTTATACGCTAGAAAGAGCTTCTGGTGTGATTGCAAGCTGGGAATTTGATTTTAGTTCTTTGGAAGGTCTTGATATCCATGATATAGTAGGATGGCGTACTTCACCTACGAGGTGATTTATCTTATTTAGAAAAAAATGACTTGGAGGCCTAATATAGTATGCTTTTCTACACATCTGATCATACTTCTCATCTACCAAATACTATAAGCTTCTTGAATAAATGAAAGAGATGTTCTGAACACGATGTTCATGCACCAAATTGGACCTTAGTCTTTGGGAAGCACCAATGAGCGAATTTTTTTTGTGTCGGAGAACTGGAAATGCAACAGATTTAATCAAGAAGTAAATTAAGTCATTGGCGTCTTGAAAGCTGTGCAAATTCTGCCAAATATCGAAGTTGTTCTCAGCCTGCTGTTTGTATATCTACCTTTAGTAAAGAGCCTACTGTGTTTTGATTTTCAAGTTGCTGTGTAGAATTATTGGAAGCAAATAGGTGATTTCGCTAGTGAAGTTAGCGCTGTGGTACCGCTAGATCTTGATTTTCATTGGGTTATTTTAGGTCACTCTGAAAGGTTCATGTTATTCAGCGAATCGAATGAGTTTGTAGGAAGAAAAATTGGCTTTGCACCAAGGTTTTAAGTATCCATCGGCACGGGCCGTATCTACCGTGCCGTACCGTGCCAATAAGATGTACAGCCAATGACAGAATTACTAGTATTTTCTTAATAAAGTTCAAATATTTGATAAAGATACATAATAAGCAATTAAAAAATTTGTTGCTAAAGAAATTAATATTTCATGCCATTATGTGTCGGCACGCATGTATTTTTTGTGATACTCATCGGCACGGCTCGGTACCGTGCCGTACCGTAGTTTTGGCACTTAATTGCACTCTGTAGAATACTGAATATCATGCGTATGTTAGTTGAAATTTTGAGCAACGTAGTAATTTTTTCTTAATAATTATACTTGAAGCTTAATTTTAAATGATTGCAAATCCCATCTCGAGTTTGAAAAATAGTGTTATTACCTATGTGTCGATTTGGACAACTAAAACTAACGAAGTTGCCGCTTCAACCGATGTTAATGAAGCACATTAAATTATAATAGAGTGCCTCTAGGAACATGTAAGCTAATAAGTTGTTCAATCGACGATGATTTTTTTCGAAGGCTCTATAGATGGAGAAAATTGTAGAAGTTGGCTGCTCCACCTAATGTCGACGACTTCCTTGTTAGGTCATCATCCTCGTGATGTCTGAATTCGTGGATTTAATCAAGTCAGCTACTGAGAAAGCATTTGTTGTGCCACTTATGAGTTCTTTATCTTGTGCTTAGGGAAATATAAGATGTATGGAATATTAGTTAAATTATGCGCTACAAGGATAATGATATAGTTGTACAAACTATCATTAGTAAATAGGAAGGTCCCTTTTGAAAGTTGATGAGTTAACTTTCTAAGTAATTTACCCAACTTGCTGTACTAGGCTTACTTATGCACTTGTAAGTATCATACTTACGCTCCATTGAATCCTTTGGAAGACATATACCTAAATTTTATGGCTACTAATATGTTAGTGATGTTAAGCAAAGAATTAATTGTAGTAATGCCATGATAAACCTTCATCTAATTTTGGAAAGTATGAGTTAATCTTTCCTTTGATCTATGATTGGAAAGTTAGTATTTCACGTAGGGGAGAAATTAGTATAGTCTACAGAGCTTTTCCGTAGTTAGATTTAGGTATTTTGGGTTTTAAATAGCGGCACTTGGCGCTAATGTGCTATTTGTGAAAGGGAATACGGACAACAGAGTAGTGAAGTTCGACTTTCTAAACAACAAAGTAGTAAAATTCCAAAGTGCTAAGCCACTGGGGAGATTCTTGAAGTTTTCCTCTAGGCCACTCAGGAGATTTTTGAAGTTTTCCCCTATACTTTTTTGCTATTTGTGTCTTGATACTTTTCCTATTTCATTTTCTTATTATCCTTCCCCAAAAATGATTTCCATGTGTTTCCTTTGCCAAAAGCCTAGAAAAGCAATCACAGCCATGCTGAAGTCTTCTAGATTCTTTTTTTTTTTCTTTTAATAAATCATTTATTTCTTTTGCCTGATTCTATGAAATTTCGGCACCTAATTTTGTTGCACCTTTCTGTTTTGTTATTTTCTCTTCTTTTTTCTTAAGCACACATCTATTTCCAATTTTTGTACGTAGGCTCTTTAAGAACTAAACAATCTCCGCATGTGAATTATCTTCTCCTCTAGTGTCAGAAAGAAGTTCAACCAAGTTTTCATCCCCTAGTAGAAATGATATTCATTCAAGCATCCCATCATCCAACCATAACTCAAAATCCAGCTAACTTTTAGTATCTTGTAAAATGAAAGTTTTTCTGACTCTTTGTTTGCTTGTTTTGCACGCAGAGACTGATACCAGAGATGACAATCAACTATTATCACAGAGTTTGAGCAGTGTTTACAACTAATCTCTGGTGTCCAAAAAGCAGTATTTTAACAGATGGCATATAGAAACATTATCTGCACTCATCAAATATCTGGTATTGAACCTGAGGAAGGCCACGCTCAAGGAAATCCTATTGATTTCCCTAACAGAAGCGCACCACTTTCCATTGCAGCAAGCAATGCTTCGAATACGGAAGTCCAACATTACCGAAGTTATCACAATAGAACTATATATCCTGGTAACCAGTATAATTATTTTCCGAATTGCCACCCAATTCCAAATCTAGATGTTGGTTCTTCTGTGACTTCCAACTTCTACAACCCCCACATTGGACCACCCTTATCCTCGAGCAGAGTTTTTGCTATACCATCTCCCATTGAGCACCAAGCTATTGTTGCTGCTAATATGGATGGGTTTGGAAGAAACAGTAATTTGGTGGAAAGTGCAAGAGAATCTAGCAAGAGGAAAATCATTGAATCCTTTCCAGGAAACTATTGTGCTTTTAATGCATTTCCGAGCTCAAGTTCGTCCTCTTACGAATCTGGCGGTCCTTTACCAAATGCTGCAACTTTTACCCCATTAGAATATCGAGGAGGTGAAAATATACAACCCCCAGAGGAATATTCTAGAACTGTGAGGGACTTTCCTATTGTGCATCATAATAACTACTTCTCTCCAGCGAATTACGGGGGCCAGTCATTCCAGCCTTCAACTAATACATGGGTGGCTCAGAATGGGAACAGTATTTCTAATGGAGGAATACATTGGAATTACGTTAATGGAACCAGTGATGTGCATGGTAAGTATGCCATATTTCTTTCAATATCTTTTTTTTTTTTTTTTTTTTTTTATCTATGATGTATAAATGAAAAAATAGATAATTTACTTATATCTAAATGATGCTGGCTCTTTACCTTTTATTTTTGTGTGAGACAACATTTGATTTATTATTGGTAAATTGCAGAAAACCCTCCTATAAATATCATGATTTTCACTTAAGTCCCCTGAAAGTTTAAAAGCCCCAATTCTACCCCCGTTGACCTATGAGCAGAGTAATAGATATTGTCTAGCGTGACCTCAAGGAATGATGCAAGTGATGAATGAACACTTACTGTTTAAGGGGGTTAACATATAGGTCAATATTTCTGAGACGCATAGTGAAAATCGCGATACTTATGGGGGTTTCCGTACAACTTAAATTTTGGTTAACTTGGAGCACATAAGAATCTTATAATGAGCTTAGACCTCTCAAAATTAGATATTTTGCTACTCGCATATACTTCCTTAAATATAAAAGTTTGGAATTATGACTTGATTCCTCTGTCTTTCACCAGGTAGCTTACATCATGGATCGTTACCTTATTTTCAGCAAAATCAGCCACCTCTACAAAATATGCAACCTCATGGTCTTGTCCATCATACTGATATGCCTGCCAATTACCAGCACCCTTTCCATAACTTGCTTATCGGAGGCTTAAATCCTTCGAATAGTGGTCCTCATTTAGGTCACAGATTCCCACCTTTTCTATCCAATGCTGAACATATTTATAGAAATCCTTGGCATTTAATTCAGGGAAATGCTGAATTCAACCGTGGAAGTGTGAGGATGGTGCCATCAGAGGTGAATTCTTTTTTACTTTCTTTTATATTCTTTAATGCATGCAGCATTTAGTAACTTATGCTTTGCATAGCATTCTTTCTATGTGACATGAAATAATTAGATATATACCTCCGCTAAGATTTATGTGTATGTCCCAGCAAACTCTGAATTTTGTTTTCAGTATGCCCTTGAAAAACTTGATTTCTTACATATATACCCTTGTATTTGTGAAAATCTCCCTCTTCAGAGGACCTTTTCTATACCAAACCAGCTTTTCCTCATGTATGAGATGCACTATCAAGAGGACTCATACTGAAGTTCAGATGCTGTGGAGAGCTAACCATATATGTAAATAGATGGTTTTGCTGGGATATATATGTAATACTGTAATAAAATGTAACCTTCAAAAGGGAGGTGTGGATAATTTTTGACAATTATATAATCCACACAGCACATGTGATTTGAATAGATCATTTAACAATCACATCTCTCAAATTTAAATATCCCCTTTTCAGACGAATCATTATCATGCATAAGAGTTTGCATGCTATAAATGTCATAAATTGAAATGTGCTACAATCAGTTCATATGTTTCATAACATTTCTTTTATACTTGTGAAGTAATCTTGGAACAGGATGTACAGTATTAAATAAGTAATTTCTGGTCCATGGCAGCAAGAAATGCTGCCAATTTTTTGAATAATAGTGCATCTCTAACAAGAAAATTTATTGTATGCCATATACTCCAATGTTAATGTACTCCAATCTTAATTTATTGTATCTCTATACTTGCTTGATGCTAGCTGCAAAAGACACATAATTTTGAAAGCTCCGAGTTGGTTTCTGAGTACTAGATGATCTCCGAGTACATATGTGTGTATTGAAATTTTTGGAAAATAAAACTCTCTAATTTTGCTGGAATGTAAGAAGCATTGCAAAGTGATCTTCTTTTCTATATAGCATGCTCCTTTTGCGGAGTTCTCAGGAGCTGATGAGCACAGAGACATGCGATTGGATATAGACAGCATGACTTATGAGGTAAAGGAAATTCATAGTTGTTGGTTCTTCAATGCGTTTCTTTGCTCCCTTAACATGCTTTATTTGTAATTAATCATGTGAACTAATAGATCATTGTATATATAATAGTCGTAGTTTTTCACTCTTAGAATCTTTATGAACCTAAAGAAACCATTGAATATCAATTACAGGAGCTTCTAGCTTTGGAAGAACAAATAGGAGACGTCAATACTGGCTTGACAGAGGAATTCATCTCAAAGAACTTAAGGACTAGTAAATACATTCCATGGTTGAAATCATCACTCTCGGATATAGAGTCCAAATTTGATCAAGAGAATGAAGCTTGTGTTATATGCCAGGTCTGTTTTATTCTTGTTGCCCATGAACTCCTCCGGTGTACATATATTATGCTTGCTAGTTATTATTAATAAGCGTTAGGCCTTGTTTGGTTCCATTGCCCTTTATTTTTTTTTTTAAACACAAATCTATGCGATCGGATGCGCTGATAGTTGGATCTCTCTATTTTGGCATCGATGGTTAGGTTGCGATGCATGCAGATCAAATGCGGAATAGTGTCTTCTTCTTTTTCTAAAAGAAAATTGCAAAAAAAGTTACTAGTTTCTGTTTCTTGTTGCCACATTGAGGTATCGATTGCTAGCGGTCTGTCATCTACTGGCTGGAGAGTAAATTTAAGCTCCAATTTGGAGGCTTCTGCTTCTCCTGCGGCAGGAGCTCTTAGGAGTGTTTACAGCTCTAATCAAGTAACAGTCTTGCAGAAGCTCTAATCAAGTAACAGTAAAGTGATTCTATCTATTAACATGAACGAGAAAAGAAAAGGAATTCAAAAAGAAAAAAAGAAAAAAAAAAACTCTTTGTTTGCAAATCAATACTCCATTATTTTCCAACTTGGCAAATCGATTCCTACTTCGATTGATACATAATTTTTTTTTCTTCTTCTTTTCTCAGGTGGAGTACAATGAGAGAGAAACCATAGCAACCCTCGACTGCGGCCACAAGTACCACCGCGCCTGCATCAAACAATGGCTGCTGTTAAAGAACCTGTGCCCGATTTGCAAAGTGTCGGCTTTATCGATAGATAGCAGGAAGGGTCGAGGGTGTTTAGAGTAATCATTATCATTTCTCCGTTGTTCGATTTTTGTAAATAGAGATGAATAGATTATGTTGCTCCCTTCCTATTAAAGCCCTGTAACTCTCTCTCCCCCTTTGCTGTGAAAAATTTAAACCTGCTTTCCATGAAACTGTATAGATACAAGTTTAAACATTTTGTCCAAATTGTAGAATAATTCTTCTGTTGTTATGTGGTAAGGTGTTACTGCATTTTCGCTCCTTTTCGGTGCACTTCAACCTTTGAAAAAAGCTGTTGAACATGTGAAGCATAAATATACTAATACAGTATATTAAGCTTATTATTTATTTGGAAAAAATATGTCTATTTGACATATTAAGCTTATTAAGTTTTTTTTTTTTTTTTTTTTTTTGGTAGTGAGGTTCATTTAACGCTAATAGATAAAATAAAGTTGTAGTAAAAGTATATAAGAATATTCTTTTGTATTTTTCGCTGGGCTGAGACCGAATTACGCTTGATTTTCTTTGATTTTATTAATAATTTGGTTCTATAATATTAATTATATTTGTACATGTTCTTAATTAGTTTGATATGTATTAGTTCCAAAAAAGTGATCAAACCAAATTTAGTCATTTCAATTGATTACGTTTTTTTTTTTTTTTCCTGATATTTATTTGGATTTGATTTTTTTTTTTTTTTTAGAGAGAAAAAAAAACTAGGCTTTTTAAGACCCAGTAGCCCATTTAGGCCCACTAAAGGCCCATTAAAGGCCCTTTAGGCCCATTAGGGCTTTGCCCAATCCTTTATAACCCCGAACACCATATAAATACCACCCCATCGAGCGGAGGAGGAGACGACGACGAAGAAGGCGATCGCTAGGGTTTCGCGATCTCGACATGGGGACGTTCAGGGTGAGTCCTCCCCCTTCCCTTCTCTCCTTTCCACTTTACTGATTCTAGGGTTTCCATTGCTTCCCTCGATTCCGCCATTTCCTCTTTCTCTTCGTTTCTTCGATCTAAATCTCATGGATCTAACTATTTTGATGGGGGATTTTATTTGGTTTTTGGCACAGTTTCATCAGTACCAGGTCGTAGGGAGAGCTCTTCCGTCGTCGGGGGATGAACACCCAAAGATCTACCGGATGAAGCTTTGGGCGACCAACGAGGTCCGCGCCAAATCCAAGTTCTGGTAGGGTTCCCAGAGAGTTTTATGTTTTTTGAAATTCACCATGGTTTTTGAAGGTATTATTCTCAAATGTATAATGTTATTTATTTGTTGTAGGTACTTCTTGAGGAAGCTTAAAAAAGTGAAGAAGAGCAATGGACAGGTTTTGGCGATCAATGAGGTGCATTTCCTCTCTTTCGGTTTCTTTTAATTTGCTTATCAAATTTCATTTTTTTTTCTTCTTGTTCAATCAATTTAATTCCATCTTTTAGCTTAAAAATCGAGCTTGTTGCGATTTTAGGACATGTATGCTGACATTTGCGATAGCAATTTAGGTTGAAAGTGTCGTCATATGGTAATGCAGAGATCAATCGGAAGTTTTAGATCGATTATTGTACAATGTACAGAGATACTCCCGGTATCAGCCATCATTATGTGGTTAAAGAATGAGGAAATGTTGCTTTTAAAATAGTTCATTTACTGCAAAATTATATAACTAGTGACTACTCCTGCTAGAGGTACTCATGATGTTGATTCTTAGGTTCGCACGATAATATTATCATGCGCATGCCATCTCTAGTCTTTCCTTTTCTGTCAGCGAGCTGGTGTCCTCATTGAGCTTGAGCAATGTACTGACTGAGTGACTGTGCAGTTTGGTCCCTCGGTTCAGAGTTATTGGAGTTAACTAAGTTTTTCCGCTGGACATTTCATTAGTGTGCCACCTACAGGAAAAAAAATCTTAATGAATTATTCTAAGGTTTCTTTTTCATGTTTTTTATTGTTCTTTTACTTTATTCTTTTGTTGTATTTTTGAACAATTCCTCACTAATTGAGAGAGAGAGATCTATAATGGATCTATAGGTTGATTGGTTTTTCACTCGGACAGAGTCCAGCATAGTGAGATGCAGATAATTTAGGCTTGAATGGTTGGTCAATGAACAATGACAGTCAATCGATGTAGGAAGATTTGGTTCTCTAAAGTCCTTATTTTGTCTCTCTATGTAGGAAGATTTGGTTCTCTAAAGTCCTCAGGTTCAAGAGTGTTCTAGTGGGTTTAAGAGTCTAAGGCCCTGTTGGGTGTCGGAATAAGTTATCCAAGAATAACTTATTCGATATAAGAATTTTCTAGTATGATTCTAAGTAGAAAGTTTGATTTTTTACTTCTTGATAAGTGTAGCTATCCATGATTTTGTAAGATAGCATATTTCACCTACGAGGTGATTTATCTTATTCCAAAAGAATTGACTTGAAAACGCTTTCCATCATCCAAATGTACAAATATTTTGAGTAAATTAAGAGAATATACCGAACAAGACATTCATGCATACAAATAGGGCCTAAAAGTTTTAATATCGCTAACTTCATCTTCTTTCTTATAGTAGATAGTTTTCTTTATTCACTAAGGGAGTTTAGGACTTAAATATCACTGCATACCAATTAGTATATCACATTGTTGCCATGGATTTGCATTACTTTGTCGTATGTGTTCTCTTTACTATAGACTTTCGGATGCATGAGTTTCAGCATGTTTTTGTTTATTTAGGCACCATTTGATAATTGTTTGATGGAGAATATTGAAGGATGCTTACAATTGCTCAATATATACAGCCTTGAGATCTCATGGTTTTCAGAATATGATTAATCAGCTCACAAGTGGACTTCTGTTCCTGAAAAATCAGAAGTATTAAAATTTCAGAATAACTGAAAACCAAAGCCTTAGACCGTAATCATGAAAGAAACAAACTGTGTGCATATCCTGTTGTGGCATTGTGCAGAGTACTTCCCCACCAATTTGCTACACGAAATTGGTTAAAATTGTGTTGCTTATTTACTTTATACATTTTGAGAGTTGACCGAATCCATCCTAAATGCTCCTTGAAATACATGATGAGATGATGCTTTGTCAGGCTGTTTTCATGTTCAAGTCTAACACTTATTGTTTAACTATTATGATTTGACAGCGATTCCCTGGAAAAATCAAGAGTTGCTTAGAGACAACATTAACATAGTATGCAATTTTATATTTGTTGTTGAAATTAACTATACGTTCATTTTGCGCATTTCATTTTAGTCTGAATTCTTTTTGGTCATTAACATATATATAGAATTATTGATCTGAATCTGCTTTATGAATTACTTTATGGTAAAAGTTCATAGACCTTCCCTAACTACAGCATGATACTCGGAAAAATAAAGAAGATTTTGTTGCCTAACTCTTCAATTAGTTTTGATACCTTTTTGTGAGAACTTAGCAGATCTTTCTAGCTTCTTCACCAGAATATCCTATAATCTAATGATATATTTGGTTGCTTGATGAAGATATTCTATGCCTTTTTTTGACAGATCTGTTAAATTATAGAGAATTTCCTGAAGTCCATATCAGTGAATGTTTGGTATTAAAATCAAAATTTCTCAAGTTTAGCTAACAATTTCAGACTGCCATATTGGTTCTATAAGTTTGCTTCATCCTCCACCCCCCTCATCCTCCTCATCTTCTTACAATATAAATTGTAAATTGCCTTTTTCCAGATTTTTGAGCGGAAGCCGACCAAGATCAAGAACTACGGCATCTGGCTCCGCTACCAGAGTCGGACTGGCTACCACAACATGTACAAGGAATACCGCGACACCACCCTCAATGGCGCGGTGGAGCAAATGTACAACGAGATGGCCTCTCGCCACCGTGTGAGGTTCCACTGCATTCAAATCATCAAGACTGCCACCGTACCCGCCAAGCTTTGCAAGAGAGAGAGCACGAAGCAGTTCCACGACTCCAAGATCAAGTTCCCTCTCGTGTTCAGGAAGGTGAGGCCGCCCACGAGGAAGCTCAAGACCACCTACAAGGCGTCGAGGCCGAACCTGTTCATGTGATTCGGGTAACAGTCAGATTCGCTGAGTGTGTGTGTGTGTGTGTGTGTGTGTGTTTCCTTTTCTCTGTTCAAGTTTAATCGGATTCGAAGAAGGCCCGATCGTTGGTGAGCTTTAATCTATTATATTGTGGAGTTTATTGTTTCAAAGTTTTTGCGGGAATCTTTTTGTTTAGCGAGCTGTTTCAGTTTAAGTAACTGTTGCTTTTTCTGGAGCTGTGGTGGGAAGGAACTGCAAAAGATGGTACGACTGTGTTAATGCCTTTTAGCTTTTGCTTCTGCCTGAAATTTACAGTTACTGGTCAAATATTAATGAAAACATCCTATAAGAAAGATTTTATACGCAAAATGGTTTAAGCTTAATCAGTTAAAAAGGCCGAAGTTTCCCAAATTGAACAAAAATCAAGCAAATTGCTTAACTTGCCTTTAACTAGTTGGAACTATTTCCTTGCACCGGGCTCATCCGTTCGGAACGCAGATTACCGTACAACGAAGGATGGACGGCTGTCAGATGGAGAGTGCATGACGTTGGGATGCACCGGGCGCACTTAAATAGCTCACTTTGTGCACCGTAGCACGACTCAAAATGGAACGACGAACCCGAAAAGAGATAAGGCAAAGAATCTTCTTCAATTTTTTTTTCTTTACTCCCTCTCCCTCTCCCTCTCCGGGAGAAATGGCCACCAGCTTCGCCTCTCCCTCGATTCCCCACTCCCCGCTCCTCCGCTTCGCCCAAACTCCCACCAAACCCTTCTCCCTCCCCTTCTTCGCCCAGAAGCGCTTCCCCAGAAGCAGCAGCAGAAGCGGTGGCATAGCGAGGAGCTTCTCCGCCGCGCCGTCTCCCGCAGGGAAGTTCATCAGGGAGGATTATCTCGTGGTAAATGTCGCAATGTTGTTGTTGTTGTTGTTGTTGTAGATTTGTGTCGAATTCGTAGGTTTTCTAAGTGTTGTTTGGGTTGGGTCGGTTCCGCTTTTGTGGGAAGCAGAGGAAGGTGTCGGCGAAGGAGGTGCAGGAGATGATCAGGGGGGCGAGGAGCGTTCCCCTTGTCGTCGATTTCTACGCCACGTGGTGCGGGCCCTGTGTTCTCATGGCCCAGGAGCTCGAAATGGTTTTCTCTCTTATCCCCCACCTCTTCTTTTGTTATCTAATTAGCCCTAATTCATATTAAAATGTGGGAGTTGAATCGTGTATTTCAAAAAGCTGCACTTTATTAATCTATGCTTTTATTTTAGTAAAAATGTACAAAACTTACCGCAGCACCATTTTGATTTGACTGCCTAATCTTTCAAAATTTTGATTTTACTATCTAATCTTTTAATTTGTTTGATTTGAGTCGGTCAACTGGCGCTTTAACTTCAAAATTTAAGCGAATTACTTGCTTTAATGGATTTGTAGTTGCGAGAATTGCATGAATTATACTAATTAACTAAATAAGTAAAGATAATTTTAAAGTCTCAAAGTGCCGTTGATTGATTCAAATCAAACACACTGAAAGATTAGATAGTAAAATTTAAATTTTGAAAGATTAGTCTGTCAAATCAAAATAACCCATGGTTCAGGTAAAATCTATCTATACATTTTTACCTTTTATTTTTATCTTACTGTAAAGATTTACCTTTAAATAGGATAGTAAAGTAAAATTTTCCGCAAACCATAAGATGGTACAACATAGCATTTTTACCATCCTTTAGTTTGTACACTTCGCTATCTTATTTTACAACGCGCCCTTGCAGTGAACCGACCCAGAATAAAACCACAAGTAGGTAAGTGTAACTTTTGAACCATTGGGTGGTACAGTGAAAATGCACAAAACCATAAGGGTGGTGCAAATTGAAGTTCACCAAAATCATAGGATGGTAAAGTACAAAACACATGGTGGTAAATTTTGTACCGTCATGTGATTTGTGATACGTAAAATAGTTTATTGAAAACTAAAATGAAAACCATCGGAGGGCAATGTGATATACACTTTGCACTTAGGGTGGTGAACTGCCAATACGCCATATCATGTGGGGCATTTTGAAGCTTTTCCTTAAACCTTATCTTTTGTTGGTTCTGGTGATTTTGAAGTTTTCCTTTCTTGTGTAATTGTAGTTCCAAGTATCGTGTTATGCTAAATATGTGGTTTATCGCCAATGGAAATAGTTAGCGGTGGTATGCGTGAGATTGAAGTTGTGGAAGTTTATTTTGGTCGCTTGGTTTAATTAAAGGAGGGTCTATTTTGCGAGTTGTGTTAATTAAAGTTTTTAAGGTCATTATATGGAAATTGCGAGCCTCTTAGCATTAAACATTTTTAAGGTTTTTTATATGCAAAGTGGCGAATCTTTGTGTGTTTTCTGTGTTATATCCTCTCTTCTGATTCTTCTAAATTCTCTCTTCCTGTAACCTCTTCTTTCTGCAAATCAAACTCAGCTGCCGACTTTCTCTCATTCTTACTAGTAGCCAGATTCAATCAATCCTATTTCTTCTGGCCAATTGATCTTAACATGCCAGCTACCTGAAATTACGTCAAATACGAAGCTTAAGAACTTACTCTGAGTACACAAACGCTTCGCGGGTTTGTAGGGGATTATGGAAGAAGGTGATTTTATCTGCAACTTGTGGATAATTGCCGAGTAAAATTATCATGCGGTCTATGTATAGCTCTTATCATCCTTCTTCTCTTTCTTTTATACTCCCTTCTCTTACATCTTCCATTTCGTCATTCTTAGTTTTAGATCTTTTATTGCCAGTAGCAAGTTCTGGAATGCATGGTCGGATATCTCGATATCAGTATTTACACGCCAAGTGTCACTTTTTAAGAGTTGACATGCGAATAATTATTATATTTCGTAATTGCATTTGTCTTCCTGTTTCAGCTATTTACAATGTATTGGATAATCACCTACCGCCGTCCTCGTTCATCATAGAAAAAACATCACAATGACATTTTCATATATTTCTTGCAGCTCGCCGTGGAGTATGAGAATAATGCTTTATTCGTCAAGGTGGACACCGACGATGAATACGAATTCGCGAGAGATATGCAGGTAAAATGGGTTATTCATGGATTAACCTGCAATTATATTTCCCTCTTTTTTTTGTTCTAGGACGGTACCTAACCCTTCAGCAACTTTACAATCGGCAGGTCCGTGGCCTCCCGACATTGTATTTCATCAGCCCGGATCCGAACAAAGACGCCATAAGGACCGAAGGGCTCGTCCCGCCAGAGATGATCAAGAACATTATCGATAACGAGATGTAAAAGAGACCGAAAAACAAGTAAACAAACAAAAAGAGAAAGAAGCCTTTGCGGATTCTTCATGTTGTTCAATGTTTTAGCTGTCAGTCTCTGCTCTTTTTTTCTTTTTTTTTCTGCTTGAAGATTAGTTGTAGCAGCATGGGACTAGAGAGTTTGGATCTAATTGATAGTTTAAGTTTATAATACCATTTTCTCTTATTATATCTTGATCCAAAATAATGTTGAGCATGTAGGTTAAGCAAGGTGTGTTGGAATTATTCTTTTACTGCAGTTTTTTTTTTTTTTTGAGTAAAGAGGTGCCTAAAAATCTTTACACATTCCAACTTCTTAAAACTTCAGCATTTTTTGAGTAAAGTAGTAAGCAGTGCATTTTATAAACCATAGAGTGGTAAAATAGAGTTTCTTTTTGTATTTTAAAGCTTGTGGCTTCTTGCATTTTGGCTTTCTATGATTTATAAAAATGTGGCATTTCATTCAATCTATGTCTGTGATTTAAAAAATGCTTCCTTCCTTTCTTATCCTAGATACAAGATTTTATAGAAACCTAAAATACAAAAAAAATTGAGTGTACATCTTACACTCCATCATTCTGATGTGAAGTGACTCACCCTGGCCACTTGAAATGACCAGTGAAATAAAAATTTATTGCAGGATGAGTGGGGCGTACATCGTACTTACACCCCATCATTTTGAAGTGAAGTGAGTCTCACTGGCCAGTGAAAAAAAAAACTATCGCAGGATGAGTGGGGTGTATATCGTACACCTGATTTCGTGTCTACATATAGCATTGCTCAAAATACAAACCTCCTAAGAATAAAAGTGCTACACTTTGAGTCAAGGCATAATATAATTAAAATTGCACTATAGAAACATTTTATGCATACAAGATTGAAATACAACAGTAGAGTAAATGAGTATAGAGGTCCCTAATTATTTGCTAATTAATTTTTATGTCTCCAAGTCATTTTCAGGGGCAAAATGGGTAGATCAGTAGTTTCCTTTTCATAATAATTTTTTTTACAAGATAAAAGGATATAAAGTGAAGTGAAAGGCATATATATTTGCAGGAGAGTTTATTATTATTATTGTTATTATTATTATTATTTAAAGGGTTGTTAATTACGGAAGGAGCCCAATCTACGGACGATCGCATGCGGACGCGTCCGCAGAGTCCGGCGGCGTGAGGCGCATATCCATCGCCGACTCCTCACTCGCTTCTCCGAATCCGGCGCCGAATTCGCCGCTCAATCTCGCTCGAGATCCCTTTCCCCATCCACCTCAGGTGCGATCACTCGTGACCCTCTATTTCCCCCAATTCTATTTTATAATTTTTTATTTTTTTTATTTTTATTTTTTTTTTAAGAATTCGATACAAGAATGCGATGATGCTCCATTGATCACGTTTCCCTGTTTAATTTTTTTATTTTTTTTTTAAAAATTATGGTTATTTTTTCATTTAAATTCTCTCTCTCTTTTTTTTTTTTGCTAGGTCTAACTTTATTTTATATTTTTTCGATTTTTCTTTAATGAATCTAGTGATTTAAATTGGGAATTTTGTTAAAAATCAATGGTAATTTCGTTAAATTTAATTAATAGCTAGTAGTTGATAGAGGCATTAATTAAAATTGACATTAACATTATTCTCAAAAAAATTCAAATGTTGAGTGGGTGTCAATAAAAAAACAATACTAATAACAATAAAGTTGATGATGCTTTGGTTTATTGGATCCTGATCCTGAAATAGTCACAAATTCACAATGTTGTTTTGTATCTGTAAGGAATAAATGATTATTGCTGATATTTTTATCAGAATTGTTGTATAATAATAGTGATCCAATGCAGAAGCTTTATTTTTCAACTCTATATATATGTATATATATATACTGCAATAATTTATGTAATTTGTTAATGCTAATAGTTGTGTGGTTTCTTGGGAGTAATTAAAGCTTATTTCTCTTCTAAGATTATCTAAGTTAGTGTTTATTAAGAGGATTTAGATATGGAATTATTTAAGATGGTTTCGACTTTTATAGCTTATTTCTTAATGTCTCAGACTCTGGAGCTCACACTGCAACAAATTCTATTCTGAGAATAAACATTATGAAGTACTTTTCTGCCGAACTCTGGAGCTCTTAATTTTGTGGCCGTAGTTTCTGATACGTATAAAAATAAGCTTGTATATGTTGTTTCAAACATGCGAAGTGTAGATCACCAATTTCGCAGTCTTTTTTCTTTACTGTAGTTTTATCCGTAGTCTTTATCGCGGACAGAAATGTTGGATCATCAAGGGAAAGTACTTGAGAGAAAACTGAGTATTTTTGGAACATCATAGCTTTTAATCTAACTAATTTTGATAGTTCTTTGATTTGCGCCTGCTTTCTTTTGATGCTTTCGATGCTGCTGGAACTTAGTGGACAACCTGCTTTCATAATACAAGTAGTTTGATTTATGCTTCTTATATTGTATGTTAGTTATTGTGTTTCTAAAATTCCGCTCGCTTTGCTCTATTTTGTTAATCTTGTGAAGATTATGCTATTACAAAATTTGAGTATGTTGTGTTCAGAATATTACGAGACTAAACAGAGAAAGAACCCTAATATGCAGTCGATGTTTCATATTTTGTACCGTATTGGTAGTGCTATATTTCCTAGTTGGTTTACTTTTTCCTTTTAGCAGGTCTGAACGGTGCGCGAGAAGTTTCAATTTCAACCGGAAGATCAAATGCAGGTCATCGGCCAACCAAACTCGATGGTTAACGATGCCGTAATCGACCCTTCGAACTCGATGATTGATGACGATAATTGGGATGAAGACGACGAGTGGGTAGTCGTGAAGAAACAAAGAATCACCATTTTGATTCCGCCGCCGTCACCTCAACACCCTCGAGGTGAAAGTGTGGTACGAAGGCGTGACCAAAGTAAGCGCACGAAGAACAGCCGAGGAAGCTCGCTTACGCGAAAAAGAACTAATCACAAGCAATCGAAGAACAAAAGTGATGCTGAAATTAATAGTGGCAGCAAGAAGAAGTCTTCTTTAAACACTTTCAGTGATAGAGCTAAGAACAGCGGCGGCGTGCCGAACTCGCAACCTATTTGTTCAGATCATGCTGTTCAGAAGGGGAGTTTAGGATTTCAGAGTAATGTACGAAAAAGTAGGACTATAAAAGTGGAAGGTATAAGTCCGAGACTGCCGACATGCCATTTGAACATTGCGAACCGGCGGATGCGGGCGTTGATGTTGGAACGAAAGCTTAGAGGGCTTGGCGGGCTGAGAAAATGGCTGGAATCGAAGGGTCTCGGCCAGTTCATTCGGCTATTTGAGAGGGAAAAGTTGGGTATGTATCAACTAGTTTCTCTCTCTATGAGCAAGCTCAAGGATATGGGTGCTTATGCTGTTGGGCCAAGGAGGAAGCTCATTCATGCTATTGACTCACTCTGTGAGCCTCACCATTTTTGAAGGCTTGTATTTGATCAAGTGTGGATTTGAGATTGTGTGTTATCTCAAATCCCTCTGCCTTTTTTTTTTTTTTTTTTTTTTTTTTTTTGTATGCATCTCATTTTGTTAATAATAGAAAGCTAAAATTTGACTAGTTTTGACTAGGGTTGATTTAATCCTGGTTGAGCACTTTAGTAATAGATTTATATTTTGAACTCAAGATTTCTATGTATTAGTAAAGACACTTTTTGCTTCTTTTGTTTTTTCAATTTGGAATGTTTTACATGCACTTCAGTTTGCACTATGCATAAATCTGATTCCTGTTAATCAGATTACGAGTAATTGCTCCATTAGTTGTGTTGTGTTTGGTTCATCTTATAAAGTTCAGTAATTCTGATAATAAAACAAGGCTCACTCACTGTCAGAATTTACAAGGACTAGAATCAGAGTAGTTAAAATTTGTATAATTGAAGAGTTTTCCACAAATTCAACTGAAGGAGCCAATCATTTCATTTTTGTCTGCTTCAATCTACACCATGAGAGTAGGAGTTTTCGCAAACGAAGTCACTGCAATACATCTCTGAAATAATGCCCTTAGCTAATCAGTTCAATCAGTTCAATTGCTATATAGAAGTTTTAGGACAAGAAAAATGAATAGTTAGATAATACTGCAGTAAAGTCCAACCAAAGAATTAGGTAGATCACTTTGTTCAAAAAGCGACTATAATCCAAGCAGTGCAAGATGATTAAGCAGCACAAACCAAAAAAGGAAAAAAAATAAAAAAAACCTTTATTAGAGAACATGGAAGAAAAAGTATGGCCATTAGAACTAGGTTAGGTCACAGATAAACCACGAAGATCCGAACTTTTCCAGTTATTATATACATGTAATCGAAGATCAGTTTCCAGCCATTGGATTAACTTAATGATCTGCAACCCATCTAAACAAGATCACCACAACTTCTGTAGGCCTTTCTACTCGTTTCAGTTATTTTTTATCCTGAAACAGCGATTCCTGGCTCCAGATGTGATCGTCGGTTTTCAAGCTTTCGATCAACCACCGCAGTACAAAATAACCACTCGTAGTGCACATTGAGGCGATGCGACATTCACCCGGCTTCACCAGTTATATTGGGCTTGCTTTAAGGGCCTGCCATTGAATTATCAATTCAGGATAAACAGTAAGTTAAAAATGCCGCATAGTTGGACATAACTGATAGGTTATTATTTGCTTGATTTCCTGAAATTTATATATATATATATATATTTGCAGACATATTCCTGCAAATTTGAATGTCCTTATACGCCAATCAAAAGCTCAAATTTCTTTAAAAAATCTTTTCTAATAGAGAGAAAAAACTCTCCATGAATTGCTACAAAGGGTTGTGCATAAAAATTCAGACTATGAGGGAGTAAATATGCAAATAGATGAATTTGCAGGGACATACACGTATATACCCCCTTTGTAGAATTTTGAGAGGTTAAAATGTCCGCACTGTATTTCATTGTCTAGGACTTGTAAGAAATATGGCAAGAGATTGTGAGTGTACCTTACTCTGCGAGGACGTGACAGTGGTCCGCCACTGAGGATTTTGTGTAGCTGTAGCTCTATCTGTGAACAAAGTTACCACTCTTGAGTGTGTCAGTATATCCGTCGAAAGCCGAGGCGGCATATCTCTCATGACCCATAATACAAATCCTGACGGCACCGACGAACCTGCAAGAAAATTTTCATAAAATGAGAGGGCCAGAATGATTAATGAAGTTATCAATAACCGTATGGCTAGTTTGCATTAAAACACCAGATTCTCCATCCAGGGTTCATGCTTGCGAGGAGTCCATTAATATTTTGAGAACTCCAAAGAATGATATGTTGTCCCACGTAGAAAAAAGAGAAAATTTAACTTCGAATGCAACCGCACCAAGCAATACAAAATTAGAGAAACTCTTGATCACAAAATACGTACATATTTAGCACAGATCAGTCACAGTGAGTGTAGAGTCGTAAGAATTGTCTCAAACACGCAAACTAGGCTGAATACCTAAAATAGATCTCACTGAAGCTTCCGACTTTGTGCTTTTTAAAATGTCTCCAGATTCACTCTCAAAAAATAGATCTAATTTCTTTAACTTCTTTAACATGCAAATTCATGTTTTTTTATCGCTTCTCATGTACTTACCACATACAAACAATTAGCCTTGTCCCCAAATTCACTCTCAAAAAATAGATCTAATTTCTTTAACTTCTTTAACATGTAAATTCATGTTTTTTATCGCTTCTCATATGCTTACCGCATACAAACAATTAGCCTTGTATATTTATTTTCTTATGCAGCATCTCTTCTCATCAATCTTAGGGTTAGCAATTTTCAAGTAAAATGTAAGAAGGAAAATTACCAAAAAGATAATAGAGAAACATGAATACCGAGCTTCCAATGTTGTTGAAGTGCTTAGATGGCCAATAGGAAAGCACCTGCAACTAACATATGCAAGTTTTGAGATAAGTGAATGGGCTGTTATATTATTCTACCTGCCTTCTATGTAGTTGAATAACCAAAAAAAAAAAAAAAAAAAAAAAGAACTTACTGGAACATTTGTAACAAGTGCTAGTATAGATGAGGATGTGAAACATACGAGACAAACAGCAGCTAAACTTACGACCTGCATAGATAGTAAAATCAAAATGTCCCAAAGACATAAGCTAATAATATAGCAATTACTTGAGGTTATATTCCATGTAGTGTCTCATGAGCAATCGATTAACTCAAAATTCAATAAGTCCGGCGAAAGAGAAATAGAGAAAAAAGTTACAGATAGAACAAAATAGTACCTTCCACATTTCAGCTGAGACCATTTCAGACCGTACTTTGCTCATCTTTGAGAATAACAGAAACCCTGAACAAGGCCAAAAAAAAAAAGGGGGGGGGGGGGGGGGGGGGGGGGGGGGGGGGGAAAGGAAACGTGGATAAATGTATCTCAAAGATAAATGTATCTAGACTTAACAAATCAGCATCATCAAGATAATTACAAATATCACGTGTATTATCTAGCACTAAAGAGTGAAATAAGCAAATCTATGAAAACTCCTATAACATATGGAAACAGCAGATGCCTAAAAAAAAGATGAGATAAAAGCACATACAAAATGAGTTTGGAACAAAGCCAATTACGAGAAACATAGAAATCTGCCACTAACATTCATCAACCATTGGTTTAGCCAGACAACCACCTAGACCTAGAAGCTTTTGGTAGGTTTCATTGTGATTAAAGAACATACAGTGAAATGTCAACACAAAAAAAGAGCATCTCCTTTGATACTTCATCTATTGAAAAGCAAATCCTACTACTCTGTAATTAGAAGTTAATGTTGATGCAATCGCCTATCACAAGATAAAATCATAATTATCTATACGTGAATATTCTTTAAATCTAGTTCTCTTTGACAGCGAACACTATCTGATAAGTGTAAAACATTGATAGGAAGAGCTGAGACATGAGACAAATATTTCTCCGTTTCATTAACCACCTAAACAGTACAGGAAGTCTGGGATATCACAATTGACCAGATGTGGAACAAAAATAAAGGGATATACGAATATACATCACTGTATTGGAGCATTTTCCAAGTTTCACAATATCCAACCTTCCATGGAAATTGCAATTAGAAGAGTAATACTTAAGTCGGGATAGATGACAAAGACTGAAACGACAACATTACTAGCAAACTAATATGTAAAACAGATACATCCTTCTTGCTCGTGATATAATTAAAGAGTAGGAAATGTAAAATATACAGTTGCCACTGTAGCAGATAAGAGTTCCTCACCATAGCACCCAAAAGCACCACCTAGTAGAAGGATAGCTGCAGAAAAGATGTCCAGATAAACCTGCAAAACAAAGAGGTCAAATTTAATAGAAGTTTATCTTATTTACCAATGTCCAAAAGTTCAAAAAGGCAATGTAGATTCAAATTTCCAAAAATTCCATAACCAAATGATACTCAAATAATTAAACAAACAAAAAGAAAACCATGAATAGGCTGTCAGTTTCTCTGTTTGTATGCTGAGATGGCTGAATCTCACCAATTTAAAGTTTTATGAGTAAACCATTTTGTATTGCATGTGGAATTACCATAATATCATAAGGGTAGTTTTCACATCATACACAAAAGAATCTTTTTTTTAATGAACAATACAAAAGAATCTTAGCAATTTAAGGATGTGAATTCCAAGACTCAGATAGTGTACGATAAGAACAAACAGATGTTTGAACTTTTATTATTCAGAAACATTTTCATCAGGTGACACGTCGATGAAATGTTAATTATGCTATTTTAACAAATTTAAAGGACAATGAGGATTGACAGACGTAAAAGGCAGTAAAATTTGATGCCATAATATGTTCGGTAGCTTCAATGGTTGCAGTTAACTACCTTTGTCACGAGCGAAGAATCGATCAGATTTCTTCCTCTACCAACCCAGATCAGAACAGCAAATACAGCCATTAAGACAAATATCAGGACAACAACCTTCAAAAAGAAAAAGAAAAAGAAAAAAATACTGGTCACATTATTGGGGACAAAACAATGAGAGTAAGGAATAAGGAAGCCTAGCTTTAGTAAATGTTTGTGCAAAGTGCAAATATATAAGCAAATTTATAAAACATGTTCATGACATGCTATAAAAATTTGAGATATATTCAGATAGATATGGCACTAAAGTATTTACTGACACATATATTACTACTAATATTCCTACTAATACTTTTCCAAATACGCCCTTTAGAAACTTTGTTTCTTATGTATATGCCATTGTACTGTCATAAATGCCCTGTGTGCAAAAACCATCGTACTACTAAAACAACTTGCCAGTTGCACCCCCATGAAGTGCATTAGATTGGCAGCTTATGATAAGCATAATTTTGTAAGAGACTGCACTTCCAAGGGGTTTATTGGAAAATTCAGATTGTGCATGTATTTGATGACTTATTTGCGGGTACTTGTACATGCAAAAGCCCCTAAATATTATATCACCTAATTAAGATGTCAAGATATGACTACATAAGCAGAAGAATGGTGAAGATACATGCACCAAGCGATAAGCACAAATACCAAGATCACAAACTTTTGCCGGCTTCCAACATGAATTGATCGAAATGAGCAGCATCGTCTACGAACATCAGCATGCATTGCACCTGGTTTATTTTTTCTTTTGTCCAGCAAAGCTTCGTTGTAAGTACTTTCATCATCTTCCTCTTCTTCGTCGTTTGTTTGGTGACACAGATCAACCCTGTGACAGAATTTTGGAGCATAAGGAAAACCTCCAATATTTGGAAACAACAGTCAAAAATTTCTAAATAGCATGGCACTTGAAATTGAACAGC
This sequence comes from Tillandsia fasciculata, assembly GCA_029168755.2. Taxonomy (NCBI): domain Eukaryota; kingdom Viridiplantae; phylum Streptophyta; class Magnoliopsida; order Poales; family Bromeliaceae; genus Tillandsia; species Tillandsia fasciculata. Next base: position 3,895,768 of record CM054942.1, read on the forward strand.
TAAGTCACAAAGTGAAGGCAAAAGTAGAACCTCAAATATGATTGTTTTGAATATGAATACAAACTTTAGTCCTTTTTCAGATAATTCCCAATGTTACTTATCACATTCTTCCTTCCTCATGCATTAACATTTCATAGCTGCAACGCTCCGTTAACATACCCCCAAATTATGCTTTTATGATCAGAGCAAAAAATATAGTTTATATGAAAAATATGAAGAAACAATAAACTGAAAAAAGACCCATATAAAGACAAACTGCACCTGAAAACTCACCAGAAAGACAAGAGAAGAAGAAATGCGGCTAAAAGCAATATTTGTGGACAAGCTGCAAAGTAGCAAAACAAACAATTAGAAAGCCGACTTATCTCCTAAATCTATATTAAAAATGAAAATAATAAGAACCTGTCCTGTAGAAAGGAAATCCATCGTAAAGATCCAAGATGACATACCCATGAGAATAAATCCACAACCATGAGACCAACACCCCCATCCTTCACAGGTAGCAACAATGGTACATAAGAAAAATGCCAAAAAACCTGCCACAGTATCAAGTATTTATTTATTATTATGACTGAATATGTACAGATGCGTCCATATCAGGATTGAATCAGCGAATAGCTTCTTTATGATTTTCAGTACTTATATAGCAGTACATAAACAAAATTTCAGCCCGCTAATCAGACATTATTTCCATTATCAAAAAGGATGAAAGTAACTAGGGGGGGAAGTAGTCTCTGCAACAGTGTAGGCACGACAATTCTGGCTCTTTTACATGTATTTTCTATAATAAGCAAATAATGTCCAGATATTCTTCTCTACAGGTGTTTAATGTAGATCACTACACATCACAATTTACCTACTTGTTTCTAACTAGACCAATATAGCATGTTGTTTCTAACTTTGTGGATGTCAAATTTCAATACCCTTCTTCCCTCCTTACCAACCAAAGCAAAGAGAAACAAACACTTTCCTACTGCTGGTATGGACACAACAGAAAGATATAGTGAAGTATATTGTGTTTATAAAGATACTTTATTCGCCTGATCATTCACTTCATTGATAAAAAAATCATAAATTTTGCATTATTACATGTTATACTATCCTAACTGTTGCAGACATAATGCCCCAACATTGCAACGAAGACCAAGTTATAGGCATCACTGCAGTATAAACAAGTAACAAATCAATTTTAGATCCAAAAAAAAATCAAGAGTTTCAAGAGAGTGAGAAAAGGCTGCATTCTGGTCCAACGCCACAGCACTATCAGTAATAGTAACATCACAAAAAACAGTAGCAGTTTGTGGCTGGATTTTCGAGATAAAGCAAATAGAAGAGGAACAAATATTGAAAATTCTTATAGACTGCATATCATGTCTTATACCAATAATAAGGGGCACCCAAATAGCACCAAGTTATAATTCCTGGATACCGAACAGTTGAACATTAATCATGTCAGTTACAGGTCTCACCTATGTTGGATGAGCCAATCATGAGATGGAATACCTGCGACAAATTAAGCATTTCACATCAAAGGATGAAGTCATTAAACTAATAAATTCAACAGGAATACAAAGCTGTGGTATATGAAACTCGCACTAGATATCTAGAAATCACACATCCCTCAACACAGTATAATAGATAAACTTATACAGCAAGGAACCCAATAGGCTAGAAGAAAATTTATACTATGTAGTGAAAAACTTAATAGGATACAGCATAAGGCATGGAGGTCACCACAACTTACTGTTCTATCTGACTACAACATACTAAAACTTTTACTAATCGCTCTAATCCTCTCAAAATCTAGAAATTGTCATTACTATATTAGTATTACATTACGAGTAAACTGGTTACAAATCCAATGGAAAAAACTGGGCTAGTTATAATGAAGTCAGTCATCAGCATCACAGATGCCTTATTATGCTCAAAAGCAGCCTTTAAACAACAACCAAAGAAAAAAGTAGAATTAATACTCAAGTAATGGCTCAATAGGATTTAGACTACTAGCAAGTTATTATTGTGGAAGGAGCTAAAGATGGGGCCTGGGAATCAGGCAAATATATAACTTCAGGCTTTCGCATGTATGCAACAGCGGTAAATTATGGTACAAGAAGACTAGTTGATCTTGCTTCACATAAAACACATAATGGATAATGGATGGAAAGATTGACCACATACTAGAGACTTGACTCTGATGGTTCCAGCATGCCTGATTTCAAGTAAAGTGGTATTCTTTTATGCTCTTTTCATCAAGGGCTAGGCACCATACATAAGCATAGAACACCTAGATGATGCCAAATCAGACATTTTCAAATAGGCCGAATGTCTAGAATTTCAATGGTGCCTAGCCACCACTAACAAAAGACAATTAGTTTTCCAATGAAAAAAAATATTTTACTGATTTACTTACACCATTTTATTACCTACAAATTTTTTTTTGGGTTAAAAAAATTAAGAGTGATAATAAACATTAAATTTGAATACAGCTGGTTAGATTCTAACCTATAGATACTACTAGTACCATGGATTGTTCTACACAGATTTGATGACAACAACAGAGAAGATAGATAAAATGTACCTTTTGGCGAGTCCACCCAAGTTGTTGATTGCGTAAGTGAATTCTTAATAACTGTACAGAGATAATTTAGTCAGTCATAGTCAAAGTACAAACCATTACAACAGTAGACTAAATATTATTACACATTCACAACGAAATGGACATAACATACTTTCATATGATACGGCATGAGAAAGATAGAAATGAGATGACTACCCTCATTAATGCATCAGCCTCAACAGGATGTTATTAACCAAACCCTGATGCTAAAAGAGCCCTCAATTTTCTTCAAACTAAATCTAACAACATTGCAGCATTTCCCCATCAAAATAAAATTTTTAAGGACTAATAGTGATTTGTACCCTACAAAACATATCATTTAAATGTACAACTTAAATTCTCCAATTTTCTTGGACCCAAAAAAAACTCATTTTTGGGTTGACCCAGAAAATTCTTCATTATTAATCAGTACAAAGCTATAAAAGAGCGTTACTTTTACTTTCCATCATAATATTTAGGTAAAAATGTATTAAATTTACCCAAACTATAGGCCATTTTGATTCAACTATCCAATCTTTCAAAATTTTAACTTTAATACCTAACCTTTTAATTTATTTGATTTAAATGATTTGATGGCTATTTGGGTATAAAATTTAAGGCTTACTTTAATGAACTTATAGCTACGCAAATTGCATAAAATGCTAACTAAATCCGTAAAGGTAAATGCCGCATTAAAATTTTAAAGTTTGGCTCGAATTAAATAAATTAAAAGATGAGATGGTAAAATCAAATTTTAAAAGATTAACTAGTCAAATACAAATGGGTGATACTTGTAACTTTTATGCATTTTTGCCTAATATTTACTTACCAACAAGAAATAGAAATCAAAGCCACAAATAAAAGCATGATAAGATTGATACATATAAAAATATAAAACGATCATATCAACATCCAATATAAAGGGCCCAACCTGTACGAAGGCTACGATCGCAATGGCCCCGTCGACGACGCCGAGAACGGCGTCCGCCGCCACCAGCGGCGGCGGAACGGAGCTACGGCCGCGCCCGCCGCCGCCTCCGCCGAGCCGCGCCATCTCCACCCCGCCGAGCCCTCGGAGAACCGATCAGGGCATGCTAGGAGATCCCCCCCTCTCTCCACCCTACCCCCTCCGCGTGTCGCCTCCGTGATGGATCAAAGAGGTCACGGATTCGAGAACGAACAGATCGGCAGGGCTAGAGACGCACCTCGGACTAGGGTTTCGTCGCCAATTAGGGTTTCCTCTCTCCTAGTTCTTCGACTTCGTCTTCGTGAGAGAGAGAGAGCGAGAGAGAGAGAGAGAGAGAGAGCGGGGGCGTCGCGATGATCTTCTGATGGAATTTTTTGGGGTTGGGGGGGGGGGGGGGGGGGGGGGAGAGGAGTCGGAGTCAACGAGTGGAGGGGAGGTGGTGAAGGGCGTGAGTTTCCGGATTCGGGCTTTTTATAATCCGACCCGATAACAAAATTGTCCGGTTCGGCTTAATAGTCCGCTTCGGATAAATGGGCCGATTCAGATAAACGGGTTTAATATCCGGTCCGATACGAAATTAGGCTTTAGTTAGACCACTTATTCGATTGGGCCGATCATCATTTACGGCCCAAAATAAATCAAGTTTAAATATGAAAATTTGTCATATTAATATATTAACATATAGGATTAATTTCGAACATCTCAATGTACATATATCTCTACAAAATTCAATTTTTTATATTTATCTCCTCAAAATTTCTAAATTGTTTATATATATCCCTATTATTAATATCTGTTAAAAAACTATAGTTAATTATAGATTAAATACTTAAGCTTAGTTAGTGAGTGAGATAAATTTATTTTTTTATTTTTTAGATATCGTACTTAATTATAGATATATTTTTTTTTAGCCGTTGAAATTTTTGAATGAATATATTTGTAAAAAAAAAAAAAACATTTTACTTATATTTTATTAAAAAATAAATAATAAACTAAAAGTAACAAACCATTGTGATATATATGAATAATTTAGAATTTTTGAATGAATAAATATAAAAAATTGAACATTGTAAGAATAAATCTGTTATTCGATATGTTTATAGAAATTTTAACTCTAATATAAAATTAATTTCATATATCTTTCTTTCTGTAAATATATCGTATATTCTTGTAAATATTTCGCTTCATCAAATACAAACAAACAGATATGTATCAACATTGTAGTTTAGCCTATGCTGCCTGCACTGACTAATTCCAAACAGAAGCTTCTAGAAGGTCAAAGTCAAGGCAAATCATGTCTTTCTCCTGCATGAAAACCCACATAGAAGTCATTGCCTGCTCCTGGTTTGTAGACCTGGTAAACAAACAATTTTTTCTTTTATTTTCTTTTCATTTTTTTATTATTATTATTATTAGAGAAAGCATAATCAAGTTTGAAATATTCCAGTGTATCCATTGAAGATACACTTGCTCATGTGAATTTATAATATTATAACCTTCTTTTTTTCGTCGAAGTTGAAGCTTAAATTTAAATAAACTTTTGAATGAATTCAGATAAAATTAGATTTTTTTTTTTTTTTTTTTTTTTTTTTTTTTTTGCTATATGTTTATATAGCTATAGAACTAAAGATTTTTTAATTTTACTATTTTTTATAAGAAATGAATAATCTAAAATCTACATGTGTGAGTAATGTTGTAATGCTCTAAATAATAAGAGCAGATATTTATGATCGAATATCATTTCATCCTTATTTATTTTTAATAAAACAAATGCATTCAGGAGGTAGGTGAGCATTATTGTTGCTTGGTATTTTACAGATATGTTAAAAATTTTATTACTGTAGAGCGATCTGTACAGCGCCAGTACTGATTTCTCAAAATACTATTTATTTATTAGACTAAATTATAAAAAATTATCTTATAATATACCACTTTTTTATTTTACCCCTGTCTTTAAAAAGCATATATTTTGCCTTCTCGTAATTACGTAATTATTTGTAGGTAGCAACGGGATTAACCGAATAGGTAAAATGACGATAATGCCCTCCTTATCTATGTGCTTTATAATGACGGCAGAGAAGCAGCCCCACAGAGCCCTCGCATTGATCCCCTCCGACTCCACCGCCGTCTCCGCCCTCGTCCCTGCCGAGAGGCTCTCCTCCTCCTCCCTCCCCTCCGACTCCACCGCCGCCCCCGCCCCTGCCCCTGCTGAGAAGCTCTTCTCCTCCTCCCCACCCTATCGTGGTCGTCGTCTTCCCCGCCATCGGAGAGGTCGGGGGTGCCCAGAGAGCCGCGTCCCCTGGCGCGCGTGAAGCCCATGGGGGCTCGCCACGTGGTGGCCCCCCTAACCCCGCGCGCGCTGACCCGCGCCAGATGAGGCACGGGTCGCCGCGCGCTGACGCGCGCTTCCCTGCACGCGCGTGCTGCGCCCAGTGGGGCGCTGCCACGTGGCGCGCCACCAGCCTCAGGCCGCGCCTGACCTAGACCGCCGTCGCCGTGGAGGGCCCGGGCGGCAACTGCGCCGATAATCGTCGAGAGCTCCCGACAACGGCAGCGGCGGGATCCCTCTCGGAGCGACGGAGCTCGGTCTCGGAGCGATCGCAAGAAGAAGAGGTTAAAAGATATTTTCGGTATATTACCTAAGAAGTTGATGACTCACTAACGAAATGCTGACGGCAGGGGTATAAATGCACAATTTCATAATTACGAGTGGGCAAAATATAGTCTTTTTAAAGACAGAGGGTAAAGTAAAAAAAGGTATATTATGAAAAAATTTTCTATAATTTAGTCTAATTATTAATTTATTTCTGCTAATTTTCTTTATTATATATAATAAAATAATCTTAGGCCAATGGTGGCTTGACAGCGCAGTCCTTGCTTAGGACACAGATCCATTAATACAAACCAGTACATATAATGAGCAATTACATCCATGCAGTGTTTCAACTTCAATTGCGACCGCACAAGAAGTTAATACATCCACTTTATGAAGGAAAAATGTCCATAGATGGTGTGGTGAACATGGTCTATATCAAAATATAAAATTGTATAGTGGCCCCTCAACTATAATACGTTTTGAATTAGGCCCTCAACTATTTTTCTCTTTGTTTTTTGGTTTGAGAGACTCTCTCAACTTCTATTTTTTTAGAATTAATTAATTTTAGTCAAAAAAAAAAAAAAAGGAGGAGTTATTTGTGATTTCCATCTAATATAATAATTTTAATTCATTTTCAGTAAAATAAGACTAAATTAATTAACGGTTCAATTAAATTTAATAGAATTTTTACAATTATTTTTTTTTTTGTGTAATGTTATTATTACAATTTTTTTTTTTTTGGTGTAAGATGTACATTTTATTCATTCTAAAATAGGGACATATTTATTTGTCATTTCGAATGGCTAGTAAAATTTATTTTATTTTATTTTATAATAAATGAGATTTATATCACACATCTATTTTTAAATTTATCAAAAATATTTTAATTTTTTTCCTCATTATCCTCATTGCGAGTCTCAGAGCGAGGTCTCTCTTTTCGGCGGCTCTCTCTCCCTCTCCTCGTTCACAACGATCGCTACGTAAACTTCCAAAAAACCCTACGTCCTCTTCTACATATTTACTCTCTCTCTCTCTCTCTCTCTCTCTCTCTCTCTCTCTCTCTCTCTCTCTCTCTCTATATATATATATATACAACAACATCATAGTGTGACTCTCTAAGCTAAGGAAAATAATAATAATGATAAAAATGGTGATGAGGAAGAGTTTTGTGAGCTTAGTTTACGTTGCAGAAGTAATAGTGGTGGCGGAGAGTGTTGAATTGGGCCTTGTGGAGGCCCAAGAGGATCGAGTGGGCCCTCCAGGCCCAGGGCCTGAAGGGCACGGCCTACCGGCCGATCTCCGGCGACGTCAACGACAGCAACAGGCTCGACAGGGCGGCTCAGTCGAAGCCGGCCCCTCTCCACCACCGCATCGTCCACCGCGTCACGCCGTTCCTCGACCGCCATGGCACGATACGGTGACCAATTTAGCTCAATTTTCTAATTCAGTGACATTTGCAGCTCAATTTTAAGATTAGAGTGCCATGAATTATTGTGCGTGTGATTTTTATTTTGGAAGATGCATGTATATATATACGTGTATATATATATATAGGTACAATATCATTTACTTGGTTCGGGCCGCACCCGAGAGTGACCCTAATGGATCCGGAGCTGGTGCGAGAAGTGCTTTCGGATAAATCCGACTGCATCCAGAAGCCCAGAAATCCCCTGGCGACTGGAGTTGCAACTCATGAAGGTCAGAAGTGGGCCAAACATATCAATCCTGCTTTTCACTTGGAAAAATTGAAGGTAAAAATATGTATGGAAACCCCCTCGAGTATAGCTAATTTTGAGTTCGCACCTTTAACTTTTTGTTTTTTTTATGATTGAGAACCTCTAAACTTTACTTTTGTTAGTAACTAAATTTGTAATAGTTAGTCATTTTTTTAAAAAAAATATTCTCTCTTTTGATTATTATATATATATATTTTTTTTTACAGCACATGATGACCGTATTTTCGCTCTGCTGTGATGAGCAGATAGAAAGGTGGGATGAGAAAAAGCACAGTACAATAATTCTTCTGAGCAAAGTTCTAAATAGAAACTTCTACTTTCGAAATTCAAAATTTTATTTCAGACACTCACTATAATAAAAGTTATATATATTTTTTATTAAAAAAAACTACATGGAAAAGTAGAATCAAAAGTGAAGTTAAATATACTTTTAAATTAGCTTAAATCTATTGATTTTTCCTATGCTCTATAACAAGGTATCAAAAAAATTTTAAAACTATAACCTCATATTTTTGAAATTCAAAATGAGTTTGTAAATTAATTACATGAGTTAGCTCTTTGATTTTAATCAAATAAGGTTAATTGCTATAGGAGTAAATTTCACAAAAAAAAAAAAAAAAAAAAAAAACCATTAATCCATTTTGAGCTCTTGCAAGTGTTCGGAAAAAAAAAGCCAGATTACGAGGGATTGAACCGACTAAAAGATGTGAGTAGCATGTTAGTTTTCAAGAGCAATTTGTAGTTCTCATATTTTTAAATCTTACTTTCATTACATAGTTGAATTTTGAATTTTGATAGTAAAATCAAGGTTTTTTCTATTATATAACTTTGCTTTTTTGTATCCAAACAAGAATTTTTAATTAGTTCATTTGAATTTTTTGAAATTCAGCTAAAATCTTCGATTAAACTTTTTTAATTCAATGTAACAGACGACAATGGTGTTGTATGAGGTTCTTAGACTGTACCCTCCGATAAACATGTTACTAAGAGAAATGCAGGTCGGAAATATCACCTATCCTGTGGGGGTGCATCTTATGTTGCCAATACTATCGATGCATCACGACCCAGAATTCTGGGGCCTGACTCAGCCGAGTTTAGATCCGATCGGTTTAGCGAGGGGATATCAAAGGCGTCGAAAGTTCAGGGCATCGTCTTTCCGTTCAATCGTTGCCCTCGAATTTGCATCGGGCAAGGTTTCACTTTGCTCGAAGCGAAGATGACCTTATCGGGAATTCTCTAACACTTCTTCTTCGACCTTTCGCATTTTTATACTCACGTTCATACTCAACATGGCGCTCAAATCATTTTTCACAGGATTTAAAATTTTACTTTACTAGATTAGTACTTCCAAAAAAATAATATTTTAATACGCTACTAATCATCTCTTAATATATGAATAATGTGGTTTTAAATTTATTATTATGTGTGTGATTAAGAAAATTTATGCTAAAAGAGTAGCCAAAATGAGTGTAACAAAAATTTAGCAAAACTCAAAAAATAATGGGATTCAAATATAAGAGTTTGTCTCTAATAATAGATAAATAATTAAGTTAATTAATTTAATTTAATTTAGTATATAGTACTTAAATTCAAATAATTTATTCAAAATACCGAAAATATGTACATGCACGTGTCCTTTGAAAGTCGTGCCGCTTTGGCTCATTGTAGCGACAGGTGTCGACGAACCAATGGTGCAACGTGTCGTCCCGAACGTGCGACCCTATGATTGCCCGCACGGGAGAAACGTACCCGAGGTTGCTGACTTGGTGCGCGGCTGTCCACTTGGCACTCAGCGAGTGGTCCAAGCATGCATGGTTAATAAATCTCCTGGACCAGGTTTAGTAGACCGCGCCACCAAACATAACAGCAACCAAAGTAATAATAATTGCTTATGATATTTCAAAGTTCTAAAAAATATAAATATTATTTTTTAAGTTTGGGACTTATTTTTATAGAAATATATTTTAATTGTCTCCTAACAAAAACATGCCAAGTGCACTATAAAGGTCCTGCTTTTTTTCTTTTTTTTTTTTTTAATATTTGTTTAATTTAGTTATTAATTTTTTCAGGCCAATTTGCATAAAAATTTCACACATTTTATGATTTTATAACAATGAGCCATTATTTTAAATTTTGCATATTTAATCTAAATTTTAAGTTAACTGACCAAAATATTCATATATATATATATATTGCTCTTCCTCCTGCTTTCTCTCGTTTCTCCTTCTCCTCCATGATTTCAACATTTACACAGCGCTCCACTCTCTTATATTGACCACATCTTCATCGACGCCAGCTAAGATCTGTTATAGATTACAGAAGTAAGCTTGCGGCGAATCACATGGTCATAAATGACAATGACGATAAGAGTACCGAAGGATTTAAGGATGACAGGATAGAATAGCGCTTCCGGAGAGAGTAATGGCTGCGGCACATAGCGAGGAAGAGAGCGCTATAGTAGAAAAAGATGCAAAGGATAGAAAACAAAATAAATAATTAAAATAAAAATATATATTTTTCTCTTAGAAAGATCATTATATATCATTATTATTACATGAAAGACAAAAACTACAGAAGAAAGAGAAAAAGATGAAATTACACTGTTAATATAAAGTTACACTGCTTGAAAAGAATGTTGCACTCTTTGAAAAAAAAAGTTGCTTTTTTTGAGAGAAAAAATACACTCTTTAAGACCAACATTGTATTTTTGAGATGAAAGTTGTATTTTTTGGACAAAAGTTGCATTATTTGAGTAAAAATTTTACTGTTTTAGACGAAAATTATACTCTTTAAGTGAAAATTGCACTCTTCAACATGCCCTTCGCAATGTGGTTCTACCTTATCGCCATGCTTGCCCTTATCGACACGCTCCTCGGCTTTATCATCTCAAACAATACAACTTTTCTCTAAAAATATATTTTTTATTTTAAAAAGTATAATTTTCGTCTCGAAAAATACAACTTTCATCTCAAACAGTATAACGTTTTTCTGAAATAGTGTAACTTTACAGTAACAATACATCCTCTCCTTTTTTTTTTTTTTTTTTTTTTTTTTGTTTCTTGATCTTTTTGTAACAACGGCGATATATAATGATTTTCTCGAATTTTTTTTTATTCTTTATTTTTCTTTATTTTTCTAGTCTTTGCATCTTTTTTCGTTATCGCGCTGCGATCTCTTCCTTGCTTTCTACTGTGGCCACCGGCCTCGTCGAAAGCGCTCTCCTGTCCTGCCGCGTCCCTAAATCCTACGGTATTCTCGTTGTCGTCACCATCTACGACCATGCGTTCACTTATGTGATTTATATCAGATCTGAATCGGCGTTGGCGGAAGAGTGGCGGAAGAGTGGCCGAAATAAGAGAGTAGATTACAGTGAAGATGTTGGGCGATAGAGTATAAGAAGAAATAATAGGAAGCTAGCGAAAAGGTGAAAAAGAAGAGGAAGGAAGCGAAAAGGAAGGAGACAAACCGAGAGCTATTGTGATCCGTTTTAAAAAATTCGAATGAATATGTAAAATTCAAAATAGTGACTCATTTTTGCAAAATTATAAAATCAAATATTTTTTTTTATGCAAATTAACTATTTTTTAATTTGTCAAGCCCGAGACAATATTTATTTTGTCGATATCTATTTAATTTTTGTTCAAATTTAATGGACTTTTTAATGAAAAAAATTTAATTAGTTGAAACAAATAATATTTATTAATCTTTTAAGCATATGCAAAAAAAAAAAAATAAAAAAGATATGGACGAAAATCGTGTCGACAACATATAAGAACAAAATTCAAGTTCTAAACATTAAATCAATTGTTTATAGAAAAATTTTAAAAAGAAAATTAACAAAAGCCATATTCAAACTTAAGTTTGGAGAAACTAAGGTCAATTATGCATATAATTACTTAAAAATATTTGAGGTAAGTGGTTTAAACTCTTTACTAACACATTTAAGAAAATACGTGGTTCAAGTATCTAATATAACTTCAGACGATCTCTTTTTTTTTTTTTTTTTTCTAGAGATTCTCTATTTAAAATAATTTTAGAGAAAGTACTATATACTTAAAACTAAATAGTTCAAGATTAAAACCTCTTTTTATATTCTCGACTTTTGAAATTCTTCTGAACTAAGAATCAACTATAATAATTTAATTTATACTTTTTTTATTTACTTATTACTACTTACTATTTAATTTAGACGCCCACGAAAAATACAAGTGATTAAAAATCATTAGCAAAATTAGTTAAATAGAGTAGCCAAGTAAGTATAAATCAATTTTTTTTTTAAAGAAAAGGTTTAGAGAATACATTTAAACCAAAAAGGAAAAGGAAAAAGAAAAAGAAAAAGAAAAAGAAAAATCCCAAGAGGTCAGAGGATGACGTGGTGGACCGGGTTCAAGAAAAAACTCCCCCTAGTCCTATTCCTCCTTGTAACGCGAACAAGGTCTATAAGGAGGAGACGATGTTCTACGGGATCTTCGTTTTCAATTTCGTTTTCGTTTTCGTTTTCGCCCCTTTTTCCTCTCTCTCTCTCTCTCTCTCTCTCTCTCTCTCTCTATTGTGTGCTCGTGCTCCACTTCCTCTTCTTCTCCTTGCCCCCCCCGAGAGAGAGAGAGAGAGAGAGAGAGAGAGAGAGAGAGAGAGGAGGAGGAGGAGGAGGAGGAGGAGGAGCTGTGGTTGATTATGGGTACGTACTCTTTTTCTTCGTCTTCGGTGATAACTTGGGGTTTCGGAACTTTAGATGCTTCGATCGCTGAATCCTCTTCGATTTACTGTTTCTAACTTTGAATTGTGGGTGGTTTTTAGCATTTTTGTTCGTCGAGTGGGTTTGTGGGTTTCGCTTTTTTTTTTTTTTTTTGGTGTGTGTGTGCCCTCTATTTTTGTATGTATAGATGATTGCTTCGTTAATGGGATTCGCCAAAATTTGACTCTTTTTTTTTTTTTTTGGTTGCTACAAAAATAGAGTGGGTATTTAATTTTAAAATTTGAATTTCTTTTGGGACAAATTTGATCGGTTGTGGATTTCTTCTATTTTGTGTTCCTTCATTGTTTCGTCAAAATTTGATTTTTTTTTTTTTTTTTGGTTCCATGTTTTAATTTTGTAGAGTAGAGTTGAGTTGAGAAGGATAAAACAGCTTGTTTTGATGGTTAAGCTTGTTACATACTCTTTTAGGGTTTCTATTTGGTTTCCAATTATATGGATTTTACGTTTGTTCCTATTATTTGGCATAATGGATTTTTGCTCAATGTTGCTTTGTTCATGTATGTTTCACAAAATTTCTTTTTCATTTTTGTTACTCTCTAGATGAGATAATGAAATGATGCTTACTATTTAGGGGTGGTGTTTGTTGGATCCTTTGGCCCGTAGTGAGATTCTCCCTGTTCATCCCCTTTTTTTGAATATGTATATTTGTATGTCTTTTTAGGTTAAATTATCACTCATTAATAGCAAGTCATAAATAGTTTTTCTTGTTAATAAATCATCAGGTAATGAAATGTTGATATAGAAAAGCAATTCCAGTCATGTAGCATGTATATGAAATTTCAAATTGTTGCAAATAAAATTTATCAAGATCTCATTTTCTCCCAAAGTGTCCTGGATTTATTGCTTGTTCTTAAGTTACAGAGTTGGGAGTTTATGTGGGCTAAGTATCAGTAGATCAGTATTGAATTAATTAAGATCTCATTTTCTTTAGTTCTTAATTAGTGGCAAAATAAGATCTTTATGCAATATATCTAGTTACAGCTGCAAATTTGCCGCATAGTTTGAATGGTTGAAACAACTATTTAGTTTACGCTTGGGTTTGATCGGTGATCTGCTATATTTGTTAAACCAGATCCCTGAATTTGCCAAGTTAGCAAACACTTCGAGAGTCCTCTTCCATAGTGTGTTGGAAGTTGTTATAGAGATCTCTTTTTTATTGATTATGGCGCGTTTTGCTATAAATATGTTTTTTTTTAAAAAAATTCTCATTTTATTGAGTTCTTAATGAACTTTGTATGGGACTATGTTGCAGTATATATTTGTCAAGTGGAACTGTATTAAACATCACATGCTTTCAGCAAATGCCAGCGATAAGGATGAAGTGCAGATTACTCGCAGAATGTTGTACTGGGAATGAGCTCCATGAATGCCCTAAATCCAATGAAATACAAAAAGTTGTAAACTTTCCAACCGACACGTATCAACAAAATGCACCGCTGAACTCTTTGACTCAAGAAATATTTCATAATGGTAAGTCATCAAATGTTATTTCCTTGACCAAAGTGTAAGTAGAGCTTAGTGAGATACATTTTATCGGGACTTGTTTGATTTATGATTATATTTCAAACATCAAATCCCTAATAGATTTCTGAATTCTTTTTCCAGGACATTTTTGGAGATTTAAATGCTCTTTATCCTTCGGTGTTTAACCTCTCAAGATAGTTCCTTGTTGTTTTGTATTTTGAATTCAATTAAAACTCTTCTTTTACTGTTGGAACTCACTCATACATTAATTAGTTTCCTAAGATCTCTGATCTTTATGAAGCTTGACTCTCACATTTGCCTTTTCCTAGTTCAGGAAACGAGTTAAAAAAAAAAAGGAAAAAAAATCATATTTCAAAAATATCACGATCGCCTTATTGTTTGAGTTCTGAAATATTATAGGAGTTGTATGAAATCAGTTTAAACAAGTATTTCAGAGACGAGCTCAGAAGTATTAAGATTAGCTATATGTCTTTAAGATATTTAGAAGCCGATCATTCCTGATTTAGACTTGACTTCGATTGAAATCTAAATTTTTGTTTGTACAGCTTATTCGGAACACAACATGGGAATCTGTGAATCCAGCAACTTCCACGAAGAACCCGCTAAAAGTCTGAGGGTGTCACAGTTATCATCTGATCCTATATCCTTTGCAACAATGGTTTGTTTGTGGTTTTTCTCTTTAATTATTTTCATTTTCCTATCTTTTTCTATCTATCTTTTTTTTCCCCCCCTCTGATGAGGTTCCAATGCTACATTTACTTTCATTACTTTTGGGTCATCAATGTTCTCTTTCTTATCAACTGTCCCTAGTGCAAGTGGCAAAGGGCTTGGTGGTTGATACCCGTGACCCGAGTTCGAAGCCTAGTTGCTTCACATTTCCAGCCAAGTTTATTTAAAAAATAAACGAAGCGGGTAGCATGCTACCTTTCTCTCAAAAAAATGTTCTCTTTCTTTTCTTCTATTTACATATGTCTCTCTACACCAATTTGACCATTAAACTAAGAAGGCTTAAATAGTTCCTTTCCTGGTCATTTTATATTACTAAGACGTCAATAAGGTCACCATTAGGCAAGGATTTAAGTATCCATTGGTACGGATCGTATCCACCATGCCGTATCGTGCCAACAAGATACCGGCACAATACAACCCCCGTGCCGATGGTACAACTCAAAATTCTTGTTTCTTTAAATTAATAAGTACTTTTTTCAATAAAGTTCAAAATATTTGATATAGATATATAATAAGCAATTAGAAAATTTTGTTGCTAAAGAAAATAAATATTTCATACCATTATTTATCGGCACACATGTATTTTTTTGTGACCGGCACTCATCAGCACGACCCGGCATGCACTGTGTCGTACCGTACCGTGCCACAACATTTAAATCCTTGCCATCAGGTTACCTTTTTTGCCTAAAAAAATGTTCGTCGCGTCAACTGACATACCTTGTCCTTCATTCACTCTAATTTTAGATTGAGCTCATCCTTATGGAATGTGTAACGATGAAGTAAGGTTTTTCAGCAAATTAACTACGAAAGTTTGGGCGGAAAATCAACCTTTTGTTTTAGCATATTTGCTCTGTCTGAACCCTTGTCGTGTTGAGGTTTGATTCAAGGATTTAAGTGCCGAGGCACCCAGTCGTGCCGAGCACTTGTCAGCATGGTACAACATAGTGTTGTGCCATGCTGATATGTGCCCTTGACACAATACCTGTGTACCGACACACTTTGGCATGAAAATTCCATTATCTTTTTGTACTCTGTGGAGAAAGAGGTTATTGAGCTGTGCCATCGGCAAGAGGGTCATATACCGTGCGCCAGTACTTCCTTATTGCCTCTCCATGGTGGGCATGATCAGTGCTGACGGACACCTCAATTCTTTAGTTTGATTATTCCATTTGCATTTGCAAATTCATCCTTATTTGAAGTTTTTGCCTTTTTTTCCTATGCTTCTATTATGCAAAAAAGTTGCGAATGCTTTCTTCTACTAAATAGGTGGTAAAATCTGCAGGATCTAGCATTACCTGATCTTACTCAATGTGGTTCTGAGTCAAAACCTATAACAACTTACATCAATGCAGGTATCATCCCACTTTTGTAGTTTTTTGGTCTTTGACATGGATGAACAAAATCTTCTTTTCGAGAAATATTTGCCTGGATCTGGGTCACCACATCTGCTGTGAACCATCCATCCCATTGCCTTCTATCTTGCTGTTATGCATTCAACGCAACAACCGACTCACTTTGTAAGAAAATTATTCGTAAATCAAGAAAAGGCTAAAACTAACTGGGTGGAAAAGGGACGGGAGTTTCACTGCTGATGTGGTGGCCTAGTTCCATGCAATAATGTCTGCTCAGTTCACTTTTAATTCCTTGGATTGTTAGTCATTTCGTGTGTTTTCTTTCGCAGATGGCAATGAAATTTTGAAGTTGTCTCAACTGACCGCCGATGATGGAGATGATGGAAATTGTGATTTTACTGATCTCCAACATTGTGATCTGATGGATTATTGCATGTCCGATAACATTTCCGCTTACCCTTTGATAGTTTGATGGAATTCTCGAATGAATTCAATCTTTTCTACGATAAACGTGAAAATTTAGACATAATGATCGACCCGAGCATACCCCATTTCTTTGGGGGAGCAGTTGAAGTAAGCTGGCATTCTGGTGATTTGGACGGGATTGGATGCTTTAATCCGCATTTTATTTTGGATGAATTGCCTGATTTGTTGGAGACAAATTCGCCAATCTCGCCTATTGAGTTGCCGAAATCACAAGAAAGAAATAAGCCTATCACACTCGTACTCGATTTAGATGGTACGTTGATGAGAATTTTCTTCATGTTATCCTGCACATATAAATTGCGCTCCTCTTTGTGGTGTCCAGGGTTTAAATGCTTGAAACATGTTGTGGTAAGAACTACGTATATGAATTATTGGAACATTGTAGTGTTTCCAACCATGCCAGTGTGCGCATTGCGCGTCGGCATATGTAAAACCTACTTTTTCCATACTGAAACACTTGCCAATTATACAATATATTCTTTCAAAAATCTGAATTTATGTATGTGCAGCCCTTCCGAAACTTAAATTATTTGCGCATTCGCATTCGTACTTATAAAGCTCTGCAACTTAAATTCAGTTTTTTCAAGGGTGTATATGCAAATAGATGATCTCTTATTTTTGTTCCATCCTAGTTGTAAAAAGCCACCCTTTTTTTATTTTTTATTTTTTCCGACAGAAACTCTGGTCCATTCCACTCTGAAGCATTGCGACGATGCCGACTTCACATTTCCAGTTTTCTCAGACATGACGTCGACTCCAGTGTATGTGAAAAGGAGGCCTTACTTGCTATTGTTCCTCGAGAGAGTGGCTGAGATGTTCGAGATTGTTATTTTTACCGCGAGCCAACGAACCTATGCAGAAAATGTACTCAGCAGATTGGACCCAGCTGAAAAAATAATTTCTCGGTGTTTTTATCGTGAATCGTGCATATTTACTGACGGTTGCTGTACAAAAGACCTATCGATTTTGGGGGTCGACCTCGCGAATGTTGCCATAATTGATAACTCCCCACAGGTACCTTCTCTAAGTTCCTTAAATTTTTCTCTTGCCTTTTTTTCTCTTGTAGTTGTTGCATTAAGCATCTTTCCAAGATGTCGCATGTATAATAACCATGCAGCTGTTTTGTCAAATTTTCGATCAACTTTAAACTTTTACTAGCATGTTTTTCTAGAGGACAAATTTCCCCGGGTCCCTCGACCTTCATCACAGTTTCAGTTTCAGTTTAATCCTAACTTTACATTCCTCTGAATCTGTTTTTTACACTTTGACGAAGATGATCGCGAAAGCACAATCACATAAGCACCATCATCTATTCAAAATCCATCCTTGCACACACAGATAAGAAGAAGCAAAAGTTGTGTACATTTTTGTTGCAAGTACAAAAATAATCCAAAACCATGAAATCTTATCTTTCTATCTGAATTTCAGGTATTTCATTTGCAAGTGAATAATGGCATTCCTATAAAGAGTTGGTACGAAGATCCGTCCGACACCGAATTGCTTCAATTACTTCCCTTCCTCGAGACCCTCGTCAACGCCGACGACGTTCGGCCCGTTATTGCGGAGAAATTCGGCAATAAAGAGTAACACAATTGTTTTAACTGTCATTAGCTGCAAGAGTTTTTTCTCTTCTCTTTTTTTTTTTTTTTGCCTGACTTTTTTCCATATCCATTTCACCTTTATTGAATAAATCCACTAGTTTTAGAAATAATTTAATATTGTGCAGGTTTTGATTTTATAGCAATTTGCACCTTTGTTTGTATATTCTCCCCTCTTCTTTTGCCTTCAGTGTATAGAAACTAAATTATTGGAATAAAATTTTGTGTGCTCATACTGTCTGCCTTTTGTTTTTTTTTGTTTTTTGTTTTTTTTGGGCTCATTTCCCTTAAATCATATTATTTCAAGGGTAAAATCCAGTAAACTCTCACTATTTTTCACTTTGATACCCTTAAATATGAAAATTATATGTTGTCCCCCATCACCTTGCCTCTTTTCCTGTTGTTTCTTATGGTGGTGTGCATCAATTTGCTTAAAAGGTTGGTTTTAATGTGTTTTGGCTAAAATACAGATTTTTTTTTTTTGTAAATATTCACTTATTTACTTTCGCTCCTCGACTTTTAAAAATTTATATTTTATCATCTTAAAATTTCAAATAATATTTTTAAGGAGGTTACAGCGTTACCGAGGGTGAAATAATCAAATTGTTCTTATTTGTTTTATAAAGAAAATAATAATTTTTAATATATTTTTGTTATTTTAAGAATAATTTCAATATAAATTATACAAAATTGACGGAATAGTTATAAAGAAAATAATAATTTTTAATATATTTTTATTATTTTAATAATATTTTTGGTATAAATTATACGAAATTGACAGAATAGTCATGGAATCATGACGAAAGAAGGTTAAATGTACACTTGAATTTTTGAGAGAGTAAGGGAGAAAGTGAAAAAGTGGATATTTAGGAGAGAATTTTTGTAATTTAGCCTAATATTTTTATTAAAAAATTTGGAAATAGTAAGGCCTCTATGGTTCAAGAATTGTAATATATTTTGAGATTAATGGTTAGCGCATCCGACAAGTGGTATCATTGTCAGTGGTACGGATTCGATATTCACACAGTACGTGTGTTGGGAAGAGAATTGTTGGTTATTTAATTTGTAATTAAAAATAAGTCTAACTTTTTACTCCGTGCTAATAATTTTAAGAGACTAATAAGTTGTTCTAAGGTAGCGTTTGGTTCGGGGATTAGAAAAATTTTGTTATACCGGAGATAGGTACAGATTCTGGTATTAGCAGGAATTGGTGTAAATTTGCGTTTGGTTCGTTTTATGAGTTATACCGGAATTAAAGTAAATTGTGTTTGGTAAATTATATAGGAATAAGGAGAATAGGAAGAATTGGTAAAAATTGTGTTTGGTTGAGTATAGAGGAATAAGAAGAATTGATAAGTGATAAATTTGTGTATTGACTATTTTGCCCTTTATGATATAATATATAAATAAAATAATTTATTATATTAATCAACCTAATAATAAATTTAAAATATTATTTAAAATTGTAAAAAATATTTAAATATATATAATAAATAAATAAAAATACTAAAAAATTATAGAAAATTATATATTAAAATATTTAAAATTTTTGATTGTTTTGACCATTTTGCCCTTTAAATTAAAGTTTAAATAGGAGTAAAAATTTTAATTTTTAAAAATTTATATAATTTTAAAAAATACATAATAAAAATTAAAGTTTAAGTGAGAGTAAAATTTTAAGTGAGAGTAAATAAAAATTAATTTTTAAATTTTAAGTGAGAGTAAAAATTTAAATTTTTAAATTTATATAAATTTTAAAAAATTTATAAAATAATTGTATAAATTTAAAAATTTAAAATTAATAATTTTTTTTCAAAAATGAAATAAAATAAAATTTTTAGATTTATTAAAAAATAAGTTAAAAAATTAAAAATTTTTAAAAAATTTAAAATTAAAATTTAAATATTTTTTAAAATTAAAAATTCTATTTAAAAAATTTATAAAATAATTTTTATTAATATGCAAAAGAAAGAAAAAAAAAAATATTAAAACCCACTTAAAAGAGAGAGGAAAGAGAGAGAGAGAGTCTTTTCTCGATTCCCATGCCACTTTATGGGTTCCTCCCAATTCCACCTATTTGCTGGAACCCGGATTCCCGATTCCATTCCCGTAATTCCAGCAAGCCTAGAACCCGGATTCCCCCCTATTCTATCCCCGTTTGGATATGGACTTGGGGATAAGGGGGGTATTCCCCCCTTATCCCCCTTACCAAACGCCCCCTAAGAGACTAAGAAGTTGAGTTGAGTGGGATTCCAGTCTAACAATAACTCTAACAGCAAGAGACTCAATAATAGACCCAACGTTTATGTGAATTGAGTCTTATCGAGACCCGTACGTACTGTATCCGTAATATTTTGAATCTAATTAATGATTAGCGCCAACGATATTATATATTTTATATTTTAGCGCCAAACAACAAGAGAAGATATTATATATTTTATATTTGAAATAATAAATTTATTACTAATCATTTGCACCATCAAATATGAAAATGAGAATATTTTATAATCCACAATAATCTAGTTTTCCCACTAGTTGGGAATCCACAATTGTTCCACTATTTTACTTAATGCTTTTTACAACTATCTAATTTGAATTGAACTATGGATTGCTAGAATATTACAAACTATAAACCAAACATGCCCTAATATATTTATATTATAAGTTGGTCTTTCTGCGGATAAAGTGCTTGTTTGTTTTGGCCTCGAAAAAAACCTAAAATCCAGCAATAATAATGAAATAATTGCTAACATCTCTCATTGATGATCAAATGTACTCAAACAGCACTTCTGCAGAAACTTCAACATATAGCTTGGCCACGTCGCCACATCGCTCATCTACATACTTCTACATCTACACCTATAAACTAAAATCCTGCTTGTCACAGAGGTTGAGATTTGAGAATGCGGACGAAGTGAGTGCGCATTGAAGGCGGTGAACGGTTCAGCTGTAATGTGCAGCGAGAGACTTGACGGCTGATGAAGCTGGCGTGGCGGAGGACAGTAAGACAGTATGTAAGAGAGATGGATGGCGGCACGGTGGCAAGGAGGATGATGTAGGGTAGCTTGGTTTCAGTTAAAAAAAACACTTTCTGCGACAGTTATTTCGTAAAAAGAACCCACCCGTAAGAGGTTTGGCGCGAGGGGGACGAGACCTTGCCTTTAGTGCAGCTTGATCTCGGACGGAGAGTAGCAGCAAAAGTAGAAACCGTGCTCACAGCGGCAGTGGCAGCAGACGACAGCGAGGAGATTTCAAGCTGAAAGATTTAAGAAAACAAACTACAATGAATTTGTGGTACTTCTCCTTTTATCGCACACATTCCGAACAAACACACATTGTAGACATAACATGCTTTCATGATTCTTTCAGATTACAGATTGCAGAAAACTGATATTTTCCATACCTATGATACTAATTGCTCGAAAAGTTTCCGAATATCCGCAGTCTGAGTCCGGGGTATCTGGAAATATACAAAAATTAATGATAAGCAGCAGCAGCGTGTTTCATATACAGAGAATCCTCTCGGAAATAACACCATTAGCACTCAACTCCCTTCCTGACACTTGTTCAGTTCAAGACAGATTAGAAAGCCGCAAAATATGATTATTTCCTCACAGTAACAATGGCATAATGGGTATTTCATTATCATATTCTAAGACTGCCTAATGATACCTGAACATAAAATGCGGCTTCAATAGGGTTGGGTTAAGTGCTAAAGGTTTCAACAAGGAGAGGGGGTAGGCGTACGTCTTTAAATTTTAGTTAAATTTCAGGAAAGAAAAGCGCAAATGGTGCTATTTTGGAGGGTACTTTCTGCAATTTAGCCTAAAATTGTCTCTATAAGATTTTCTCTTACAAAAAGCATACCTGCCAGGAAAAAAGCATGTACTCCATGTAGCAAAATTGCTCAATTGCAGCTTCAACTTTGAAAAATAAATCATCTGGCACAAAGCATGTAAATATGCTTCGAAGGGGATGAATTTGAGGCGGTTCCAGTTGCTAAGTATGATTTGGAGCTGTTTAACATCAGTTTGACCCTCTTTAAGGTGTTCATTGCTATACATCAATCAAGCCAGCATTGTTGATGCCGCTCTGAAACACTACTTTTCTCATTGCTAAGGAATTTCCAACTCGGTGAGAGAGCATAATCTTCAAGTCAGAACATTTTCGGACTGAAATACTCTACCAATAATCGCCACACGAGCAAGACCCACCACTGAAATGGTGGAACCGATTAGAATCCCTTAAAATAATCAACCTATTCTCGATCGCAGACACATACTTGATCGCATTGTGACAGTCCTTGCACACTCTAAGGTTCTTAATCACCCGAATCGGCCTTCCGGTAGGCACATTCAATATCCCAAACGCAACAGCAAGCTTCTCGCTGTGATACTTAAGCATGTGCTCTTTCTCTTCCTCCTCCACATCATGCAGAATTATCTCAGTCGCCGACACATAGCCTGCCTTCTTCATTTTCTTATCCAATTCTTCAAGAAATTCATAAATCTTCTCCTTCTCGGGATGAATAGAGTCCCCAACTGAAAAAGTGTGGACCTTATTCTTAACTTCGATCCAGCTAAATCCAGGCACCTTCCTTACACCTCTCTCATGCATCAAAACCCTCATTTTATCTACATAATTCCATTTTCCCGAAGCGGCGTATATATTCGAAAGCAAAACATACATTCCGGCATTATCAGGTTCCATCTCAAATATCCGTTTTGCGGCCTTCTCACCTAATTCGGTGTTTCGATGAATTCTACTCGCACCTAATAAAGCGCCCCACATAGTTGAATCGGGTTCGGAGGGCATTTTTGCCATTAGATCTAGGGCTTCTTCCAAGCGCCCAGCCCGGCCAAGGAGATCGATCATGCAAGTGTAGTGCTCAGGCTTTGCTGTTACACCGAAATCTCGATGCATCGAGTAGAAGTAGGAAATGCCCTTTTCCACCAATCCAGCATGGCTACATGCTGATAAGACCCCAACCTAAATAAAATAAAAAATGAAATAAACAAATATTAAGGAGGTAAGCAATAGTTCATTGCATTAGGTTAATATCTATGAAGAGAGAAGTACTCATAACTCGACCAATTCTCGATTGTAATATCGATAGGGAATCGAGTCTATTCTTACCATGGTAATATCATCTGGCTTCGTGTTTGTCGTCCTCATCATCGTATCGAAAACTCTGAGAGATTCCTTTCCAAGCCCGTGCCTCGCATAACCCATGATCATGGTATTCCACGAAACCACATCCCTCTCCTCCATCTCTTCAAATGCTTCTAAGGCCTCCTGTATACTACCACACTTAAAATACATCGCGATCAGCGCGTTGCCCACAAAGCAACCCATCCCGTATCCAGCCTTCATAAGCCTGCCGTGAACTTGCATCCCACATTCCAACACGGCAATGTCCGCACATGTGCTTAAAGCACAGAAAACGCCGACCTATTCATCCTCTCGCCGCGCCTCCCCATTTCTATAAACAGCTTCAGCGCCTCCTCGCCGAACCCGATCTGCGAGTACCCGGCGATCATCGCAGCCCACGAGACCGAATCTCGTTCGGACATCGTGTCGAACAGTGACCGGGCCTTTTCGATATTTCCTGCCTGCGCGTAGCCCGTGATCATCGTGTTCCACGACGCGACATTCCTGCACGGCATCCGCTCGAACAGACCCTTCGCTTTGTCCATCATTTTGTGCTGTACGTATGCGGCGATCATCGCGTTCCACGAGACCTGATTTCTCTCAGGCATTACATCGAACGCTTTCCTCGCATCATCCAACATCCCATTTTGTGCATACCCAGATACCATCGCGGTCCAAGTGAACACGTCGCGGTGCGGCGAAGCATCAAAAAGGCGTTTCGCCTCCGCCATGTCGCCGCATTGCGCATAGCCAGAGATCACAGTGTTCCAAGACACAGCGTCCCGCTCGGGCATTCGATCGAACAGCTCCCGCGCATCAACCATCCGCTTCCTGTGGGCGTACCCGGCGATCATGGCGTTCCAGGAGACGATCTCCCAGCAAGGGTTCGAGTCAAACAGCTCCCGCGCGGCCTCCAAGCGCCCGTTCCGGGCGTACGCGGCGAGGACCCCGTTCCAGGACACGGCGTTCTTCCCCGGGGCGCGCTCGAAGAAGTCCCTGGCGAGCTCGACGAGCCCGTTGTTGGCGCACGCGGAGATCATGATGTTCCAAGATACGGGGTCTCTGCGGGGCATTTCGTCGAACACTCGGCACGCGCCGGCGAGGTCGCGGTGGAGGGCGTGGCCATGGAGGATGGTGTTCCACGAGGTGGCGTCGCGGCGGGGCATGCCGCGGAAGAGGCGGAGGGCGAGGGGGAGGAGGCCATTGGAGACGTACCCGGAGAGCATGGCGTTGTAGGAGACGACGCTGCGGCGCGGCATGCGGCGGAAGAGGAGCTCCGCGGCGCCGCAGCTTCCGCGGCGCATGTGGGAGGTGATCGCCTTGTTCCATCGCACCACCTCGGGCTCGGCTACGGACCTGCGCTTCTTATTCCGGGAGGAGAAGAAGCGGCGGAGCGAGGGGGTGTTTGTAATGGTGCGGGAGGGTCGCATAGTTTATTATTATTATTATTATTATTATTATTATGCGGCGGGGTGGTTTTGGGTTGTAACGGGACGAGTATTTATTATGCGGTTGGAGCTGTGAACCGAGGCACCGGTTTTGGTTGTGATGAGAGAGTAGTGCGTGCACCCGGTCCACACATAATTCGAATGGCCCATCTTACTCCTCCACTACTCCCCAAAACCCTCATCTCTTCCTCCTCTTCTTCGTTCTCATGGGCACCCCCGAGACCTCGCGGGAGCCGTGCCCCGACCGGATCCTCGACGACGTGGGGGGGGCCTTCGCCATGGGCGCCGTGGGGGGCTCCGCGTACCACTTCATCCGCGGCCTCTACAACTCCCCGAACGGCGAGCGCCTTGCCGGGGCCGCCCAGGCCGTGCGCATGAACGCTCCGCGCGTCGGCGGGAGCTTCGCCGTGTGGGGCGGCCTCTTCTCCACCTTCGACTGCTCCATGGTCTACCTCCGCCAGAAGGAGGACCCCTGGAACTCCATCATCGCCGGCGCCGCCACCGGGGGCTTCCTCCAGATGCGCCAGGGCCCGGCCTTCGCCGCCCGATCCGCCCTCTTCGGCGGCGTGCTCCTCGCCCTCATCGAGGGCGCCGGGATCATGCTCAACCGCTTCCTCTCCTCGCCGCAGAACCTTCCCCCCATGGAGGACCCAGCCGCCATCGGCCACCCCCCAACGATCGCGAGGCCCGGCGTTCCCCTCCCCACAGCGGAGGAGGAATCGGGCAGGGGATCGTGGCTCGGGGGCAGGGCCAAGAAGAAGAAGAAGGACGACGGGAAGGGCGGGAGCGGAGGCGGAGGGGGCAAACCGGAGGTTTTGGACAGCTTCGATACCCCGAGCACGCCTATTCCGAACTTTGAGTACAAATGAGAGATTTTTTAACGGGGTATGTTGTGATCCTTCTTAGGGTTTTAGTTTCTTTGTAAGTTCTTGCATTGGGCTTCATCATTCATGTATCTCTCTGGCATATGCAGTAATCTGTTAATTAGTCAATTTGCTGATTCTCTGCATCTTGGAACTTATGATCTTGAGAAATAATTGATGGTTTCATTCATTCTTGATCTAATTCATGCAGCAGCTTCTCTTGAATAATTTGGAAGCAAAAGATTCTAGATATTCTGCAGAGGTTTCCAAACATAAAAAAACAACTTGGAAGCTTCTGATTTTGCCGTAGCGAATAGATATTGGATATATCATAACTAGGAAGTTGCAAGCACTTTTCTAAAACTCAATTCACATGGCATTTCTGGATCTGCTCCTGTGAGGGCAAACAATACCTCTGAACTGCAGTACTCCTGTTTTTTTTTCTTCTTATGAAATGAACTTTATTGAAGTTATCGTAGAAAGTGGTAGGACGATCTGCCTATTGTTATGTGGCAAAGCCTAATGTCATGAAGGCAATGCAACAATCATTCTTCTGCGGAACACACTTTTAATGGCACATGAGTATTTCACTAATATGAGTGGGGATGAATGTCGCAGAAATAAGAAATTTGATTGCCTTCATGTTAGATTGCTTGGGAAGATTATTGGTAGGATCTAATTTTACTTGGCAAATAACAACTTCTAAGCGGCAGTCCCTTCTAAAGGAAAAAAATATTTATTTATTTGCTGGATTACCTACTAATTCTAGGTTACTGGTAGGTGGTAACTTTTATTTCTTAGTTGCACGTTCTTGGGTTTTTCATTTGGATTGGTAAATTTATGAGAAACCTTCCAAGTATTAACTCTTCTTATCATGCATTGGAGTGTTTTGAAAGTTAATGCTATTTTTAAATCACACACTTGTTATCATTCTTGATACTTAGAATTTGATTTGTCACTCTTTTATAATCATGAATGTAGTGAAAACCCCTGTTTTTTCTCGTAAATCCCATATTTAGACAGTGCCAATTGGTTTGGATTCGGCAACTCTCCCACTTTATCATCTTGTGATGCCAATTTACTTGCTAGTATTTATGACATTTTTGGTGAACAATTGTTCAAGTCTTGCTTTGCCTCGTGTCAAGATATAATAAATGCCCTGGCATTAGTACTTTGATTTGTATGAAATGCGTAATCAAACTTGAAACATATGAAACTAAGTCTTGGATTAATTAGGAGTTCTTGTTGAGCTTGTTCTTTTTGAATAGTGGTAAATTCTAATTGATGTTGATGTTTAATTGGGTTGAAGGATGTAAAAGAAAATAAACTACATGTACGACTGTAGCATTTCTAAGCATAGCAAACCCCTTGCCTGCATTTCCTTTTTGTTGCTTTCCTCTTCCGTTGTGAAACTTTTATTTCACTTTTGTGGATGGTACCTCAAATATTGGTAGTTCAAGAACATTATTTGGAGCGAAATTATAAAATTCACATATGGTAATGGCTTCTTAAAACCTGCTCGGGCACATTCCATTTACTTATACTTTTATACATGCTGTTGATGTTTAAGCTCAAAGTCATTGAGGATGCATAATCCTACTTTTCTTTTTCGTTTTTGAAGGTGATGTGCCAGGAGCACGGAAGTCAATATGTTCGATCGAGTGAACTGAGCGCCAAGGCCGTAAGAAGCAATGGAAGTTGCCAAAGAAATATGGTCAATGTTTTAGCTTGACCATCTACGTGCTATGCTTTTGTCGGTACCACTATAGATACTTCCAACGTATTACTTTCTTTTTTTTCTTGCGGGAACGGGCTGGCACTACAAAATCTTTACACAAATTATTTTTTTTGAGAATAAGGTAGCATGCTACCGCTTCATTCAATGAAAAATGAACTTAGCAAGAAAGAGAGACAACTGGGTCTCAAGAAAACGTAAACAAATACAAACATCAAAAACAACAAAAACAAAAACCGAAACAAAAAGGAAGATGCATCCATTATACACAGAACCTGGACCAGTACGACCGAAATAGCCTGATATCGCGGAGGGTTTGGCCGAGAGGGCGGCTCTGACTTTCGAAGATCCTTCTGTTCCTCTCCAGCCAGCAGAACCACCACGTGGCTGCGATAGTGGTGAGCGCTCTTTTGCCCAATCCACCGCCCTTGTGAGCGTGCGTCTCCCACATTCCGTCGACTGTAATTATGTTACGAATTTCCAGCTTGTTTGGTAGCATGGTCCCGAGCAGCGCTTGGGCGGTGGCGCAGGAGACAAATAGGTGATCCGCAGTTTCCTCGCACCCGAGACAAAGAACACAAGTCGATGGTCCGGTCCAACTTCTACGGATAAGAATATCACGAGTCAGCACCCTCCTTCTAAGGACCAGCCACGTGAAGATTTTAACCTTCAAGGGTGACTTAATCTTCCACAGGTGGACGAAACGGCGGTCAATTATTCCGCTATCTTGCAGAAAGCGATACAAGGACTTAACAGTGTAAGTCCCTGACGCAGTCCAACGCCAGTGGAATTCGTCCCTGGTGCTGTCCAGGCGTTGACTGGCTGAGATCGATTTGAGTAGTTCGATAGCCCCATTCGAACCCGGCGAACCGGGTGAAACGCCCTCCAAAATCTTGGCCCAGTTCCATCCGTTGGGCTCCAGGCAGTCTTTTACCCGGAGGTTCTTGTTGGTAACCTGGTGGAAGAGGCCAGGGAATTGGGTTGAAAGACTAGAGTTTCCTAGCCAGATGTCAGACCAGAACCCCGTGTACTCACCGCTGTGCACCGTCCGAGTTGTCCCACATTTGAAAAGCTCCCTCGTTCCCACAACGCTTTTCCACCAGAACGAGAATGGCTTGAACGCGGGGCCTTCGATAAGCGGTCCTCTGCGACGATAGTAAAGGCCCTTCACCAAGGGCCCCCAGGTGGTCCGATCGGCGGTGAAGAATCGCCACCACCACTTTGTAAGAAGCGCTGTGTTCAAGCTTTCGAGGTCCAAGACCCCTAGCCCCCCGTCCCTTTTGCTTCTGCAAATGGTTTTCCAATCCACGAGACAGCTCCCCCCGGTAACAGCGCTCTGTCCTTTCCAAAAGAATGCTCTACGCAGCGAGTCGACACGCTTAAGGAACCAGACCGGCGCCCTGAAGACGGAGAAGTAGTAAAGAGGGAGGTTCGTGATTACCGAATTAACCAAAATTAGCCGCCTCCCTTGCGATAGCAACTTAGACTGCCACCCTGTGATTTTCTGCTCAATTTTGTTGATGATTAAGTGCCAGTTATCCTTCGGGATCGAGCCCTGTTGGAGTGGTAAGCCCAGGTACTTAATTGGTAGCGATCCCAGTTTACAGTCCAGCAGCGCTGCGAGTCTCTCCCCTTTATTGGATGCCCTGCCTAGATAGAACAGTTCCGATTTGGCCCTGTTGATTTTAAGACCCGAAGCCCATTCGAAAGTCATCCAGAGGAAGCGGAGATTACGGACTTGTCTGGCTTTCGCCTCACAAAAGAAGATAGTGTCGTCAGCGAATTGGATGAGAGAGGTTTTCGCCTGGTCGGTAGGCCCAATCCCATGAAGCAGATTGTTTTGAATAGCCCGATTGGTCATTCGCGCTAGGCCCTCTGCGACCAGCAGATAGAGGAAAGGCGACAGCGGGTCCCCCTGGCGAAGACCTCTCTTCATTCTGAACCACTTGGTAGGCGCGCCGTTGACTAGGATGGCGATTTTGCCATTGGAAATGCACTGGTCGATCCAACCACACCACTTCTGATTCGCGCCTAGGCACCGTAGTATATGATGGAGGAAGGCCCAGTTAACATGGTCGAAGGCTTTCTCAAAATCTGCTTTGACGCCGACACAGTCGATGCTCTTGCGCTTCCCCCAGCTAACCAACTCGCTCGCAGTGGCAAAGGAGTCGAGAATGTACCTGCCCTTGACGAAAGCAGACTGCGTAGGGGAGATGATCCTATCGAGCTCTTTGACAAGTCTGTTGGTCAGAACCTTAGAGATGATTTTCTGGATACAGTTGATGAGGCTGATAGGCCGAAATCCGTTGGCGGAGTTGGCGCCCTCCGACTTGGGGAGCAGGCAGATGTGGGTGTAGTCGATTGGGCCAGTGTTCAGGGACCCGCTGTAAAGGTCCTCAAAGATATTAAGCAGGTCCTCCTTGATCACGTCCCAAAACCTCTGATAGAACGCCATGCTGAAGCCGTCTGGACCCGGCGCTTTGTCCCCGCTCATCTGGAAGGTAGCAAGCTTGATCTCCTCTGGCGTGAAAGGTGAAGTGAGATGTTCCTTACTCAGCGCAGAACTGTCAGGGAAGAGGTCACTCCAGTCTCCAAAAGGGGTGTGGGAAGGGCCTACTGGCGCGAAACGATCTTTGAATTTACGGTAGAAGTAATCCCCCTTATCTTCTTCAGTGACGAGGCAGCGCCCCTCATCTTCAATGTTCCCGATTCGGTTGGCTCTGCGCCTCCCATTGGCCGTAGCATGGAAGAATTTAGTGTTGCCGTCTCCCTCCTTGAGCCAGTGTTGTTTGGCTCTGGCCTTCCAGAGGATCTCTTCCTCGCAAATGACTCCCTTCAGTTGGTTCTTGAGATCCCATCTCAGATCCGCTTCGCTGGTAGTCAGGCACCGGTGCTCTTCCAAGGTGTCCAATTTCTGGATCGCTTCCGATAAGGCCAGAGAGGTTTTAGTGATGCTATGGAAGCTGCAGGAGCACCACTCTTTAATCCGTTTGCGGCAGTGGCGGAGTTTTGCATTGAAGGTGAGAATGCTTCCTTGTCTTCCAAGCTTGGGCTCGACTTCGTTCCACCAGACGGGTACCAGCCCGACGAAGTCACTCCGAGTTAGCCAAACTTTTTCAAATCTGAAATTACAAGTCCTGAGCGGCCCCCGCGTTGTTTTCAGAAGAAGGGGAAAGTGGTCTGAGGTTATACGCGGTAGTGCCTCGACCGAGGAAAGAGGGAAGGCGGAATCCCAGTCCGTCGAGATCAAGAAGCGGTCCAGCTTTGCCATGGCGGGGGATCGCTGCATGTTTGACCAGGTGAAGCTCTGGTTGGTCAAAGGAAGGTCAATCAGCTCAAGCTCGTTGATCGCTTCAGAGAACAAGGACATAAGCCGATTGCACGCGGTGCCCCCAAGCCTATCGCTGGGGACCCGGGTAAGATTAAAGTCCCCGCACATACACCAAGGTCCTGCGCACGAAGGTTTCAGCGCAGTCAGCTCATGACAGAAGGCAGTCTTCTCGCCCCAGGTGGGTGGCCCGTAAGCATTCGTAAGGTAGAAGGAGATGCCGCTGCGTGCGCACTTGAGGCGCAGCGTGAGGGAATGGTTGCGCACCAGGACCTCCAAGCATGTGAAGAACCTGGAGTTCCAGCAAGTTGCCAGGCCACCAGAGGCCCCAGATGATGGTATAAAATGACAACGGTCGAACCCCGGCCCCGCAAAAGAGCGCAGGAAGGAGCGGGAGATCAAGCTCAGCTTTGTTTCTTGCAAGCAAAGAACAGACTCGGAAAGACTCTTAACGACAGACTTGACCAGACTACGCTTGGTCGGATTATTCAGTCCCCTGACGTTCCAGGAGCAGACTTTAACCATAAGAGAAAAAGGTACACCGGCGAAGGCGCTCCGAACCGAGCCCAGCTCCTACACTTCGACCCCCCCAAGCTCCAGGAGGGAAACGGCGTCCCCCTCGCTCAGCTGGATGCCGAGCTTGGCACCCATGCGGATGGCCCTCGAAGGGCCCCCCGCGGCGCCGCTCAGACCAGCCGCGCAGGCAACCCGAGGCTCCCGGAGTGCCGACTTCCGTTCCATAGCGCGGGCCAACACCAGCTTCCCCGCAGTCTGCGCAAACCTCGGGCTTCTCCTGGGCGCCGCCGGGCCAATCGGCGGACGTGGCAACACCTCCGGCGGGACGAGGCTGGGGCGCGGCTGCAGGGCAGGGTCGGGGCAGGCAGGGTTGTCCTCGCCGTGGAGTTGCGCCTTCCCCACCTGGTGCGGCTGCGAGGGGGTGCTTGACCCCGAGGAGGGAGCGGTGGGGCAACCCACCGGTACCGGGGCGCCCATTGCCGGCGACACCCAGCAAACCACCGGAGGGGACTCGCGGGGTAGCGGCGACCCAACGACCCGAGCCCCGGAGCAGGGCCACCCAGGCGACTTGCCGACGGAGGACGTCGACAAAGGCGCCGGCGGCGGTTGCTCGACCCCCAGGGCCTCGGGCGGCGGCAAGAAGTACACGAGCGGGGGGGAAAGATGGCCTCCGGACGGGCTGGGGCGGCCCCAGGCGGGCCCCTCGGGAGAGACCCAGCTGATGAGAGAGGAGCGACGAGCGGTGCATCCAGCGCCGGGCCCTCGGGTAGGCCAGTGGGCCTGCGGGCCGGACCCCTTCGCAGCAAGAGGGGGGCCCTCGTTCGGGCGAGGTACCCCAGCAGTGGGCCCCCCGCAGACTTGAAGGGCCGGGGTTTGACCTCGGGAGAGGGCCCAGCGGCTGAGGGTGACCCGAAGGGAGGCATGCTGGTCTGGGCCTCCAGCGATGGGCTCGCAGGAAGGCGTCCGAAGCCCGACGCCAATCAACGAGGGGGCCACGAGAGCGGGCCCAGTAAGGTAGAGCTGTAAGAGAGGGTAGAGGAAAGGACGAGGTGAAAGCTTCGAAAGGTGGAGCCGCATCGAGATAGAGGCCACCGTGAAGGTGGCAGCAGCGTCCAGGAAACCTTGGCAGTTCACTACCCCCCCCCCCCCAAAACCGGAAAGGAATTTGAAAGATAACCCGAAGTGGACAAGGAGCGCGGCCCCAGAAAGAAATCCTCCCGGTGCAAGACCTCGCACCCGGAGCCGGGGGCTCCAACGGACCGAGCGCCGGCGCCTCGAGGACCGCCCCCTGTGCAGAGCGGTTTACCCAGCCGTGGCTTGACCAGCGGTCCAAGGCAGGAGGCCTGGCTCGCAGCCGGAGCAGGGGTCAACGAGGCCGCCGCCCCCCCCCGCGCCGGCTCCCGGACGAAGCTGCACCTCCTGGTCCGCGGCGCGTCGCCGCCTATCCCGGATCTCCGAAGAGTCCCAGGAGTCGGTGCGACTGGAGTGTCGACCCTCCCTAGACCCGCTGCTACCATCGCTGAGGCCGACAACCGCGATTCTCCTTGCGATCCTCGCCCCACGCGGGTCGGTTTGGTCGCCGCCTTCACTTGGCCCCCCCCCCCACGAAGGGCACTCCCCGATCGTCTCCGCCGAAAGGCGCCGTGCTCTCAATACGGACCGGGGCCGAGACCACCACGCTCCCCATTGAGATGGATAGAGAAGCGGGGATGTCGGCGAGATCGTCTACAGCCACCTCGCAGCGGAAGCCGGTCAAATCGGTGGTGTTGACGCTGCTGTCGTCGGCGCGGAGGAAACGGCCGAAGCTGCCCACAATGCTGCTCACACAGTCGGCGGTCCAGTACTCAAAAGGCAAGTTTCGAATTTTCACCCAAGCTTTGTAGGTTAGCCGCGCGGGCCCTGCGGCGCGGTGGGGCTCCCAGAGGTGGCATTGGAGCCTGCAGTGTAGAAGATGAAGGAGCCGGTTGCCGATGAGGTCGCTGGGCCTTACCCACTCCGGAAGAATGAGGAGGTAATCCCGCTCGTGGTGGATGGCGACGAGGAAGTCGGTGGGATATCCGCCGAATCTGGCAGCGAGGTCCTCGGCAATGGAGTCCTGGGGGAAGTGCCCCAGGTCAGAGCGCCCGATCACATCCGCCAAAACCGCATTCAAGCAACGGGTTTGCCGGCGACGGAACTCATCCGAAAGAGGGATGAAGACCTTCTGGATCTCCGGCCTGAAGGCGCGCTGCATGCTTGATTGGTGTCGGCGTAGGGGACAGGCTCTAGAGCGGTGGCCCGAGCGGAGGCAGACAGCACAGCGGACCGGATCCCGGCAGCTGCGCACCAGATGGTCCCGGCCTAAACACCTGAAACACTTTTTAATGCCGGGTGTTGGTCGAGATGGTCTGGAGCGAGGGGCTCTCTTGGGTTGGCTCGGCAGGGTTCGATTCGTCAGTAAAGCCTCCTTATAGGTGAGCGGACCAACCTTCCCCTGACGCCCAGAGACCGCTGCGGTCCTGTCGCTTCGGCCCGTGAGGCCCGTCACCCCGTGGTGATTCCCCTGTCTCGTCGTGTTGTCGATGGAGGCGCGGACAAGAGGAATCTTGCAGCGGGAGGACGATGGGTCGGAGCAAAGCTGCCCACCAAGGTTGTCTGCCCAGGTGACCTTGGGAGGGGGGCGGATGCTCGTGGGGCAGGAACGCCTAGCCCCCTCAATCGGACAGGGCGGACAAGACCTGGCACCCATTGCGTGATGCTTGTCAAGGCCAGGTGGATCAGGGGGGCGAATCCCGTCCCCTCCATCGCCCAAAACCACACGAGGTGCATTGCCATCTGTCGCTTCTGCGGCACGCGCGTGGCCCCTGTACGCGCCAACAGGCGGGCAACCGCGCTTCCCAGACCAAGGAAGCTCCCGCGCGCATTGGAAGACCGGCCTGGTCCGTCCCCTCCCGCTGCCCCGGTCGCCGTGCCGAACGCCGGACTTCGTCGCCCGCCTCACCGCCACACCACGATCACAGTCTCTTGATGCCGAACTCCCTCTCCTCCTAACTCTGTCCCTCCCTCTTTCTCTCTCTAACATATTGCTCACTCGAGCACAAATAACTGTGTTCTTTGCTTGGACATTTTAATTTAGTTTCTACCTGCACATTCTCATTTGATCTGCTCTGTTCTAGATAGTTAATATCTGATATTCCTTTTTCTTTTGAGAGCATAACCCTCTTTACACAAATTATTGTGTTTTCTTTTGGATGGAAATATTGACGGGAAAACAAAAGGCATCCCTTTCTAACTCGCCAGTGTAAATTCATGTGTTCTTGAAGCCTATCTAGCATTTTCTCATGGGATGGATTACAACACTGTTCACTGAATTTACATTGAAATTTCACTTTGGTCATTGAATGCCAAATTGTTGTGATCGAGTCACCGAACTTCGTCTCTTTCAGTCAGGCCACTTTGCCAAATTCCATTTGAAATATGGTGACTAATTCAATCGCGACGGTTGAGTTTACAACAATCAGGAGGTGATGTGGTTGTTGAATGAACTGTCGTATTATCGTCGTGCCATCTCTTTGATCTATTGGGACGATGAAATAATGCGACAGCTATTAAGGAAATTAGGCAGAGTTTGATGTTGTAAATAATTTTAACTGAAATTGAAGTCTGGTGCCTTAATGGCAACATAGTAAGTATAATATAATAACCATCATGTTAATTTCTAGCTTTTCAAATAAGCAGGTACTCTAAAGCAGCTTATGTGACCCTCATTCAAGGCAGGTGACTTAACAGCTGCAGGTACACCAGTAACAATCATAAAAACCTGCACTGTCTGGATGTACTCATTTTTCTGTAATACTATTTGGTGTGAGACATGGACTGCTTAACCACCACTTTATTTGTGAAAACAGAATTGCCTTTCTGAAATAATCTTCTCCTTTTTTTTTTTTTTTCTCTTTTTCCTTCTTTTTTTTGTGTGTGGTTGAATTGGTAGTTAAACACAATTTGTTGATATCATGATTCTAGAACTTGTGCTATTAATTAGAACCAAAATAAATAGAGTGAAAATGTAATTTATCTATTATTGAAACTTTGAAGTATGGGTATCACTTTTGTTTTAAAGATATACTTTATATCAAGGACAAAGAATCTAATCATAAATAATTTAACAATTTCATATTAAGATAATATTTTTAAAATTTATTGTTCTTGTCTGCTTATTATCTAGGACTTTGATGGGATGCTGTCTCATGAGATTACTGTAACTGAAAAAAAACCTTTCTTTAACTATTGCCTACTTTGAAACTGGCTCATAAACCTTCTTTTTTTTTTCTTTTTTTTTTTTTGGTGAATGCCCTTCTAAGGAAATCACATTTATTTTCTAAATTAGGTAAATCACCTTATTTAGGGAATTGAATCTGCAATCTCTTGATTGACAATTTGGAGTGATTATCAATTATACTGGGCAGTAATAATAAATCTTAGGATTGTATTTGCTGATTTGCTCCTGTAAATATTTGAGCTAATGCCTTATCTACTCTTATTGAAAAAAAAAAAAAAAAAAAAAAAAAAAAAAAAAAAAAATCAATCTGACCTTTTTCAAAAAAAATCTAATCTAACTTCATTTGAATGGATTAGAAAAATTATTTAAATTTATGTGTTAATTAGATGGGAGTCTCTCCTCCCACACTTTCCAAATAATTTAATAATACTTATTAATTTAAATTATTATTATTTATTATTTAATTTAAATATATAATTGATATTATTAATCATATGATAAAATTACGTACTCAAAAATACAATTTGATATTAATAAAAATAATATAATTATTATACATTAGATATAAATAAATATAATAATAATATTATTATTATTATTACACACTTGATAATCTAATATAACATTGGAATGACTAAAAATAATATAACTATATATACTTAACATAATTAATTATTTGATATAATTACATTAATACGTAGTAGTTGACATGACTAGAAAATCAATATGATATAAAAATAATATAATTATACATTATATAAAAATAAAAATAAAATAACTACACAATAAATATATATTGCCTTAAAAGGTAAGAGAGGAGAGAGAAAACTTTTTTTTTTTTAATCTTCTAATTAGCATATAATCTCATATAAATATTATTAAATTATCTTTTTTTTTTTTTTCTAATCCATTCAAATGAAAAGAATGCTAGAATGGATTTTTTTTTTTTTTTTTTTTTTTTTTTTTTTTTTTTAAATGAGGTTAGATGAGGCATCAGTTCTAAATATTTAATCCAACTACTTCATTTTTCAAATAGGTTGATAATTGGGGGCAATCATAAACTTGTTCTTTAAGATAGTCACATGCACCTCCAATGATACTTAATAAAAGAACTTTTAGAGAAAATTACAAATCTTTTTTCACTAGATCTATCAAATTAACTGTAAATATTGGAACCCTTTTTTTTGGGTGTCTATGATAATATTTCATAAGCATCATCCCAATTCATTTTCATCAAGTGTGTAAGGAATAATAATTAGGCAAAATGTCTAAATATTTTCAAAATCAAAAACTTTAATTTAAACATGATAAAAACTGATGTGATTTAAATAAATAAATAAATAAATAAATTGTTATCAGAGTTTTTTAAATTATTTTTTGGAAATTTTGAAATATTCTCCACAATAGTATTTTCACAAGTAATTCCTTAAAATTATCACAGTACCTTTTTACAAGCAATCCAACCTCTGCTTCAATTGTTGCTTCTGATGTATCAAACTCAATATTTAATGTCATTTAATAATGATTTCAAAATGTTCCAGGAGTGGTACTGGAAAAATTTTATTTACCTACCATTCAATTTGAATAATAATTAATCACCTAACAACTTTGTCTCCCAAACGTCCGCATAATAAATTTTATACGGCTAAATCTTATTCTATGGACCTGATCTACCATGGATGCATTACAGATTCCAGCTAAATGAGCTCAAGATCTCATGATTGATCCCTTATTTATTAAACCAGCTAAATACGAGTTAAATTTTTCGGCTCGAAATCTTAATGAGTTATTCATGAGCTAGGGTTTAGTAAATGAGCTCCGTTGTTATTTATTTATTTTTTTATGATGGAACTTTTAAATTAACGATCGGTACCGTTAAATATGATTTAGACTATTTAAGCTATTTAAAAATTAAATTTTATATTTTTTTAATATTTTTTTTTGTCTATCGAGTGAATATAAAAATGAACGACTGAAAATAAATATCATTCAAAATGTGATGATAGGCATTTTGTAATCAAGATCGAGAGTATTGGTCTTGTTTTAAATAGATTAAATTTTTTTTTTAACCAAAACTTAATTAATTTAATTTTTTTTAAACCGTCGAACAAGCAAAAACTCATATCTATCATTAAAAGTATAAAATTTTTAATTTTTTAATCATTAGGTCAATAATAACAAAAAATTTTGAAATTTAATTTCTAGATACTTTTAGGAACTTGATTACTATATTATATTGATAGCATCAAATTAATGGTTCTATTAAATTTTTATCTCTTAGATGAATAAATGTGCGGTTATGATGATAGTGGTCCTCTGGAGTTTAGTAGGTGATTGGTGGAATAGTATGATCTAAGAGTTGAAAATAATTAAAGAAATAAATCTAATCCGAAAAAATTTAGTAGCATCAAATAATTGGTACTATCGATAGCATAACAACCAAGACACACACTCACTCACTCACTCACACACACACACTCTCTCTCTCTCTCTCTCTCTCTCTCTCTCTCTCTCTCTCTCTCTCTCTCTCTATATATATATATATATATATATATATGCGTGCGCGCGCGCGCGTTTGACTATTTGGATTTTAGACCAATTCAAATATAAAGAGATCTATACTTTGTGAATTTTAATTATTATATTAAAATTTTAATTTTTTAAATTTTTTTGAGTAGTAGATCTGATAATCTAACTTGTCATTTAAAAGCCAGCTTGTTCTCGACTCGTTAATAAACAAGTCGAAAATGAGTTGAATATTTTAACATGATATTTTGACGAGCCAGCTCATACTTTACTTGTTTAATAAACGATTGACATAAATCAATATCAGTTCGTTCGTGTTTGACTCGTTCACAATTCTAATTATATATTTTTTTAGTGGTTTATAAATATCATCGTAGAAGAAGTACTTTTTTTAAAGTCAAAATTATTGTTGGCGTTTTTCTATTGGTCAAGCGTAGACCTATACTTTATCAACCCTAAAACTTTATTAAGATACAAACTATTAAGATGTTGTATACATTCGTTAATCATTTGGGATATATAAAGGTCTATAATTGTTTAAAAATTAACAAGCTAAAAGTCACTAATATTTAAAATAACCATTAATTATTACTCTAGAAAAATAATTAATAATTATGTTTCTACCATATAAATTATTTAAGTTTTATATTCTCTTTCAAAAGTTTAAAATAGAAGCTCTGATATACATATTATTAATCTGACGGATACAACTAAATAAATCGCACCTACTAGATGGATGAAATGTATATCATACATTCAAAAAAAAATATATAAATAATATTATTTTAAAACTAAAATTGTAAAATAAAAAAATAATTAAATTTAGGAGGCTGATCAATGGTGGCCTATAAATAGTATATTATTCACTTCAGGAAATAGATAGAAGCAAAATGAAATAAATAGAAATAGAATTTGACTATAAAATTTATATCAATTTTTTTTTATAAAAATTATATGATGGTAATCTCTATACAATATTAAAAAAGACCAATCTTTGAACTTAGAAATTATAAAGTTTCACTATTTAAAAATATGTATTAATATAAAAAAAAACACTCATCGTAATTAAGAGCTTAACTATGATGTTTACAGATCTCAACCTGATTCAATTCACCTGAGCGGTAGTTGGATATCTTAATATTACGAAACAAAAAAATAAACATATTTAACCACTAATAGATATTCAACAGAAATAAAAATAGGATTCACAATCTCCTTCTACTACAGACATTTTAAAATACGGCAACTTTCGCAAAATGTATGATTAAATGTCACAGCTTCACAAAATTCTCTTCTCATCTACTCAAGAGAGTCGGTCTCGGGAGGGAGAGAGGCAGAGAGGGCATAGCTTAGTAGACCAGGTCCACCAAGTAATTTCATATGCGGGCATCGTCCGCATACAATTTTCTGATGCGCGCACTCCCACGACCCGCTCCTTCGATTTGACGAGCACTGTAATGCAAGGAACCAACCACCTCTTTCTCTCTCTCTCTCTCTCTTCCCCCCACTTCGAAGACGACCTCTCCTCTAACCTCCGATCGATCCTCTTTGCTTGAGGTACCCTAGGGTTTATTAAACCCCCCCCCTCTCTCAATCCTCGCCCCTCATGAAGACTCGCCCTTGCTCCTGATGCGAATCCCCCGAGAGGATCTGCTGAGAGATTTCTCCTTGCTGAAGGTGATTTCATGAGGTTTTTGCGCTCAGAATCGTTTTTTTGTGCCGAATTTGGCTCGGATTTGAGTTGATTTGATGTGTCGTAATGCAGATGGGGAAGATACAGGTGTTCAGTCCCGTCACTCCCGGGCTGGTACGTGGCTGATGCGTTTTAGTTTGTTTGTTGGTGTTTTGGGGTGCTCGATTCGAGATTTTGCTCTGAGTTTATGGGATCTTAGGCGATTTTAGAGGAAGTGTTTATAAATGATCTTGAATTGTTGAGTGCCAATTATGGACTCTCATTTGATGCTCTCTTTAATGGATGCTCTGTCTACAATTTTGTTGCTTGGACTAGAAATTGCATATGAGGAGTTAGATACTCTTGAACTTCATAAATACTAGTTTATGATGAATAAGCATGTAGCACAACATCATTATGCGTGTGCGTGGAAGAATACATTCTAATTATAGCAAACAAATTTATTTTGGGTGCAATTTTGGTGAAATATAAAGTATTTATGAATTAAATAAGGAGGTAGAATCGGATTAAAATTTCTTGGGGAGGGAACCCCAAATTTTCCATTTGGGACTGCGGGATCTGTCGCCACATGAGCTTGGGGTTCCATATCGAGGTAAAATCTAATACACTTAAAAATGAAAATAGTGCTTTTAAGATAAATTTTTAGTTTCTGAACTTAATGTCAAATTGCTTTTCAAACTTTTAATTTTAACATTTTTGTGATTCTTAATTATTTTATTTTGGATAAATTTATTTTATTTTTAATACTAAAGACCAACCAAGGGTTGTCCAAGGGTTTAGACTGTTGGCTATTTATGTATGGGTTAAAATAGGCCCAACTTCCTGCCCCGTGACAATAGGCCCAGGAGACTAATAAGTTGAGTTGGGCGAGCCCAATAAGTTGAGTGGGGCTGCGGTCCACAATAGACCTAACGGCAAAAGACCCAACAATAGACCTAATGTCCAGGTGGGTTGAGTCCGGTCGAGACTCGTGGGCGCTGTGTCTGTACGCTTTAAGTGAATTGGTTGCGTATTTCTAACAGCTCGAGCTTTTGGGATTAATGGTTAGCGCCAACGATTCTACATAGACAACCCTTGGTTGGTCTTTAGTATTAAAAATAAAATAAATTTATCCAAAATACAATAATTAAGAATCTCAAAAATGTTAAAATTAAAAGTTTGAGAAGCAATTTGACATTAAGTTCGTAAACTAAAAATTTATCAAAAAAAGCTATTTTATTTTTTTTTTCTTGTAATTTTCTTAACTTGTGCTAGATTTTTTTAGTTAATGGTCCGAAGCTGAAGAGAATCCGACGTCAATGCCCATTCTAATTAAGTAGGGCGCCTCGAGATGTGGGATCTGACGCCTATGCGGCGACGGATTCTGCAATCTCAAATGGACAATTTGGGGCTCCATCCCCAAGCAATTTTTGTCCAGTAGAATCCGGTTAAAACCTTTAATCCTGTAGTTAAACAGTGCCAGGCCAATGTAGTAGATTGCTGCCACTACAAGATCATGGGAGGACCAAACATGTGTAGTGTGATATGTTTGATATGCTTGACGAGAATATTAGGAATTTAGGACTTAAATGGTGGGAGTTTGTTGCATTCAAAATTCCACATCTGAAATGATAAACATATTTGGCTGTAAGGACTAGAATTCTAGTATCATTAACTCGTGGTTAAGCATTTCAGTTCTCATAATTAAGGCCTCTCATGTTGCTAATACTACTTTCTTTTTGGGCTTTACATGTTCGCACTCAAGCACTCCCACATTGCATGGAAGATGATAGAATCTACTTTGGTTCAAGGACTAGAACTCTTGTGTCTAATTTGGACTTAAGAACTTTGAGCAATGCAATTGAGATCCAATCAAGTTTTTTGGCCTGATGCTAGAAAGTGACTTACCCTTTTGCATGATAAAAGCACATACATACCTTATTGAGTCGGCCTTTTGTTTGAAACTTTTTTGTACTTCCTGCTAATTGTAACTGCTATTAATAGGGTTTCTTTATGGAAAAGGATCTACATGGACAGGGCGCTCTTTTCCTAGTTATTTCTCGTGTGTTTGTTTCTATAGAGTATATGTATTTCTTTGTGTGAGTGTAATAATTATACTTTTTATTGTTGCAGGTTTCATTTTTGCTTGGCTTTTTCCCTGTATTTATTGCATGGATCTATTCAGAAATCCTGGAATACCGAAAATCTTCCTCTCCTATCAAAGTGTAAGATATCTCCTTCAATCTCAATGGCATTCTCCACAAGTAGTCACTGTGAATTCGATAAGCTACAGCATAATCTTCGTTGATACTCTTCTGAAATAGATATATGCAATCAGCATTTCCCCTTTAGATATTTGTATTTCAGTGTCTAAGATTTGCTTCTGACAATTGTATAAGGGTAATTATGTCATACTCTAAATTATTATTGTTGTCCAGCCTTTTCTCCGTATCCTTTTTCTTTTAACATTCGAAGTTCCTATGGTACTGAAATAATGCTTTATCTATAGCTAATAGGGCAATATATTGTTTTGGTGTAATTATTTATCCTAAGAAGGAGAGTGAATCTAAATTTATTTGGGCATCATCATGGACAAAATCTTTAATGCTTTAACTTAGTTTCTTATTTTTACTTGCCAAATTGTTGCAGAGAATATAGTTAATTTCTTCATCATTCCATTTAATTTATTATTTCTGATTTGCAGTCACTCAGATACAAGTCTGGGAAGTGAAACAATCAAGGAGGATGATAGGGCAATATTGATTGAGGGCGGCTTAGCAAAATCATCATCTCCAAAGTTCCAGAATACATCTGTCAGAAATAATTTAATAAGGTTATACAAATGAAACAAATGGAGGAGCAATTTCAATTACTTCCTATCTAACTTATTTGAAAGTTTATGTTTTGGTATTGAAAGTTATACTTTTGGCCGCTGTATGTTTTGCAGGTTTATTTCGATGGATGAGTCTTTCTTGCTTGAGAATCGCACTATCTTAAAAGCCATGTGAGACTCCAAACTTTTACTTCCATCCTCATAATTTAGCAATTATATCCCCTAAGACTGATTAATGAATAAATATTGTGTAGGTCAGAAATCGGGGCGATTCTCGTATACTTTTATGTTTGTGATCGGACAAATTTGTTCCCTGAGTCAACGAAGGTGTATGCCTTAACCTTGATCGGAGTAAAATATATGATGCCAGATGCCTTCATTGTTTCTGCTATATTTATGGATGCTTACATGATAAAATGAATGATAGGAGAAAAAGGAAAGCGTTTATGTTTTTAGTTGCTAGTTTATTTAATAATGGAAGTGTAACATTGCTTAAAAAGAATGGACCTACTATTTTTTCATGGTAATAAAATGCTGTTTTTGGTCCTAAAACAATTTGTATGCCTATTTCCATTTCGATTATATGATTAGTTTTTAATTTTTAATTTTCTGTGCAACTATGCTACAATATCCTCTTTGCTTATACTTGGTTTATGATTGAAGATGTGACGTATAATAACATTTTTCTAGTTACATGCACTGCAAATGGAATAATAAGCAGACTACTTGACGCTATCCATTTTTTAGTATTTAATTGGATTATATATTAATGCTGTGCAATCCGTGATTTTGCCAGAAATACAGCCGCGACCTGTTTCTTTTTCTCTACATTCTTCTCGTCATAGCTTCAGCCCTGACATCGCTAAAGAAGCACCATGACAAGTCAGCATTCTCTGGGAAATCTATTTTCTATCTTAATCGTCATCAGACTGAGGAGTGGAGAGGTTTGATGCAGGTTTGTAATTTGCATTCCTCCCATCTATTATTTGAAATTTAAGTAGTGCGCCCTAAGATCTTACTTTAGTTGAAACATCTTACTTTCATTTTTTTTCTTTACTTTGTGCAGAATATAGTTTATGATTATCTAATCCTGTTATTGGTTCGTCAGGTTTTATTTTTAATGTACCACTACTTCGCTGCCTCAGAGATATACAATGCAATACGTGTGTTCATTGCTTCTTTCGTGTGGATGACCGGATTTGGGAATTTCTCATATTACTACATAAGGAAAGATTTTAGCCTTGGTCGATTCGCTCAGGTGCGTTGATGGTATTCATCTCTTGGAGTACTGTCTCATGCTTTTACCTTTTTGGTTGAATTACACATTTGATTGTCCGACTGTTGCGGAATTTCGATTGGGTCGCCCGACTTCAATTTGCTCCAATTGCCACTGATGCATGGATGTCCAAAATGAAACTCATTACTGAAGTTAATAGAGTTTAGACTTAGTTTTAAATTTGATGATCCAAATTAAATTTTTTGC
Organism: Tillandsia fasciculata; assembly: GCA_029168755.2. Taxonomy (NCBI): domain Eukaryota; kingdom Viridiplantae; phylum Streptophyta; class Magnoliopsida; order Poales; family Bromeliaceae; genus Tillandsia; species Tillandsia fasciculata. The sequence goes on from CM054942.1 coordinate 3,939,882, forward strand.
ATAAGTTTGTTAAGAAATGATGCAAAATATCGGCTATCTTCTCATATGTTACACTATCTTCTAAGAAATCACTAAGAGCATCACCTGTCTTTTCAAATGCAGATGATGTGGCGTCTAAATTTCTTTGTCGCATTTTGCTGCATTGTCCTGGACAATGACTACATGCTTTACTACATTTGTCCCATGCACACGTTTTTCACTCTCTTGGTATATGGTGCACTTGGCATATTTAACAAATATAATGAGATTCCGTCAGTAATGGCTGTGAAAATTGCAAGCTGCTTCTTGGTGGTAATTGTAATGTGGGAAATACCCGGAGTTTTTGATTTTATATGGAGCCCCTTCACATTTATAGTAGGTGAGACACTCTTTTGGTGCTGTTTCCGATCGTCTTGTTTGATTTTATCTCTTGGGTAATGAGTGATTTGAATAAACTTGTTGAATGCAGGATATATGGATCCGGATCCTTCCAAAGCAAATTTACCTCTCCTGCATGAATGGCACTTTAGATCCGGCCTCGATCGCTACATTTGGATTATCGGAATGATATACGCGTACTATCACCCAAATGTAATTTATATTGTTTTTTTCTCGCTGATATAGTCAACAAACCAAATTTGTTGCCAACTTGCCATTGATTTTTATTGGATTTACGCACTGCAAATTTGTTCGCCCGCAAGGTGTCACGCATTTAGTGCCCCCCCACTTTGGCCTGTGTCTTGGAATAGTTTCTCCACTCTGAAAAGCAGTAGCCAACCTTCTGGCAAACAAAATGTCATTAAGAGCTTTTGTTGTGGCACGAAACCAAGTGGCTGGGCCCCAAAAGCAAAAGCTCCAATTGTGCCGTATGGGCCCTTAGTATATTTTTCTCTCTCTTATGTACTCCCCTCCTTGATGCTTACAGGTTGAAAGATTGATGGAGAAGCTTGAAGAGTGTGAAACTAAAATGAAACTCTCAATCAAGACGAGCATAGTTACTCTCTCCCTGGTGGTATGTTGCATAATCTTTCTTATGGCATAGTGATTTTTTTCAGCTAAGTACCATTATGAAATGGAAAATCCATTCCCTTTTTTTGTAGGTTGGTTATTTGTGGTACGAATATATCTACAAGCTCGACAAACTTACATACAATAATTTCCACCCATATACTTCATGGATCCCCATCACGTACGTATTGGATATTTTTGTTCTATGGTGTAGTGTTGATTAATAATTAAACTACTGAGCAAAGTCAATTACTTGCTTGCATTTCCTTTTTTTTTTGCTCCAGCGTTTACATTTGCCTCCGGAATTTCACCCAACAGCTAAGGAGTTGCTCTATGGCTCTCTTCGCGTAAGCATTTTTTTTTTCCCTTTCTAAATATCGGTGCGAACGTTTTCTGTAAATTCTTCTTGATCTTCAACTTCTTTTCTTTCTTCTAGGTGGCTGGGCAAGATTACGCTGGAGACCTATATCACTCAATTCCACATTTGGCTAAGGTATGGATTTAATTTAGCACCTGCACAAGCATCTTTAAGCTAACTCTGTTAATGCTTTGAGCGGTCACAATTACAAGATTAAGGCACAACAAAACTCTAATGCTCATTATGTTGGTCGTCGAACAGGTCAAGCGTGCCTAACGGACAACCTAAGCGGCTTCTTTCATTCATTCCCGACTACCCGTTGCTCAACTTCATGCTTACTACTGCAATATACGTCTTTGTAAGCCGGTTTTACTCAAAAATAACGAGTACAATTTCGTCAGATCAATTAGTTGGGACATTGATTAGATCGCTCCTATTGCAGATATCGCACCGCATATTCGATCTTACAAACCTGTTGAAGTTGAGTTTTATCCCTGGTAGAGACAACAAGCGCCTCTTCCAAAACTTGGTTGCAGGAATAGTCGTTGCAGTCGGATTGTACTGCTTCTCGCTGGTTCTCCTCCACATTCCAATTATATCGGTATGCTATCTAATTTGTGTCTTAGATCTACGATCACTGGCGCACTTCCTTTCTCTCTTTTCCATGGGTGAAATGCACAGGTTGTCCTCAACTTCCGAAGAATTGCGATTTGGTCTCCTTTCACTCTATTAAACTATTACTCGCGTGCTCTTACGCGCCGAACGGGGACCAAATTACAATCCATCGAAAGTTTCAGGAACTACTCGTAAATAATTTGTACTATACGTTCTTGGATTGCTCACCAAATTATTGTGTTCATCAACAGGGATGAAACCGGCAATCGAAATGTTTCCATGTAACTTTTAGTACCACCTCAATTTCTGTAGTTCCCACTTCCCAAATACCACAAAGTCCAGTGATGGAGAAATGAGTAAATCCAAGTTTTTTCTTTTTTTTTTTTTTGTCTTGGCTTTAGTGCTTGTGTTATATATAATTCTTTTTTCTTTTTTTCTTTTTCTTTTTTGGCTGATATGTAATTTTAATGGCCAGCTCACATTTTATTGATATTTTAATTTTTGTTGTATCTGTTATATATATATAGGTTACGCATAAAAGAAGAGTAATGTTTACGTAAATTGTTTATCTGTAACTGGTGTTTCTGTTATTCAGCTTCTCAGATTTTTTTTTTTTTTTTTTTTTTTTTTTTTTTTTTTTTTTTCTACTTAAGTGCTTCGACTTGTGTTTCTCAATAAAAGCTTGAAAGTAAGATCAAACAGGCTAAATAATATTTCAGCCAAATTAAAATTGTAACTATAGCGGACTTAAAATTAAAATTGTAAATAATTCGATATGATCTATAATATCTGAATAGCCTATCCAACTAGAAAGCCTATCTACGACAGATTTAAAGCATTACTAGCAATTGCCTGATCTCGGTCGATATGAAAGCAAAAACATTAATAGCATATTTAGCCCTGCTGTGCTCAACTGCAAGCCACCTCAAGTGGAGCATCAAGTTTGACACTCCCAGAATCTGGTATAATCCTATATATAACATATAATAGGGTTAGAACTTTTAACCTAACTATAACATTTTGAATAATGATTAGATCAAAAAAATTAAAAGAGTTAAACGTATTAGAGTTAGAGTAACTTTAATATGAACCGATTATGTCGGAACTGTGAGATGAGCCTCAACAATAGAATACAACTTTCCAGCTAATAATCATTGTGAATGAAATACAGCTTCTGACAAAGTTGATTAAAATTAGTGAAACGAGTCTTACATCATTAGATACTTGCGAGCATGCTTGAGCCTGGCAAGGATGTAAGTACTCAAAAAGGAAAAAAAATATAATACCCTCAGAATTTGGTATGTATAAGATATAATAAAAAAAAAGCTAAAACTCTTAATCCGGCTCAAACATCTGAGCAGTAGTTAGAGTCAAAAGATTACGAGAATTAACTGTGCTAGAATTAGAACAGCTCTAGAATAAATGACTTTCTGAAAAATAGAGCGTCACATTAAGCAAGCAGAAAATCCTAAAGCTGCTACCTTGGAAAGAGCTAATACGAGATTTTCAGCCCCAAATTGGGCTACTGCTCCAAAGAGAAGTCGTTGGACAAATCTCAATGTAGTACTCCATATATCACTACTCAGACAACACACCATCTAACAACTACTCAAAAAGAAACACACACACACGGGGGCGCATCATCTAACAACAGTATGGTGTACAACCTGCAGTATGGCGAAAGAAGCGATTCATCTGTCAAATGGATGGATCTCTTACAAGTATTATACAAAATTATACACCGGAGTATCATGCAAAATTTGACAGTAGAATACAAAATGGCAAACTAGTGGCACAACTATATAAATAACCCTTCTCATATAACAGCAATTTACCCTACTACTGGGTTTTGGTTTTCTACCTGATTTACTGAGTCGTGGGAATTGACTGTGGGGAGGGATAAGAAGTCACCGACTGTTCGGCGCTTTGCACTTTGGCCCCTTCAACCTGGAATGGAAATTCAAAAGCATATTGGTATGAACGGAGTTATTAATTACGATGATAAAAAAAAAAAATACTGCAAACCTGATGAGCCATGAAAAAAAAGGAGCACGTTACTGCAAGCTATACTCAGTGCCTTTATCCTGACCTTGGAAATAGCTTTTCCTATGGCAGGAAGCTGAGATGAGGTTCAAAACCATGAACACAGAAAGCTTCATTTGTGAAGTTTCTGCTGCTTCTGCTGCAGCAGGGAGCTGTTGGAAGACTTACAACTCTAATCAAACAGCAATGCTCCACAAGCTCCAGACTGGGCGAATAAATGATCGTAGCCTTAGTTGACATCGTAACATGTTGTAAGTAATAACTGTTACCTGTGATGTTTCACCTTCTTGACCATGCTCCTGCTGCTCTTGGTTGTTTGGATAGTTTACGGGGAAATTTTGCTGCTCAAAACAGGAAGAAAATGCATGATGTAAGAAGATTAATAACCTAAATTCCGTCATGAATCTTAAAATATAAGAGGAAAGCAACAAATATAAATGCAATTGGAGATATTAAAATGGTATTCTAGAAAAAACTTATTCGATAATTTCATTGATTTTCTCGAATGAAACGTCCAAAAACAATTCAATGTATAACTAGTAGCTTACGACATTCTCCATTAATGCTTACTTGATTTCATAATCTTCCCATATGTTTCACTTCAATTAGTCTACACATTTCAATCCAGCCTCACTACGCCTTGGGGTTCCAGAAATTTGGAGAAAAACTTAACTGAATTATGGGGAGATTAGTAGGTGGAGGGCTTGAGCTTTCCTCAGGTCCATATGAGACGAAACTATTTTCAGTTGATCCTCTGATACTGGAGTGTATGTCACACTTACCATCAATTGGGGGATAATGTCATTTATGGGGACTAGGTTTACATTTTATTACCCTAAATATGTATCTTACCAAAAATATAAGAGGATAATCCGTACATGTATTAACATGTGTACACAGTGGTTTTGGCCAATAATCATAAATTTTGGCCAAAAATGAGTTCTAGCCAAAACTTATTACCAAAATCGCCATGCATGGATAAAAACATGCTAAAACAATCCTTTCGGCCAAATTGGCTTTTGGGCCAACATTTTCCAGTTTCCACCATAAGATTATAGCAAATATCAGGACAAGCCAAAACTGACCATCTTTGGCCGAAAAGGGATCAGTTTCAGCAGAAAATTTAAAGCTCAAATCTTTTTACCAGTTACTAGTACATTCTAACAACACAGCGCACCTGATAGTACAAATTGTAGTTCATAGCCTGAAGTCCTGATGAACCAATTTGCTGCTGCTGCTGCTGCTGTAGCTGAAGAAACTGTTGCTGCTGTTGCTGCAGCAGTAACAGCTGTTGCTGCTGCTGCTGTTGGAGCAGCTGTTGTGGTTGCTGTTGTAACTGTTGTTGTGATTGCTGCTGCTGTTGTAACTGCTGCTGTGATTGCTGCTGCTGCTGCTGCTGTGTCTGCTGCTGCTGCTGCTGCTGCAGCTGATGCTGCATGTACAGCTGCTGTTGCTGCTGCTGAAACAGCAGATACATCTGCTGCTGCTGTTGCTGGTAGAAAAGCTGCTGCTGCTGCTGCTGCTGCTGCTGCTGCTGCTGACACTTTGACGCCTGCTGTTGTTGCTTCTGTTCTTGGTCCTGCTTATTTCCCGGCGGAGATAGATCCTGTTGTGACTCGCGTTGATTAAGCTGTTGCTGACTTGGCAGCTGTTGCTGCTGAAAGTGCTCTTGCTGCAGTTGCTCAGCCTGAGGCTGCTGCTGCTGAAAACTCTGCTGCATCTGCTGATTCTGCTGGAGCTGTAAATAATACATCTGCTGATAATATTGCCAAATGAGGTGTGCATATTCTGGGTTACTCTGAAGATACGCATACTGTTCATTACTCATTTGAGATTGCACAAAGCCCTGCTGCTGCTGCTGCTGCATACCGTGCCCTAGCCAAGCAGAAGCCTGGTAGTGACTTTGATTTAAATTCCAAGCTTGAGTTTGCGATGGATAACCTTGAGATACTGGCATGTGAGGGTTAGCTCCAGAATTAGGATTTTGAGGATGAGCTTGTACCTCTTGAGGCTGTGAAGCTTGAATTTGGGCACCATAATTGAGATTGGCATTTTGAGGATATACACCAATGTTGTGTCGTTCTTCTCTCTCTGCCTTAGGAGAACTAGGGTTTTGATGTAAAGGACTGGAATTTTTAGGTATCTTCGCTGAAGGAGACGAATTCGATTTCGAAGTATCACCCTCATTTTGAAACTCATCCTTTTTTAACCTCACAGTTTCCTCCGAAGGAGAATTATCGTCGTTTGACGTGACCAGGTCGAAATTGCATGTATTGGGTCCTGAAGAACTCGTCAACAGATTGCCAATTCCAGGTGAATTTGAATTGTTGCCAAACTCTTGACTGGGAATTGGTTTATTTGGTTTCTTATTTTGGAATTTTCCAAACAGGCTTCTACATTTTGAACCAAATCATGATTTTCATATGCAGATTCACCAACCTCCCGAATTGGTTCAGCATTTTCCGGCATAAGCTGATCTTGCATTTCCAGAACCATTACTTGTTCCTTTAGCATCCCTTCAGGGCTTTGGGTTTTTTCTAATTGGAACTCTTTGTCTTTAGCTTCCTGACACAGCACTTCAGAATTGACTTCTTGTGAAGGTTCAAGTTTACTTTTATGTAATTCAGCAATCAAAGATTCATTTCCTTCCTCTTTGTTCTTGTCCCTGCAGCTTCTTTTAATGGTGTTATAGTGAAATACATGCCTCACTATGTGTGGAAATAGTTTTGTATGTCGAGCCCATGCCTTTCTGATTTCCTGAATACGTCCGAAACGATCGACAAACTGTAGGAGAAAACAATTACAGCTAATTAATCTAATTATTGCCTTTAAAACAGAAACAATAATAATAATATAATAATAATGTGCACGTTGAAAAGAAAATCTGAAACATATAATGCTATACAGATTTATAGATAGAATATAAGTAAATAGGAAGGTTAAATTCACAGAGATGCGAGTAGCAAAACAATCCACTAAAGATATGAAAAATTAGTTTTATCAATTTTGATCATGGGGAAATTGATAAAATATATAACTACAAGAAGTAATAAAACAGCATCTGACCTCTAAAAATGACAATGATATGTCTTCTCGGTCTTCAGAGCTTAAAACACTAGATACATCAGATCCCGGAGTTATTGCATTTGCTATGATAGAATCTAATTTGGGTAACTGTTCAGCCCCTCCGTGCGTGCCAATGAATTGTATCAATCCCTGGACACAAAAAAGGCTCACAATCGTAAAAAGGAAAAAGATAGAGAAAATTAAGTAGAACAATCTGATTTCTGGTAATACATTAGCTAGGGCGTTTAAGGGGTTTCAAATCCAAATATAACTTAATTTAACTAATATAATGAGCAAAGACAAAGGTACAGACATAGCTAAAATTTAATCTTACATGTAAACACTGTCATTCTGGAAATCTTTTGGGATATTCCATATAATTATGCTTTCAATATGAGCTTTTTGAGAAATGAATTGATGAAGTCAAATAGCGGTAAGAATAAGCATTCTCCACCTAAGTTTAGCCTAAGATTATGACTCTCTCTCTCTCCCCACACACACACAACCCAAATTGCAAAAAGCCTATCTTCATTTCCATGTGGTTGTTATATATATATATATACATATGGCTTGCCTACTTTGTAATATACTATAATGCTACCTCTGCATTGTTTAGAAAGGGAGTTGGCACCAAGTTACTTCAAAAAAAAAAGTTATGCAGATAGATCAAAAAAATAATACAATAGGAGAAAATTTGTGCAATAACAGTATTTTCATTGATGAAACAAGGAAAGACCTTTATTACGGACTTGCATGGTGATTGTCGGATTCCTTTCGAGAAGACTTCAGAAGCAGCATCAATGCTCCCAGTAGCCTATAGAAAAAGGAAGGGTGTTAAATATTAGATGGCAGCATATATAGAAATATCTATTTAAGAAATGACAAATATCTAATGAAATTGAGAACATAAATTATTATCTGACATACAAATATTGATACTATGACAATTGAAACTTTGGATGAAGGCTTCTTAATATATAAAGGGGGAACCATTCATAGGTAGACAAACTGCAACAGTTCATTCATGCACTCTAAAGAGCATGCAGAAGCATTATCTAGTTGAACACTCAAATTAAGCAGAATAGAAACTAACTTAAATTATCAAAATCTGTGGAAGAAAATGTTGTTGATCAGTACCACGAATGTAAACTGAGCAAAATTTGCGTAAAGAGCTGGGATAACTTGCAAACTCTGCTTCTCTTTAGCCATCTCAATTGCTTTCTCATATATCTTATAAGCTGCTTCAGTACGTCCCTGCAACAAAAAGGAAACTAGCTCGTTGTGACCATATTGATGATTAATTCAACCCAATAACATGATGTAGCTGTCTTGTACCATGCGTTTTTCCATATTTGCCTCTCTGTTAACATTTGCAATGAGATCAGATGCCCAATCTGCACCACCTTGAAGAAATAGTGTACGAGCGCCAGAAAAATCACCAATTTGCTCTTTGAACATAGCACAGTACATTCGGAAAGTTGGAACTCTCTGATTGATTAAATATACAGTGACGAAAAGAAAATAGAGTTAAACACATTTGTATCCCTGTAAAGGTTGGAAATTATGAATTTGGCCCTGCATAGTTTTAACTGCGAAAAAATATCCCTTTCACATTTTAGTAATTTGTAAATTTGTCCCTCCTGCTAGTTGGCTACCATCAGCTAACCTCTATTTTTTGTCCGAGGAATCATAATGCCCTTGGAAAAATGCCTTTTTAACATTTGTTTTTTTGAAGGGCTTTAGGATCTGGGGGGGGCACATTAAATGGCATTAGAGATTCAATATGAAAGCAAAGGGATAAAAAAATAACTTAAAAAGACTTTTTCCAAGGGTAGCTCAGTCATTTTCGGAGAAAACAGCAAGGACATTTTGGTAAAGTTCTCAAATTTACATGGTTATACTTGACAATTAAAATTTTGGAGGGATGGTTCTGATTTTCTGCAACTTACCAAGGATATGCACGCAAATTTTTCAAAAACGGTATCAAATTATGAATACAGATACAATAAAAGCCAAATATCTAATCCTCTATGATCTTCAAAGGATCATAACCCAGGTTCAAACGATCTTAACGAAGGTCGCACTTGTACCTTTAAGAAAAAAGACAATGCCCGTCCAAGAGTATAGTTAGCTATTTCTCGACCACCTTTAGCATCCACAAATTCCACATAGCGGATCCAGAACTCCGGGTAACTAGCACAGGGAATTAAACATCTCTCATAAAGTTTTACGGTCTGCCATTGAAAAAAAACTATGTCTTAGATGCAATCAAAATAAAATGGAAATCGTTCCATACATACCCCTGTAAAATCAGAATTTTCATATATGGACTTCAAGAATTAAATTGTGTGCATATGTACCCTCTGATTTACAACAATACCACTGTCTAGACACAAAACCAACTTCTCCACATGAATCAGATGACTCTACATTTTCAGATAAGGGCATTTTCGTAATGAACTACATTTTCTGAGAGGTATAGATGAAATTTCAGATTTCAGATGATTATTGATTTTGCAGAGGCATATATGTAAAAGTTCTGCACAAAATTAAAGTACAACAATACATGCCCAATCAAAATCTCCTTGCATCTCTGAAAAATCGAGATATTGATGCCAATTTTGAAGCTGCATTTCATCCAGTGGCTTTACATGGAAATAATGGCGCCTTATACGAGACTCAAAGCAACTAATATCTCTGTCCATTTGACTAGATTTTTGGTGCAATTGATCTCCAGCTGATATGTACTTTTTAAGTGCATCGAGCCCAGGAAGATCTTCTAATCGATTCATTAGGTCTCTGATCTCAGTTGATTTCTCAGCAAGTTCACCATCTTTTTCATTTTTGTCTTCACCACTAGACAAGATTTTTTCTGATCCTTTTGTGTTCCTGTTAGCAACCTCTTCTTCCAGCAGGGTAACTAGCTTTTTAAACCTGAAGCATTAGTTTAACAGCAATATTCATGTAGCACACTCATCACAATGATATTGTGTAATCCTGGATGAAAGCTAATACAGAAGAATAACAAATAAGCGTCCAAAGGTAGCATTTTCCAACTTTTAAACATAATATGGTGTTCTCAAATCAATTGGAATATAATCCTATCCAAGATGCAGTTGCCAGAGGATGGAAGTGGAGGATAATGCAAATTAATAAACAAATAAACAATAAAAAACAATAACCAATACCAAGATGAAATTTAAATAACAATTCAGGCTCCAGATAAACATTAGCAATTCAACATGAGGGAACAAGGACTTCTTCGTTACCCAAGATAAGCTACAAATAGTAATTTTAAGAAATAAATACAAGAATTAGCTAAAAACATGATTCAAAAACGAAACTTGCAGATAACTGATTACTAGATAAAGCAATTGGCCTTTATTTTGTTCAACAAGAGACTTATTGAGAACAAGATAAAGTGTTTGAATCTGGGTAACATTTCAGGCTCAAGTTTCAGAATAGCGTAAAATTGAAAAGGTAATAAATATATATATATATATATATTAGGTTCCCTGAGCTTTATGTAGTCCGCTGTATGTGATAGTCCAACTTAGGCTTTTAAATTTGGTTAAGAAAGAACATAAAGAAGCCAGCAAGGATCTGATATGGCCTGACTTTGTTTCGTTGATTTCAACCTCAGGACATGAGATTAGTGCTGAAATTGATGTACATGATCCCCATCTCTAAGCAAAATCAAAATGACAAAGTAATTAAGTAAAAGCTAAAATCAAATGGCGATGCCACACATTAGAAGCGCAATTGCAAAGCAAGTAAAAAACTAGGTGCCCGGCACTTCTGAAGCAGCCTCTCTACTCTAAGCAACAGCAGGGCCTTTAACAAACCAAATGTTTGGAGCTTCTGCTGCAATGAGAATAAATACATTCATTCTTTCAGTGTAACTAATAGAGAGTAAAAGGCTGATATGTACCTCTCATAGTAGCTATGTAACTTTTTTGTGGGAAATCGCAAGGTGTTTATATAAATATTGGCAAGATAACTCCATTGATTCTGAGAATATTCAAATTCAATATATTTATCCCACAGGAGATGGCATAAATAATTCTTCCCCACAAAATGTAAGCCTCTCTCAAATAATCTGCAATAGCAACGCAAGAGTTAATTATGATTGTTCATAGAAGTTAGAGAAATTTCATATAGGAAACAGAAAAAGAGCAAAATCAGAAATAGTCATGAATACTGGCTTTGAGTGTGCTCCGTTTCATCACCTATTAGGTCTTTTGCTAAAGCAACATTTCTATAGATATTCAAAGATGATAAGAAAGTGGTGAATCTCAGATAAAATCTCCATTTCCAGAGGCTCTCAAGATAACTTTTGACATAATTAGTCATTTAATTTCCTATCTGCCCTTAATCACGTCCTCTCCTTTTAACTTGCTGATTTTTTTTTTTGTATAATATACTCTCTGGTTACATTTCTTTCATAATTTTTCACTTTTTATAATGATTCTACTACATTTATAGTTCAGCAAACATGCACTCCATGTTGCCCAAATAGTAGATTAAGGAAATGACAACCAATTAGGAAGGTAACCGCCAATACTTATCTACCAAATTAAAACTTTGTTCAGTAAGTTTACCTTCTAATATCAGCAGGATCCTCATACAACAGCATAGCAAAGCTGCAATAACTAACCCAAAGATCAACAGAATATGTGGCTGCTAGAACCGCTCGCTCAAACACTTCAATCATTTCCTTATGCGAGCATAAGTGTGCCTGGTGGATCGCATACTTCTTCCAGTAACCATAGCATAAAGGAAACTCTGATAAGAACGCATCGTAAACCATGCTGATAACCCCAATATCATTCTGTAGTATATTATGACAATATCAGCTATTAGAAAGCACAAAGTAAAGGCCGATACAGCAGTCCATGGGCCATATAACAACATGAGGTGGAGAAATAATATGGCCAAAAGAAATTTCTATAGGATATATAAACACATACATATAGATACCATACATGCAAAAGTCTTATTTTTCAGGTATATATGTAAATATCGCTAATTATTTTCCAGAAAAGAAGAATAGGCATAAAATCAGAAGTCAAGGTCTTAGGAGGTTCAGTCAAGCATAAATTACAGATTCATTTGTTTTTCTGTATAAAAGGTACCACAGACAAGTGATAACTTACTTGAAGGCGGTGAGAGTTTAAATGCACCCAAATAGAAAACCAATCAAAGGGATCCATCATAAAAATGATACAACATTTCAATTCTCCAAAAGAATGCTATTTAATAGGCGTCCCAAAGGAAGAGCCGAGCAAAATTGAGATTCAGAAACTTCTTTTAAACCCAAAAATACAGTCTAAATAGATAAGCCAAACCTTAATCAGGGAGCAAGATGAGAAAAAAAAAAATCCAAATGCAAAGTTTACATTAATTTCTTTTTTCTAAACAACAAAATGGGAATACAAGATACGAAGTTCGAAGTTTAGATAATTACACTGGTAGAATTACCGTTTAAAAATTTTATACATGCGGATATATCCAAAGAAATTGCCACATACTGGTGAAGTTTTCTCGACCTCCCTAATTAATGATGTCCAGTCCTCAAAATTAGATGGCGTGCCTTCAAGTAGCTCTTGAAGTTTGTGTTCAAAAAAATCTGCAGTAAAATGGAACAACACAGTAGGTGAATGAAAATAATGATATATCCGATTCGAAGATGCATGCGTCCAATAATAAGCCCCTCAAACGGGTCACATAAATCAAAATTCGCAAGGCACTAAATTGTCCTATATCTCCTAATTTAGATAACTCAAAACAGGAAAAGGGTCAGAAATTCAGGTCTTGTATAGGCATTTAGCTTTCGTAGAACAAAGAAGCTAAAAAAGATGCTTTTCTCCAAGTTTGGCCGCAATAATATAACTAGCAAATCAAAATTCAAATTCTCAGCCTGTTGTTTTGTAAATACTTTTTAACATTTGAAATAAAAAAAAAAAAAAAAATCTTTAAAAATTACCCAAACGTGCTATACAACTTAGGGCCAGTTTGGTAGTGAGGTTACATAAAATGAAGTTGGGGCAAAAGCATATAGAAATATACTTCTGCGTTTTTCGATGGAACTGCAGAAAATATATCATAAACAACTCATCGCAATATGTGGAGCGCGATATTACAAACAAAAACAAGCATGGTATTTTCCAATCGTACTTTTCCACCGCACGTAACGCAATGTTTCCGCAATCCCAAACGAAGCCTTAATCAGATAGATTTAGTTAAAAAAAATTTAGCTAATAATTGAGTACACATATAAATACAAAATCTATGGAGATCCTCTCAACTATTGTCCATTTTTTATAATCATCCCCCGAAATTTACTTTTTATTTTCATTGATACTCATTTAACTTTTGATTCTTTCAACTTGAGTTACAATTCATTTAAATTGAGAATTTTGAAAACTTCAACAGCTTTACCCACTTTTCAGCAAGCCGAACCACAATGTTGGTTAACAATTAGCAACTAAAACCAAATAAAAAAAAAAATTCGAAATGAAAACGAAATTTAATCTCGTACAAGCAAATCGAGGTCCAAATTTAAGCTCGTATTGGTTCTTCCGATTCAAAATTTCAAACTATTGTTTGAAAACAAATAGATGAAAGAGAGATAGAGAGAGAGAGAGAGAGCGCACCGAGATTCGCCATTGGAGGCTCCTTGCGAGCTCTATCGCAGAGCACTGCGTCTTCCTCCATGGGCGTTTCGCCCTCGCGCTTGGGTTAGGGTTTGCGTCGTCGATCGGGCTCCGGTTCAGGTGTAAAGTGTCCGGTTTGGACCGGCGCGTGGACCCGGTCCAATGATTCCAAACGCTACTCTCCAAAATTGAAGTGAATTATATATATACTAGGTAAATACCCCGCGCTTCGCTGCGGGAATTACACTATAATTAAATATCAAATATTAAATTAATTAAGTATTAGACATTTAATATTATATATTACATAAAGTACATAAATATTATATTCTAAAGTAAACTACATGTATTAGAGATAATGTATTACATAAAGAACAAAAATTTAGACATAATGTCTTACTTCAAAAACGTAAATATAACGGTAACTATTCAATAAGTAGGTAACTATATGGAGGACAATTGGTAGTTCTACATTTATTCTGCTCATTAGATGCATTTGTTTCCTTAAACCTACAATAATAATAAATAAATAAATTATACTTATATTCTATAATAAATAAATAAATAAATTATACTCATATTCTATAATAGATTAGATATCTTACGTAAGTCGACGTTTCTTCGAATATTGTATGTCAGATAAGTTATGAGCGGATTGTCCTGAACTGTTCATAAAAATATTTATACATGTTAAAAAAAAAAAAAAGGAACATATTTGTACAAATTTATATAAAATTTCTTAATATAACATGATAATGAGACTACCTGGAAGAGATTTCGATGTCCGACGATATTTCTGTAAATATATCTTTATTTAGTTGCTTATTAGTTAATAACGAAAGTTTGTTCCACATAAGACTTTCCTTTTGTATCACAGTTTATCGAAAAAAATTTTGTTACTTTAAAATCTGGAGTGCTGGATCTAAATGTGTGGGGTACAATTTAGAAAACATGCTCTTGCCTAATAATAGATTTAATTGGAGGAAAAAAGCGTAAATTCCAATTTCCAAATAGTTATATCTTAAATTAATTTATATAATATAATTCATAAAATTGGAAATTTCAATTTTCCAAATAGTTATATGTTAAATTATTTATATATAATACTTTCGAAATCATCGTATATTACTTGAAATAGAATTATATAAAATAAAATAACCTATAAATTTCAATTTTAATTAAAAATTTGAAATCCTAATACGCCAAAACCTGAGGTACATGGTAAAATCCATTGCAGGAAAAGAAAGTAGAAAGAACAAAAGCAAGTTACTGGGCATATTCTAAAGCATTACCCCAAAGAAGGGAACGCAATGTCTGAGAATGGATAGCACGAATCTCAAAGCAAAAATCTAGCTGGGATATATATATATATATATATATATATATATATATATATATATATATATATAAGGAGAGTGAAAGAGACAGAGAGAAAGAGAGAGAGGAAGAGGGACATATCTTTGTTGGTAGTAAGATAGTCTATGTGCTAGACCATCCAAAAAATTATAATTTGGATGAAAATACATAATGCTAGAAAATCTAAGAGTCAACAACTCTTTATCCAATATTTACATCATCACTGCCCATAAAGAAATGCAAAGGAACAAAAGAAATCAAATAAGTAAATTTAACCAAATACAATCAGCAGTAATAGTATTCTTTATCACCCCTTTATATCATCACGGCCCCCAAAGAATGGCAGGAAAAGCAAATGAATGGAATAAGTGAATATAAGGAAGACCAAGTAATAGGAAGAAAATCTCGACTCTCTTTGAAAACAAGACATGAAGATATTAGATATTATATATATTTAAATAGCAAGCAAATTTAAAGTGCAACCAAATATTGATTCCTTGTGAGAAACAGGAAATCAAGCTTTGGTTGTTTAAGTTAAAAGCAACAAATTTCAGAATAGGAAAACAAATAGTTAATTTGAGGAATGTAAAAACCAAGAGAACAACAGGTAAACAATATTTCATTTGCAAAAACAACAAAGGAAAGTGAGGAGGGGAAAGAGGGACGGAAAAAAAAGGGCTCAGATTTTCACATTTCATCAAGTGTAGTATCAGGTAATGAGCCCACAATAACAACTTGATCAAGATTAGGTTATTCTCTCCTTCGGAGCAGATCTCAACATGAGCTCAAAGTCAACCTGCGCTCATAGAGAACAACATTCCATATAAACATAAACATAAATAAATAAATAAATAAATAAATAAATAAATAAATATATATATATATATATATATATATATATATATATATATATATATATATATATATATATATATATATAGACAGAGAGTGAAAGAGACAGAGAGAAAGAGAGAGAGGAAGAGGGACATATCTTTGTTGGTAGTAAGAGAGTCTATGTGCTAGACCATCCAAAAATCATAATAAGTTGGTTGTCTAAACATTCGACCAAGAGAAATTCTTTATCCTCTTTTACATCGTTCATGCCTCGAACTCAAGAGCATCAATCTGCACCATTTTTTTTTTCCTTTTTCCCCTCACCAATGTAGTTCTAAGAAAGGCAAGCTGGTAGATTCACTGCTCAAGAATTGGACCGTGAGGAAAGCTTTATCCTTCCTTTATATCATCACTGCCCCAAAAAGGAAAAAAGAAGGCAAAAAAAGCAAAGAAATCGACCAAATGAATTTACTAAATTTAGCAACTAAATTACTTCATGAAAAAGCTCAAATATTAAAGTTTCAAATCATAAATCTACAGAATGAAAACCAAATACCAATTGCATGTTACTAAAGATGACCAAATCTTGATTCCCTCTTAGAAATGGCAGATGAAGCTTTGGTCATTTCACTTAGAGACAACAAAACCGAGTAGAGGGAAAACAAATTGAAAGTATTCTTCACAAATCTACGGGGAAAAACAAATATCGAAAAACATTATTTAATTTGGGAAATAAAAAAATGTGAATTCCAAGGCGGAGAGAACAAATCTTACCAGCAGGGAAACAAATAGTAAATGCAAATAACAGAGAAACAAAATTTGGAAAAACTACTCAATTTCGAAATCAACAAAGTATCAGGGGAAAAAAATGTGGAAAAACTAATCAATTTCGAAAACAACAAAAGCCAAGCATTGGGAAAAAAAAAAACATGAGGCTCAGATATTAGGAATTCATTAAATGTAATGACAGTTTATCAACCCACAGTTATCATTTCACAGCAAGAAAAATGAATAAACCAGCAGATGAGAGAGAGAGACCATCGAATTGTAACCAAAGGAAGCAGAGGGCCAGAGTCAGAGGGAGGTTACCAACAGCCAATGAGTAGCCCACAATAAAAGAGCAATACGGAGAGCATCCCAACAGGGTAATGCAAGTGGTACACAAACATCAAACACACAATCGGAGGGTAAGGTACATATGAAAAAATAAATAATATAACATGAAATTTAAATAGAATTATTTTTTAATCAAAATGAAGTGCAAATTCCTATTTTCTAGGAAAAATTTGAAATGCTCGTCTATAAAATCAATTAATAGTAAATGGATTTTTCATCTTTTTATAAAAAAATACATTCCTAATTAATGGGAAAATTTCAAAACTAATTAAGACAAAACATAAACATGAGAGGAAGTAAATAAATAGTAAAGGGAAGACATAGAGATGAGACAGAGGGAGAAAGAAGAACCGTTGGATTCATGCCCAAAGCAATCAGAGGGCAAGATTCCACCAAACCAGTAATAGATGCATCCCGAGAGAGAATCCCAACAGACCAACACGCAAGAGAATCCCAAGAGATAAAAGCAAGTGGCACATGAAGTAACATGGCAAGAAATTTTTACATAACAAACTAATTGAAGCTGTCAATTGGAAAACTTACACTCAAAAATATAATGTGAATTATTATAACTGAAATAGAATTATATTCAATGAAATAAACTACAAATTCCAATGTCAATAAAAAATTTCAGATTCTTAGCTATTTAATGACTTAATAGTAAATGATCTTTTAAATATGTAGTATTATTATTAGGAACTCAATGTATCATATATGATTTACTCAGATTAGATATATAAAACTAACAAAAGAGTGAGATCAAGGGAAGAAAAGGCTAACCCGAAGAAGGTAACACAGTAATGTAAATGCAGAAAAATGAAGGGTAACATAATAACTCTAACATCATTCGTAATTACCAAGATTAAGCAAAAACAGTTGCACTTGATGAAGGCAAAAGTGTAGTATAGGTGCAGCAAAACGAAGACTACCATAATAACCCTCACATATTCCAAATTACTAAAGGCACACATCAAAAATTCATTAAAATGCATTGAGGAAAGTAGAACAAATAGAAAGGTAAACAAAAAATAGAATCTTTAAAAACTTAACCTGTAAAAGAATGATAAAAATGAAGGTAAAAGAACACTAAGGTTATAATCTATTCAACCAATATAGGAATAAGTTGGTTGTCTATCAATTAGACCATCCGAAACTATTCATTAGCTAGTTGTCTAAGAATTAGACCATCCAAAACTTATATTTCCTCACATTATAGGTAAGCAGTCACATGGAAACTCGGAAAACAATGTAAGAATTTTTTTTTTTTTTCAAACGTGACGACAAAAGAGAGATGCTAACTGGCCAGCAAGTAAAAACTAAGCCAAGGGAGCAAAAGGTAATGGTTAGTTGCTCATCAACAGTCATCCAACTCACAAACAATTCTCCAGTGATTGGTTGCCATTCAATGGACCGTCAAAACCCACGACCATTCTTCCTTAGCATTATAGCAAATCTCGAAGGAAAATTTCACGGAGATTGAAAACTCTGCAGAAAAGCATGACAAACAAAAATTTCCAATAGACCCAAAACGCACCACGAAAGGCAAAGGGAACTTAACAGAAGTCATGACCAAAGGCAAGGGAAACTTAACAGTACACCGAAAACTCATATGAAAACCAAAATATTCTGAAAAAAACAAAACTGCAAAGGAAGAGGAGTTAGCATATAAGACTTATCAAATAACAAAACCCATATCTTCTAAGTAATCATATAACTCCATAGAAAACTGAAGTAGAATAACAGTACACCAAAAACTCGTAGGAAAACCAAAATACTCCAAAAAAAAACATTGCGAAAAGAGAGAGGATAGCATATAAGACTAATCAAAGATTAAACATAATAAACAAAGCAAGGAAAAGAAACATACCTTCTAAGTAATCAATAACTTCTAAGCACTATAACAGCAAGACAACACCTAGAAAACAATAGGACAATTATTAGAGAATAAATGTTGCCTATTCTATTAATTAATGGTATAAGGGCTAATGCTATTTTGTTTATTTTTCTTTACCTTCTTTACTTCAGATTGCAAACAGTGAATGATATAGTACATTGACACAATTACTATTTATAGAAATAGAAATACAATCTTATGGATACCAAGAGGAAGTAGTCATCATAGGGAATCTGGCTAAATCTAACACAATCTATGAAAATCTATGAAGAATAGTGGGAAATATCACATCAAATCAGTAAGAATTTTTCAAAAATTGTGCAAAATCTAGAGAAATCCAATATAACATCACATATCACATCAAATCAAAGTAGCTATAATAGTAGGACTCAATTTTCATAGAAAATTTATGAGAGCTTGTGCAAAATCTCTAAAAAAAGAATATAACATCACATCAAAAAAAGGAAAATCACATCAAGAATAAATCTAACACAATCTATAAAGAATAGTGGCAAATTGGTTTATATCATATCAACTCATTAAGGATTTTTCAAAAGTTGTGCAAAATCTAGAGAAAGCAAATATTGTATCACATATCACATCAAATCACTAAATCATATAAGTAGCTATAATAGTAGGAATATTATACTAAGAATTTATGATAGTAAATTTCCTAGCAAATTTCCTAGATTTTTTGGGAAGTTGTGCAAAATCTCTAAGAAAGAATATTACATTATATCAAAAAAGATAATGTCAGAAAATCTCTTTGGAATTGAGAAGATTTTTTTTTGAGAATATGACATATGATTGCAAATTTATTATAAATGGTTAAAGATCTCATAAATATCTAAAGAAAGTAGAAGTTTTATATTATATATATCTATAGTAATTTATTAAATTATAATATAGTAAAAAAATTACTATATATAATATATGATATATTTTTCCTAAATGTATCTCTTAATATATTTTTTAAAACATCGCATCAAAATAAATAAATAAATAAATATTTATAGAAATTTATCAAATTACTATATAGTAAAAAATTACTATATATAATATAGAAATATATTTTCCCTATAATGTAAGGAAATCTCTTTAGAATTGATAAGATTTTTTGAAAAAGGCATAAATTATCAAAGATCTAGTGAAAATGTAGAAAAAGACAATATGACATTATATGAACAAAAATTAAAAAACACATAATATTAGAAAATCTTTTTGGAATTAATAAGATTTTATCTCTTTGGAATTGATAAGATTTTTTTTGGGAATATGAGATATGATTGCAAATTTGCCTTTTCAAAGAGATTTTTTTTGAGAATTGATAAGATTTTATATCTCTTTGGAAAGATCTAGTCAAAAGGTAATATGACACCACATGAACAAAATTTTAAAAAGACATAATGTCAAGAAATCTCTTTCGAATTGATAATATTTTATATATGTTTGCAATTGATAAGATTATTTTGGAAAATATGACATATAATTGCAAATTTGCCTTTTCAAAGGCATAAATTATCAAAGATCTAGTCAACATGTGAAAAAAAGGCAATATGACATTACATGAACAAAAATTAAAAAAGAAATAATATTAGAAAATCTCTTTGGATCTAATAAGATTTTATATCTCTTTGGAATTAATAAGATTTTTTTTGGGAATATGAGATATGATTGCAAATTTGCCTTTTCAAAAAGATTTTTTTTTGGAATTGATAAGATTTTATATCTCTTTGGAAAGATCTAGTCAACCTAGAGAAAAAGGCAATATGACATGAACAAAATTTTAAAAAGACCTAATGTTAGAAAATCTCTTTCGAATTGAAAATATTTTATATATGTTTGGAATTGATAAGATTTTTTTGGGAAATATGATATATAATTGTAAATTTATTAGAAAATCTATTTGGAATTAATAAGATTTTATATCTCTTTGGAATTGATGAGATTTTTTTTTTGGGAATATAAGATATGATTGCAAATTTACCTTTTCAAAGAGATTATTTTGGGGAATTGATAAGATTTTATATCTCTTTGGAAAAATCTAATCAACATAGAGGAAAAGGCAATATGACATCACATGAACAACATTTTGAAAAGACATGAAAATCTCTTTCGAATTGATAATATTTTATATATGTTTTGAATTGATAAGATTTTTTTGAGAAATATGACATATAATTCCTAAATGTATCTCTTAATATATTTTTTAAAACATCACATCAAATAAAATAAATAAATAAAAATTTATAGAAATTTATCAAATTACTATATAGTAAAAAATTACTATATAGTTAAAAATTACTATATATAATATATAATATATTTTTCCTATAATGTTAGAAAATCTCTTTAGAATTGATAACATTTTTTGAAAAAGGCATAAATTATCAAAGATCTAGTGAAAATGTAGAAAAAGACAATATGACATTACATGAACAAAAATTAAAAAACACATAATATTAGAAAATCTCTTTAGAATTAATAAGATTTTATCTCTTTGGAATTGATAAGATTTTTTTGGGGAATATGAGATATGATTGCAAATTTGCCTTTTCAAAGAGATTTTTTTTGAGAATTGATAAGATTTTATATCTCTGTAATATGACACCACATGAACAAAATTTTAAAAAGACATAATGTTAAGAAATCTCTTTTGAATTGATAATATTTTATATATGTTTGCAATTGCCTTTTCAAAGGCATAAATTATCAAAGATCTAGTCAACATGTGGAAAAAGGCAATATGACATTACATGAATAAAAATTAAAAAAGACATAATATTAGAAAATATCTTTGGATTTAATAAGATTTTATATCTCTTTAAAATTAATAAGATTTTTTTTGGGAATATGAGATATGATTGCAAATTTGCCTTTTCAAAGAGATTTTTTTTTGGAATTGATAAGATTTTATATCTCTTTGGAAAGATCTAGTCAACATAGAGGAAAAGACAATATGACATACTTTAATTTTAAAATTTAAATGTGTTGTTTATCCTTACAAATTTTTAAAGTTAAAATATTTAGTTAACTAAATTTTATTGGATCATTTTAAAATATCAATTATAAAGAAGTACCACACAATTTATATGTACTATATATATGAATCATTTTGGGTTTGCCATCTAATTTTTTTATTTGTTTGATTTAAATTAGCGAATAATACTTTAATTTTAAAATTTGAATTTGCCGTTTATTTTTATAAATTTTTAAAATTAAAATATAGTAAACTGATTCAAATCAAATAAATTGAAAAATTAAATAGTAAATTTAAACTTTTAAAAAATTAAATAGTAAATTCAAAATAATTCATATCAAAGGAATAGAGGAGCAGCAAATATATCATTCATAAAGAAGAGAAGAAGAAGAAGAAGTTGTTGACGATGTAGGCGATCATTAATTGTTACCTTGGTGATGGGTTCTCTGGATGAGATCATCAAGCTCGGCTTTAATGGCGAGGTAGAGCTGCTTCCACTTCTCGACGGAATCCTCCCTCCTCCGCTGCTCCTCCTTCATCCTCTCCACCACCAGCTGCTGCCGCTGCTCGCTCGCCGCTCCGCTTTCTCGGCTTCCTCTTCTCTCATTCTTTTTTCTTTTTCTTCTACTGCTACTGGTACTTCTGCCCGTGCACCGCGGTCTATACAACAAATCCATAATAAATATCCAACCATTATAAAATTTTAAAACTTTCGCAGAATTTATTATTTAATACTTTATTTTAGAACAAAAAAAATTAGAATTAACTATAATATTAGATTGTCCAAATTTTAATTTACAAATTTAATAGAAAACAATTTATTGAGTAAAAAAAATGCATTGAAATCATATATATTAATAGATTTATTTTTCACAAAAATAAATTAAATTTGTTGAGAATATTTTTAAATATAATTAATAATTCTTTTAAATTTTATATATATATATAAATAAACTACTTGGTACTCAGAAAGTCGCAAAAAAAAAAACTCATCTTCTCTAGCGACGTCGTCGCCGTTCCCCGCCGCCGCTGGTCGCGGTGCACCGCCGGAGGAGGAGGAGGAGGAGAGCTTTGAGGAGCTTATGGTGGGGGAGAGATCCCGCTGCCGCCGGAGGAGGAGGCGGTACAGCTCTATCAGCAGAAACTTGTTATCTGTGAAAGGAGCCTACAGTTATGTTCGCTAAAATTTACTCAAAATTCAAAATTTAACCAAGTAGAGCAATTCAAATCAAAAGATATTAAAAATTAAAGGGGTCTCAATCAAAAAAGGTAAAATTGGAGGGGATCTGAATTGGAAAAGCCCTAGAGTTTAGTGTTTCTCAATGCATTTATACCTAACATTTTCACTTTTCCTAAACATCAATCAAGCATCACAAATGATACAAAAACAGATCAAATTTGGATCTCTTCCGATCGGAAACCCTTAAAAATTTTATCAAACATTATTAATATAGTTTTATTTGCTACAAGATGATTAAGACTACTAAATTTGGTAAAATTATATATACTTTATTTTCATAATTATTTTATTTTAAAAAATTAGTAAACTGAACCGATCTAATTCAAAAAAAAAAAAAAAAAAGAATAGTATATTTTTATTTTATCACCATATGTTTTTTTTTTAAATATACTTTAATTATTTTTGTGAATTTTATTTTTATTTTATCAAAAAAATCTGCTGCCAAATGATATATAAATTCGAAGGTAAAAGTGGAATCAAAAAATTCACGCGAGTCGCTTTCGCGTTTTTTTGTCTCTCTTTTTTTTATTTTTGATAACTTTTTGATCCAAATTCGCCAATAAAATCCCACGGATTGCAGGATGAGATTAAAAAAACAGTAAAATAACATAAATTAGAAGAATAGTAAACATCAAGCATCGAAAAGCGATCGAAAGCGATCTCCAACAACAAATTTATCCAAATTAAATTCTGACAAAGTGTACGAAGGATCGATCAGATAATGGTAAACCTAGGAGCGATCGAGATGGAGCCGAGCGATTACCACGCATGGGGCGGAGGAAGCAGACGACGCAGAGGAGCGATTACCTCGCATGGGGCGGAGGAGCGATTACCTCGCATCGGGGGTGCTTCCTTGGGGAGGAGGGCGGAGACCGGGCTTCGGAGAGCTCCGGCGGGGTCAGCGAGGCTCCGCTCGTCGGCGCAGAGGAAGCAGACGACGTCGGCGATCCCGACCCTCCCGGCGACGTCCCTCCTCTTTTCCGACGACGGAGCCCAATCGCCGGCGCTGACGGCAACATAGGAGGCGGCGCCACCCCTCCGGAGCGCGGCGAGGGCGTCTACGACGGTGGCGGAGGGCGGGAGCGACCTCACCGGCGGTTTCCTGATGCAGAGATCCGACACCTCAGGGGAGAGGAGGGCGACGGCGATGCACTCGCGAGAAAACCCTAGAAGCTTCTAGGGAGCGCCGAAGAGAGAGAAAGAGAGAGAGAAAAGCAGAAGGTAAGCGGAAGAGAGAGAAGCAGAAGGTCAGAGCGTTGGGGGGAGCGGAACAGAGAGAAGTGGGTCGCTTCGGGAAGCGGAAGAGAGAAGTGGCTCGCCTCGGGGAGCGGGAGAGAGAGACAGAGACAGCGGGGAGAGGTTCGGCGCACAGTAGGTTCGGAGTCATCATAAGAGCACCCGAAGCATAAAACGACGCCACGTCGGTTCGGAGCCAGCATAGGAGCACCCGAAGCATAAAACGACGCCACGTCAGCCAAATCAAGGACAGCACGACACGTCACCCAACTAAAACTGAGAAATAGTTATTGTATAGATTTTTTTTTGATAAAAATAATAATAATAAAAAAAATCTCCAATTATTTTGAATCAACTATTTAAATGTAAAGAAATTTAATTTTATCTTTTTATTTTTTATTTATTTTATTTGAGTTAGTCTACAATACTTAGTTAGCAAAATCAAACAGATTGAAAGACTAAATAGCAAACTCTAAATTTTTTAAGATTAGATTATTAATTCAAAATAATTCACAATTCAGATAAATTCTGTATATTTTTATTTTTTTTGAGCGATTTACGTACTAAAATAAATAAAAAATATTTATTATTTAACTAAATAACAGCTAGTTGATAAAACTGTATAAAACTTGCCTGAACTTTTGTCAATTTTGATTCAACTATCCAATCTTTTAATTTATTTAATTAAAGTGATTTTAAAATTTTTCTAATACAAAATTTAAGCTAATAATTTATTCAACAACTTTTAGTTATTTGAATTGTACAAAATATACTAACTAAATCCGTAAAGATATGCAGCACAATTAGATTTTACAATTAATGAGTCACTAATAACAGGCTCAAATTAAATAAATTAAAAAATTAGATACTAAACTTAAATTTTTTAAAAATTAGATAATCATATCAAAATGGAAAATAGTTGAGATAAATTTTATACATTTTTATCTAACTATTTTAAAGCTACTGATCTTTCGGACTAGTTGATGTCGGATTATTAACGTTAACCATTAATTCCAAAAACTCGAGTTATTAAAAATACGCAATCAATTCACTTAAAGCGTACAGACATAGCGCTCACGAGTCTCGACCAAACTCAACTCATCTGAACATTAGGTTTATTGTTATGCCTCTTACCGTTAGATCTATCGTGGATCACAATTCCACTCAACTTATTAGGATCATACAACTCAACTTATTAGTTTTCTAAATCTATTATTATAAAATAAAAAATTAAATATATTTTTAATTCATAAATAAATATGCAACAGTTGATACTACCACAATTTCCAAAAAGAGATCATAATTAAAAGTTTTGTTCTTATTTTTGACTGACGGTCAACTAATTATTTATTTTAATAAATTTATAATTATAAAAATATATAAAATATTTATATTTATTAAATTTATAAAATAAATAAAATATTTAAATATCAAGTCAAAGCTCCGTGGATTAATCCAAATTAAATAAATTGAAAGGATGAATAATTAAATCAAAATTTTGAAATATTAAGCAGCAAAATCTAAATTGTCTGCAATTTAAGTAAGTTCATTTTTACCTTTTTAAAATTACAAAAGAAGAAAAATAAATAAACTTTTACTAAGAATTTAGAAAAAATCCAAATTGAATCGATTGAACCGTCCAATCAATAATATATGATAAGTGAATCTGATTGAACCGTCCAATCAATGATTTATGATAAGTTACAGTTCAGATCGGACCAAGACCGGTTAAAACTTTCGTTTGGCAACCGGTATAAGAAAAGGATAAGAAGATTATCCTCCTTTATACCTAAACAGCATTTAAGTGTGGAGAAAATAGCTATTCTTCTCATATCAGATTATTCCGGTACTCCGGTATAATGATAGAACATCTGTTCCACCTAGTATGGGAGGAACAGCTGTTCCACCTGTTGCTTATTATTATTATTTTTTAATTAATTTTTTTTAAATTATAAAATATTTTAATTTATAAAATTTTAAATTTTTTTATTGTATTAATTTTAATACCCTCTATTATTCTTATTTCTCTTTAACTTACCAAATACAATTTTTTTTATCCCGGTACAACCTTTATACTCAACCAAACACAAAATTACTATAATTCTTGTTTTACCTGAACTTATACCTATCTCCGGAATAACCAATTTTCGCTTATACCCGAATCAAACGCAGCCTTCTGGTTTTACGGTTCGGATAGGACTAGAAACTAGATCACGGTCCACCGATTTATCAGTTGAACTGCGGTTTCATCGGATCAGCACAGATTTTAAAACTTTCCGGTTTTATGGACCAGTTTGATGGCCCGGTTCGACTCGATTTTGAAAACAAAGAGCTTATATAATTCCTATTATTGCAGTTCAATGTTTTGGTCTTTAATTCTGGGTTATCATGTTTCAAGCTCTCCTGCTGCTCTGCGTCGCGAAAGCAGTAGTTGCAGCTTGACTCCAGTGAATCTTCCTTGTCGTGCTTTAAATTCGTTTTCGATCGCAAACAACAGCAAATCAAGATATTAAATTGTCGAAGACTAACAAAGTTATATTGATCGGTCGACACTGCGAATGTGAACAAATCATTTCAGAACTCGAAAACATCATCAGCAAGCAGGAAAAAAAGTTCCCAGGAATATCTCACTGCATTTTTCGCCGAGTTTGTCTTGTAATCTGCAAATCAAAGCGCAAAATGCGTCAGATATCTACTAAGCCTTTCATCTTGAATCACATGAAGAATAAAAGGTGAGATAATTACTTGTTTAGTAAGAGATTATGAAGGATGTATGATACTTCAATTCAACTGTACACAAATGTTAAATAAACAAAGAAAATGATTAAGTGTACATGCCATTTTAACTTCATTACCTGATGCACACTTTTAATCTAGCGAAAAATGATTAATGTAGATGTTCCCATGAAATTTGAAATTATACACTCTCAGAGGGCTATGAAATGAGCTCATGTGATTCATGCCAAGAAAATTCAAATTCAACTTCGCAAATTTCTATCGAGTTACAAACTCGAATTCGGCAAGATTCGAAACTACAATATCGACTGTAAAATTCGATGCTTTTATTAATGAAAACGAAACGACAAACAAGATATGCGTCAGAACTACAGATACATACCGATTCATTCGCGAATCGGATGAGTCTCGACTATAAAGAAACCAATTCCCGTCCAGCGATTTCATGTTCCAGCTACAGCAGTTTGCAAACAAAAGAAAAAGTCTCCCATCCCACTAAATTGATTCAAGGATATTTTTAAATTTTCAAATTTTAAAACCCTCCTGTATTCCAGACAACAGAAGTGCCCCTTCTCTGGAACTCGCAGGAACGGAGTTTATTCTTCGCATTCCTTGTCATCTCCGTCGCTGCTTCACATTTTTCAGAAACCGCCGTCGTTTCTTCTCCATCATTCATCGTTGTTGTTTCCATTCTTTCCTTATCCAGAATCATCTGAGAATTATTCCGCGACCATCTCTTAATCCAACATTTCATATTCTTCATTGAAACTCCCAGTGATCCCTGGCCGGTTTTCGGCAACTGCTTTTCCTTAACAAACACCGCCTCTTCTTCAAAAAAATTCATCGAAATCGGCTTGGCTCTTTTGCTCTTAAGAGCTCTGCTAAACAAGTTATGTATTTCCAAACTATGCGGACCATTTCCAACAGAATTCGAATAATCACTTTTGAGGCGCTTGACCCATCTGCTGCTCAGCTCTGGACTTGAATTCGCGCTGTCTTTTGCGGAATTCAAGTGTCTCTTACTCGTAGAAGCTATCGATTTTTCTGATGAATTAGAAAACTGTATAACATGATTCGACTCAGTTTCTGCATCTCTGTTAAATTTTGTTGAGTCAGGGAACATGACAACCTGCGCGATTCGCAGTTAGCAACAAATTATTCAAATTCAATACTTCCATGTTGGTAGATCAAAAATTCTTGTAGACATTCAGAAGCCATGTAAACTGGTTTTCAGTTTTTCATTGCGCAAAGAAACAAAGCAGAATGATTCATACATTGTGAAAACTATCACTGTAAAGTATGAAAAATAAAGAACATGACAA
Source organism: Tillandsia fasciculata (assembly GCA_029168755.2). Lineage (NCBI taxonomy): Eukaryota > Viridiplantae > Streptophyta > Magnoliopsida > Poales > Bromeliaceae > Tillandsia > Tillandsia fasciculata. The sequence continues at coordinate 3,968,321 of CM054942.1, forward strand.
ATAATAAGACCATATTGTTGGCTATTTATATATGGGTTAAAATAGGCTCAACTTCCTGCCCCGTGACAATAGACCCAGAAGACTAATAAGTTGAGTTGGGTGAGCCCAATAAGTTGAGTGGGACTGCGGTCCACAATAGACCTAACGGCAAGAGACCCAACAATAGACCTAACGTCCAGGTGGGTTGAGTCCGGTCGAGACCCGTGGGCGCTATGTCTGTACGCTTTAGTGAATTGGTTGCGTATTTCTAATAGCTCGAGCTTTTGGGATTAATGGTTAGCGCCAACGATCCGACAAGTGGTATCAAAGCCAGTGGCACGGGTTCGATTCCCACACGGTGCAGGTGTTGGGAGGGAGGATTGTTGGCTATTTATGTATGGGTTAAAATAGGCTCAACTTCCTGTCCCGTGACAATAGGTCCAGGAAACTAATAAGTTGAGTTGGGTGAGCCCAATAAGTTGAGTGGAGCTGCGGTCCACAATAGACCTAACGACAAGAGACCCAATAATAAACCTAACGTCCAGGTGGGTTGAGTCCGGTTGAGACCCGTGGGCGCTATGTCTGTACGCTTTAAATGAATTGGTTGCGTATTTCTAATAGCTCGAGCTTTTGGGATTAATGATTAGCGTCAACGATCCGACACATATCACTGCAAACCAATATGTATTGTATGATTCACAAAATTAGTAATCAGTGATTATTACAGTAAGAGTTAGAGCTTTTGGGATTAATAGTTAGCGTCAACGATCCGACACATATCACTGCAAACCAATATGTATTGTATGATTCACAAAATTAGTAATCAGTGATTATTACAGTAAGAGGTAAAAATTGAAATCTTCTTTCTCTAACCTATGATGTCAGATCCTTATAGAAAGTGTTATGAATCTTTAAATTGTCTTATTCTGCATTTATGTATTCATCCATTTTAGTTCCCTCCTCAAAATGTCCCACATTTAGACCTCTGATGATCAATCCCAATTTTGATGTTCCGAAAATGATATTAAACCACTGTTATTCTCCAAAAGCTTGATCTGGCCGAACAGCTGTATTTTTTAAATATTTTATATTTAATACGAGGAAATTATAGAATCTAAACTCGGAACCTCCTACTTTAATATTATATTAAAAATTGTGAAAAAGTAATTTATTAAAGGCTAAAATATAAAAAAAGAAAAATTCTATAAATATTCACTTTTTTTATTTTTTCAAAATTTATATTTTATCGTCTTAAAATTTTAAAAATTTACGGCAAAATGATCAAATTACCCTTGTATTTGTTTTACTAGTAAAAACTTAATTTTAATATATTTTTAATGTTATGAGAGATATTTTTGATACAAAGTATATAAAATAGACGAAATATCGACTAAATGTGTCAACTAGAAATATTTTAAAAAAATAAAATATAAGATTTTAAAAAAAAAAAAAAAAGTAAAAAACAAATATTTACATAGAGTTTTCTTTATTTTAACCCAAGGTTTTTTAACCTAAGTAATTGAAAATATAAGTAACGATAAAAGGCTCAACAATAAACCAACGTTCATATGAGCTGAGTCCGGTCGAGATTCATAAACGCTGTATATATATACACTTTAAACTAAATTCGTAATTAATACCAACGAGCCCACAATTAACGCCACTAATTATTTTTCTTTAATAAAACTTCATCTCCCCCTCTAAAATAAGAACTATTGAATAAAAATATTAAAAACACCTTTATAAAACTGCATAAATTTTTAGAAAAAAATAATAATTATTTCATATAATTTATATAATTTAACAAGATGAAACGTAGAAACGAACAAAACAACAAACGAACGTGAAAATGTATACGAAATCGATCAAAAAAAGCAAATTAAAATAAGAAACAAATCGGAAACAAAGCAGTTTCGCTCACCACTTGTGCTCGGATCCGCGGAGAGAAACCCTAATTAAGCGCACGAATTAGGACGAAGCGTTGAATCTCTGCTCCCTCCTCTGCTCCCATTTCCCTCGCATTTTATAGGGCGAGAGGGGGACGACGACGAGGCCATTAATTATTAAATGGTTCAATATTTAAATTCGAAATTCAAAAATGTTTGGACTATTTGCAACTTGAGTCCAAAACCTTTATCGAATTTCATTTTGGTACCTAACCGCGTTTTTTTGACAATTAGATCCCTACTATTTTATCAATTGTTTCAATCAAATCCATTTGTGCAAAAACAAAAAAATAATAATAATAATAATAATACTGCGAAGTATTAAAACATATTTGCTACATTAGAACCAAATCTGATTTTCAAAAATTCTTGGCTTGCTTTGTAGTTTGTAGTGATCTGTTTGCAAAATAGGATAAAGTTCAATGACTAAGTTGTGAAATATCGAACACTTTCCTCGTTGGATTAGATGGGAATTCGGTGTGATATCACACAGTGACACCGACACGTGGGCCCCACATGTCATTCTCACGCGAGATATTTACAAGCGTTACACCGAAGAATAGCCAATCGGATAGGCCGGGAAAAAGCAAAGCCCACGTGGCCGCCTCACAGCCACGAAATCCGAACCGTGATGACGTGGACAATTCAGTGATTTATTTTATTTTATTTTGTTTTATTTTAATTTTTGCGAATCTATGAACTCGTGGCTCGTGGCTAGTGGCTCGATGGAGAGCATAGGGGCATAAAAGTAATTAAACATCGTGAGAAAATATCGCCCACGGATTTTAGCATACTAACTTCTATAAAAAAAAAAAAGATTTTTTTTTAATTTTAATTATAAAAATAAATTTAGATGTGTACCGTTTAAAGACTATATTATATAATATAAAATTAATTCGGGTTCGGATTAGGTACAATCAAAATTTATATTCAAATTCAAATTCGTCGAATTTTTATTTATTATATTCATATCTGAATCCATATTTGTTTAACATCGAGTAAGTCCATTTCATTCGGATTGAAATTCAGATAAAATTTTGGACACGCGTATCCATTACATCCCTATTTGTATCCGATATAGTTGATTTACATGCGATAAAAAAATATTATAAAAAAATATTATATTTATTTTTATACGTAATATTATTTATTATTATTTTTATAAAATTTTGTTTAAAAAATATATATATATATATATATATATATATATGGCATCCGATTCACTGTACTTCAAATCTCGGGGAACACGACAAAATTTTATCCATTTGAGTTTCGGTCAAGGTGAAATTAGTCTTTCCCTTATTAAGTGGTACTTAAAAAATAAATAAGTAAATATCAAATATATAGTTGCTTCCCTTGTAAATGTTTTATTGAAAATTTTTTGAAAAGTGAGGGACGAATCTGTCAAATTGCGTGCCGTAATTTAGTTCACAAAATAAATAACGTGATACGTCGCAATTTGTATTTATTGTATGCGCTTAAGTGGGAGGCATTTTTGTTTCGATTGATAAAATTCGAATCAAATCTGTAAATCTGAAAAAGCTCGTCCGAATTTATAAAATTTTAAAATTAGTAATTTTTTTATACAAATTTGTCTCAAAATTTTAATATTAAAATTATTTAGCAAGTCATACTTACTTTCTCTTTATTTATATGCTAAAATACAAATATATATATATATATATATATATATATATATATATATATATATATATATATATATATATATATATATATATATATATATATATATTACTTTTTTTTTCTGACTTTTAAAAATTTATATTTTAAAAAAATATTTTTAGAATTACAGTGTTAATGAAGATGATGAAATGATCATATTGTCCTTATTTATTTTATAAAGAAAAAAAATTTAATATATTTATATCATTTTAAGAATATTTTTGGTATAAATTATAAGAAATTGACGGAATATTGACGTAATCCTGACAGAGGAGAGTCAAATGTATCAATTTAAAATTTTTAGAAGATAAAATATAGATTTTTGAAAGTTAGAAGAAAAAATAAAAAAGTGAATATTTATAAAAAGTTTAATGTAATTTGGCCTAATTTATATTTCATCATTAATTAAATACCGTCATCTATACTAATTTGTAAAGTATCATAAAATTTATTTATAGACTATTAGGGTCAAAATATGGCTTGCGCGCGATCGGCACCTGTTGGGTGACCCTCCAGAAGGTGCCGAAATGCGCCGAATGCTAACAATCAAGCGATTGGGCCAAGAAGGGATCCGCTCGGCCGGATTCTCCTCTGACAACTCTTCGCAACCGCAAATGACCAGTGACTGCCGATGCGGATTCGCGGAGGTAGAGAGGGATTGCCGGTTTCGACTTAGATGAGTCGAAACGTTAATGGATAAATGTATAGCTGATGAGCCGATTATATCGTTGAAGTGCAAAATGGCAAATAAAGACACAACTAAGGGGTCGATTTACACTCTAAATGCAAAGAAATAAGTAAAAACACGGATGGTCGGTTTACATTCTAAATGCAAATAAGTAAGTAAAAATACGAATGAGTCAGTTTACACTCTAAATGCAATGATAAATAAATACACGACCGAAAGGTCGGTTTACATTTTATATTTATAAAGAAAAAAGGAATACGAGTGGGAAAAAAGAATAGAATGATTAATTAAGCCTACTCCTATAAAAGCAGTACAAAAAAAAGAAACAAAGTTAAATTACTCATACTCCTAGATAAATGAAGAGCTGGGGTGGTACCGGGGTTACGAGGTTGTCGGACCACGATCTCTTCGATGGTTCGGGTATTTATACACCTTTGAACCAAGTTATTAGGCTCCGATTTGAATTATCGGAGCAAAATGGGAAAAGTTATCGGATATCCTGTAACTATTTGATTTTGAGCCGAAAGCTCTCAATCAGGATAGTAGTCGTTTATCCGTCTAAGTTCATCCCTTGATTGTTGTGCCAAAGCGCAATTCTCATCGCTTTTTGGTGCTGGACGTTGCTTGCCCTTCTAGATTAGCCTCGTAATTGTTGTATTAAAGCGTGATCTTCGGCGCTTCCCCTTACTGGACGCCGCTGGCCGCTTCGGGGTCTGTTACGAGATTCGCGCCTGAATCTTGTCTTCATTCTTTCCAAGATCTTTCCTTCTGCATCTGAGAATTGACCTTAACTTCGCCTCTCCTGTCGATTGATTGAGGTGGTCTAGTATCTTTCTTTGGCCGCTTCTCTTGTCGATCGATTCTCCTATCGGCTGGCCTTTTCGGCCCATAACCTTTGTCGTGCCTTGTGCTTTTATGTAACCGAAATCGGTTCGGATCGGGACGCGGACCTTTCTTTGGTTGAAGCGTGCGCCTCGTACTATATTGCTACACACCTAAGACCTGCCTGAAATAAAGTACGGGTCTCTTCTTTTTCGGCTTGATCGATCGAAGATTGATTTCAACTCCGCCTGTGTCATCGACTGTTCGGAACGGTCGAATGCTTTCCTTCATCCGCAGCTGACCCTAGCCGTTGTGATGACCCTTGCGCAGGGACAAAGCTATAGTAGGGCCCAAGGTGGCCATGGCCCCCCTCAATATTTTAATATTACTCAATAGTCCTTAATACTAATTTATCTTTTTCTCTCTTTTAAATAATAATGCCCCCCCTTAACTTTTTAATAGTTATTTTTATGCCAATATATTTTTTTTATTTTTTATTCGTATATATTTTAAATAGATGAAAATATATTAGGAGTCTCGTACTTACAAGCTATTTGAAATATATATATCTTTAACTCCAATTTTTTTTATTTCATATTTTTTTAATTTCTAACTATTTTTGGTAAGCTATTTTATTTAACTAAATAAAATATTATACTAAATTTAATAGATCTTTTATTTAAAGTCATTGATCTAATTGAATTACGGTTATATTTAATAAAATTTTTAATTATTTGATTAAAATAATTAAAAATTAAATATTTTTAAATTAAAAAAATTTAATATTTTTATATTAATTATTTAAGTAATAATTTTTTTTAAAAAAATTGATGATGTATTAAAATTTTTATTTGAATATATTTTGGCCCCCTTCATAGTTAAATTCTAGCTTCGCCCCTGCCCTTGCGTCGTCTACCTTTCCTCCCGGTCGATGCTCTTAGCTGACAACCTATGTTTTTGGCCTACGACATGCATCGAGCGTTGTTTTTTCCAAGACTGAGGTTGGTCTCAATTAAGACGAAAGTCCCTCTTTGCTAACTCAAATCTCTGTTGGCAGGCACCCTCAGCCGATGGTATACGCTACGTGTCATTCTCCTCGAGTGGCGAAAATTTTAGTCTCAACATAGGCATAATATTTTGTAAAGAAAAATAAATATAATTATTTTGTAACTACTATGATTGAATTCAACTGTGTGGTTGAAACTAAATAATAATTATTTTGTAAAATATATATATATATATATATATATTATTAACATTTGGCCTAATGTCATCGTCTCAAATATAAGGTGATAATTCATAAATATAAATATAATTGACATCAAATTTTTTTTAAAAAAATAAGTCTAGCAGGAACTAATGATTTAAAAATTATATTATATTTATAATCTCATCTAATCAAACAATTATTTAATTTAAATAAATAATAAAAGTTAAGAATCTAATTACAAGAAATTTTTTTAAAAAATAGAGATTAATTTTTTTAAAAAAAATTTAAAAAATTATGATACAAATAATTAACAAAAAGCTCTTCTCACTTAAGAACCGGAAGTGTCCACAACACAGCCATCGGTCACCTTCGAAATTTTTATTTTATATATTTCTTTAAAATTTAAAATTGTATATTTATTTTTTTAAAAAAAATCTAATGATTTTAAATATATGTTAGTATCCACTAAAAAAAATGCAATTAATCATAAATAAAATATTTAATTTTAATTAATGAGTAAGATGAATTAATTTTTTTACTCTTTTTGATATAATGCGAAAGAAAATAATTGTTGGAGAAATTTTTTTTTTGAATTTTTGGAGGGATAAATTTGTGATGACAAAATTTACATTTCATTTATAACCCTAACTAGAATTTTGAAGTAATAAATATAGGTTTTTTTTTAAAATGACCATCTAAAATTTTGTATTTTTGAAAATAATTCTATAAAATTTGTAATTACAAAAATGACCCTATAGGTACCAACTGGGCGCCACGTGTACGCGCCACGTCAGCGGAGTAAGAGACTCCGATTGAGTTGAACACGCACTTTGAACATGCGTGTTTAGATATGGCGGAAGAGGTCGAGGCACGCGTTCCACTTCGCATCGAATTTTTATCAAATTTATCTTAATCTTATTATCAAATCTTATTATCTTAAACTAAACTTATTTTTTAAAATCTTAATCTTATTATCAAATTTTTTAATTTTTATGATTTATGTCAGTTAAATACACTTTATATATATTCTTCTAGAAACTATAATAAATTTATTAAAATAAATAATTATTTTAAATTTTAAAGTTAAAAGATTGTCCACCGACTTGAGGTGGGGGCACGCGTCACACTTCGCATCGAATTTTTATCAAATTTATCTTAATCTTATTATCAAATTTTATTATCTTAAACTAAACTTATCTTTTAAAATCTTAATCTTATTATCATTTTTTTTAATTTTTATGATTTAAGTCAGTTAAATACACTTTATATATTCTTCTGAAAACTATAATAAATTTATTAAAATAAATAATTATTTTAAATTTTAAAGTTAAAAGGTTGTCCACCGACTCAATATGCGTGTCTAAACACGCATGTTGAGAGTCGTGTCTAAACACGCACGTTGAGAATGCGTGCATATTGAGAATGCATGTTTAGACCAAGGTTTGAAGTATCTATCGGCACGGCCCGTATCTACCGTGCCGTACCGTGCCAACAAGATACCGGCACGATACAGCTCCCGTGCCGATGACACAGTTCAAAACCGTTTTTTCTTAAAATTACTAAGTAATTTTCTTAATAAAATTCAAAATATTTGATAAAGATACATAATAAGCAATTAAAAAATTTTGTTGCTAAAGAAATTAAATATTTCATGCCATTATGTGTCGGCATGCATGTATTTTTTATGACTGGCACTCATCGGCACGGCTCGGCACACACCATGCCGTACCGTGCCGGCAAGCTTTCGGCACGACCCGGTGCCACGGCACTTAAATCCTTGGTTTAGACATACATATTGAGACTGCGTTTTCAGCTAACTCCACGTCACAAACTCCGCTGATGTGGCGCGCATACGTGGCACCAAGTTGGCAGTTATATGGTCATTTTTGCAAATACAAATTATGTAGGATCATTTTCAAAAATACAAATTTTTAGAGTGTCATTTTCAAAAAAAACTCAATAAATATAGAAGGGTTAATTTCATACAACTCTCTATAAACATATCGAATATATCCCTACAAAATTTAACGTTTTATATTTAATTATTCGGAACTCTCTATAAACATATCGAATATATCGCTACAAAATTTAACTTTTCATATTTAATTATTCGGAATATTACTGTTATTTTTTAACTGAATATATATAAAATGCCAATTTTATCCTTTTAAATATGTCCCTTCAAATTTCCAACTGTTAAAATAATATAAAAATATCTGAAAGGATAAAAATATAAATATAGAAGGGTTAATTTCATACAACTCTCTATAAACATATCGAATATATCCCTATAAAATTTAATTTTTCATATTTAACTCTTCAGAATATTACTGTTATTTTTTAACTGAATATATATAAAATGTCAATTTTATCATTTCAAATATGTTCCTTCAAAAATCTAATTGTTAAAATAATATAAAAATATTTGAGTAGGGATATATTTACTATTCGATATATTTACTGAAATCCGTATGAAATTAATTCAATATAATAACTTAATATTTGTAGAAATATATCTGCTATTCGATATAATGTATAAAATTATTATTATTTTTAAATAAGTTATGAAAATATACAATTATAACTATTTATTGGAATGTAAAACGGGCTGAGTTACGACTCGCCTTAAGTACTGGACTGGTTCGCTTTTTTTTTTTATATATATTTTCTAATATATCTTTAAAATTTTGTTCTATTTTTTAAAACATTAATTTAAATTATTTAAGTTTTGAATAATTGTTTTAAAAAAATATCTAAAATTTATTTATTTAATTATATATATATATATTATAAAATCAATAGTAAATATTTTAAAATTTTAAATAAAAATATAAAAATAAGAAAATATAGTTTAATGGTTCGGGCCGGGTTGTTGGTTGGGTTTCGCCATAATCCAAAGAAGGGTTCAAATCGGCCAAAAAAGTTTAAGACCACAAAACCCAACTATCTTTATATACAAATATATAAATTTTTAATAATTTTTACCACGTAATAAATTTTTCTTCACTCTTACTAACCTTATTTCTTTATTGGTTACAAATTTGAGAAATCGAAGAAAATCGACTCTTTTTCTTCGTCCTATACATAGGTTATAAATTTGGAAAATCGAAAGGACGCGAAATATTTTTTCATGGCGTAGGTTATAAATTTAGAAAATCGAAGGGATCTTTCTCCATTCTATACGTAGGTTACAAATTTGAAAAATTAAAAAGACGCGAAATATTTCTTCATCCTGCGTAGGTTACAAATTTTAAAAATTGAAGAGATGCTGGATATTGTGATTTATCTATGCTTAATCGAATTCCAAAAAAATATACAAAATAAGTTTCAATCGTTGCGATCGCGAAGAGATAGAAAAAAATGAACGGATAAGATTTACTTTCAAAATTTATATTTTTCTTTTTTTTTTCTTTAAGAGTATAAAAAATTCTTAAAACTAATATAATATAAGAGGTGACTACCCAATTGTTCGAAAATCTTAACTAAGAATTAGGATTTTTATTTATTATTATTATTATTATTATTATTATTTTTTTTTGTGGAAGTTCTTTTGGATAACTCGATCATCACGATGTAATTTCGTACTGCTCTATTCTCTCTCGCAATTTATTTTGTTTCTTTTTGATCATATTTGATTCCTTGTCGTCCATTATATTTTTTTATAAATTTAATTTTGTATCATATATAGATTTTTTTTATATTTTTTATTTTATTAATAAAATATATTATACGGTCACATCGTGCGGTTTCTATATTAATATTCCATAATTTTTTAATATTTTCTAAATTTTAAACAAAAGTTATGTTGATTTTTATTGATTAAAATATGTTTAATTTTCTGTTCATGAGAATAAGCTCAAGAGATTAATAAGTTGAGTTGGGTGAGTTGAGTGGGACTGTGATCTATAATAGACTTAACGATAAGAGTCTTAGTAATAAACCTAACGTCCATATGAGTTGAGTCAGGTCGAAATCAACGAATGGTGAGATGAACGTGCCATTTTCGTGGGCACATATATTTTTAAAATAGTTCCTTAGCATAGTGGACCTACCTTTCCAAGGTGGTCCTGTGATCAGATCCATTCTTTTTAATAGCACAAATGGCACACAAGATTACACCAAACCAATCCTTTTAAATTGTGATATATATATATATATATATATATATATATATATATATATATATATGTTAAATTATGTGGAAGAATTATATTTTAAAACTATCATAGAAATGTATTTTTATATTTTTATATTTAATATTTTTTTTATTTAAATTTGATACTTTTTTTGCTAGTTTTGGTTAGGAGATAAAAGAAGAATAACTCCTTTATCCCTCCTTATTCCCCAAACATTAAAAAAAAAAAAAAGGGAAGATTTGTTATTGTCCCTATTCTGGAATAGCCTGTTAAGAAAGGAGGATAATAATTCCTTCCATGGGTGGGAACAAAGTTGTTCCCATTCGGAACAATCTTATCTCCATCTTTTTTTAATTTAAATTAAAATATATAAAATTTTAAATTTAAATTTTTTTATTTTATAAATTTTAAAATTTTTAACTTTAATTTTTTATAAATCTAAAAATTTTAAAATTTTAAATTTTTTTATAAAATTATTTAAATTTATAAAAATTTAAAAATTAAAATTTTTGCATCATTTTTTACATATTTTTCGAAATAATTAAAATTTAAAATTTTAAATTTAGAGAAATTTTAAATTTTATAACTTTTTAAATTTGTAACTTTAATTTTTAATAAATTTATAAATTTTAAAATTTTAAAATTTTAAAATTTTTAACTTTAATTTTTAAAAAATTAAACGGTATTGTTTACTTAAAATATAAGATTTAATTTATACAAATATTAATTATTATTTAATTAATATTTTATATTAATTAATTAGATAAAATATTATTATTTTAAAATTATAATTATTTTTATTTTTTCACTATTCTCGCTTATTTTAAAAAATGAACCAAACACAATTTTAGCTATTTAAGAATAATAATTTTACAAACCAAACACTATTTTTGTTTTATTCCCGACAAGCCCGGAATAGTAAATTATCACAGAAATAAAAAAATTTATCACCAAGCTCATAATATCTGAACCAAACAATAACTTTGAGAAAATCAAAATATGAACTTTATTAAATAAGAAAAAAAATAAATAACACTAAATTTTTTTTGTACAACTTAAACTCAAGATCTCCTTTTTTTTTTTTTTTTTTTTTTTTTTTTTTTTATACCATGCTCTCTTTTTAATAATGTCACCAAATAGTGGAATCCTTCTACCGGTAAGTCAATATTTTTGACATACTTCTTATCCAATCGATTTTTGATGTAAAAATTATTTTTAAAATGTTTGCTATTGAGTATTTTACAATATATTTTATTATATCTTCTGTCAATAAGCATGATATGATTGCACATAATTAAAATAATTTATTACTATTTTTTATTTTTATCGGATTGCTTATTTGGATAATAATATAATATAATGAGCAATGCTATCCGTATAATCAAAATCGGATACACGATATACATCTCATTCATTCCGGGTAAAAAAAACTTTATTGGTTACTTCGAAATGATCAGTAAAATTTATTTTATTTTAGAATGAATGAAGTGTAAAATATATCTCTAATTTTGAATATGTAAAAAATATTTTTCTAATATATTTGTGGGCATAGTATTATTACTCAATATGTACTCATTTTAAGGAACAAAGCAATTAATGTCACATGCTCAATAATAGTAGCTCTCCATTGAAGTTATTAGATGGATAAGGAGCATTCAGTGTTAAATTATTTATATTTTTATATTTAAAATTTTTCGTATACTTAAATTAAATAAAAAATAATAATTATACTAGAAATATGATATTACTCGAATTTATAATTTGTTATTATGATATCATATTAAATTATATAAGTTAATTTTTATACTCTACAAATTTTAGCTAGTAGATTGCGATATTTTTATACTTTATATTATCTAAAATATAGAATTTTTTTTTTTTTTTTTGTAAAAGTTCTCTTTTTTATTTTTCTCATGAATTTTAAAAATTTATATTTTACTCTCTTAAAATTTCATAAAACATTTTCAGAAAATTACGTCGTTAATAAAGAGGGTGAAATATTCTGTTATTTTAAAAATATTTTTAGTATAAATTATAAAAATGGACAGGAGTACGTGCTAAATACATCAATTTGAATTTTTTTAGAAAATAAAATATAATTTTTTAGAACTAAGAGAAGAAAATGAAAAAGTGAATATTTATTAGACGATTTTTTATTAATTATTTAGCTTTTTATATTTAACATTAAAACCAAATTGTGGGTGACACTGATAAATGTGATCAGTAATTGCCAAATCTAACTTTTCCTTTTTTTAAATTAATAATAATAAAAAAAAAGAAGGTAGGGGAGCTCTGATTTTGCCCCATTTAAAGCTTGAAAATTTCAAACAAAGACCAGTAGTTCCACCTTTCATTCTCCATCTACCTCCCCCCCCCCCCCCCCCCCCCTCCTCCTCCTAAATAATAAAATAATAAAAAAAAAAAAAAAAAAAATCTGTGCACTTTATATAATAATTTCCGTAGCTACAAAAATTATACTCAAAAATTAATGGAAGAAATTGAAACTTTGAAATTAGTAAAATGAGTATTATTAGAGTATTATCTTTAATTATTAAGATGAGACCTTAATTTTTAAGCTGTTAACATTATTATTATTAGAGTATTATTAGTGCATGTGCTTTCTGGCTTGTGGGGAACTCCAAGGCAATTTTTTTTGTAGTTGTATGTGCAGTCGGCCAGAGTGGAATCATGTGTCGCGGCTGCAGGTTGACTAGCTAGCTACAAGCTGACAAGCAGATATGAGCAGCCCAATTAATCCACTCACAAATCTCAAACATTTTTTTTTTTTTTTTTTTTCCTTTTTTAAGAGAGAGAGAGAGATTGTTGATTTGTTTATATATATAGAGAGAGAGAGAGAGAGTTCATGTGAAGTTAGGCTAAATAGCTCGAACTAACACTCTCAGTTATTCGTTTTGTCACTGCATGCGTACGAGAGAGAGAGAGAGAGAGAGAGAGAGAGAGAGAGAGATCTAGAAGGGTCTAGAGAACGAGGGAGAGATGGGAGTGGCAGAAGAGGAGGTGGTGGTCGTGACGGGGGCGTCGGGGTACGTCGGGACGTGGCTTGTCGTGAAGCTTCTGCAGGCAGGCTACACCGTGCGAGCCACCGTACGAGATCCTTGTCAGTATTTTTTTTCTTTACCTCTCTGTCTTTTTTAAATATATAAAATTTATTTATTAATTATTTTTGGGCGATAATTTCTATCTGTACCTTATTCATAAATTTATGAGTACTGGTTGACTTTGGATCCCAAATTAACTTTCATTTTGATTGGCGATAAAAAAGTTCTACTTCATTTTAGAGAAGTATATGTACTTCATCTTCAGTAATCTCGACAAATGCTATTTGATCCGAGTCACATGCAGTCTTAATATGTCCGATGCTTTCTATCCGAGTCACAATCTCTTGTATACGTACGGTCTCCAACCCATTTTAACACTTTTTAATGAAGGGTCCAAAAAAAAAACACATTCGTTGGCGTGAATCCAATCACGCCACAGCAATAAGATATAGTGGCTGTTGGCATCCACTACAGAGAAAGCCGTGCGCAGAGTCTTCGACCCTACTGTCAATTCAGTCGTCACGACTCATCGCGATTGCTTGCTGACCGTGAAATCCGTCATTGTTGATATCTTAGTAGGATTCAGGTTGTTCTCATCTTGAAAAATGAAGTTGGCGATACATTCACCATGGCTCCAACATCTACCATTACTCGGCCAACTTCGCCGTCCTTTGATCAAGATCTTTGTAAAACGCGACCATACAAACCTTCTACGAAGAGGTGACGGTTTTCCAAAACCACTTTGTCGGTTGTGTGCTCGCTTTCCAAATGCAATTGAGCAACTGGTAATTTCTTAAAATATTGACGGTAATTTCATAAATATTTGGTGGGTAATTTTACAATAAACATTCTAAACATCCAAATAGAGATTCAATCACAAGAGCAATAACAATAAAAATTAACCATAAGAACACAATAATTTTACATGGTTCGACTATACCTGTATCTACGGAAGAACAAATAAAAAAACTTTCACTATCAAATCATAGAGATTACAAGAGAGATACAAATAAAAGAGATATCATCTTTCTTCAAAGATAAAGAGAAGCTCCAACAATCTCTAATTCTATTTAAATGGTTGAAACCACACCTCATAAGAAAGATCTCACCCCCTTCTTTATAGAATCAAGATGAAAGCAAAATTCCTAGGGCCCCATTTGGAAATGGAATTGTTTGGGGGATAAAAGGGATATCCCTATCTCCCAAACATATTAGGAACCATGAGAATATTTTGTTTTAGTACTTTTGGTATAAGTGAGAATTATTGTTCCTATAGTAAAATTTTACTATATTTTTTTTTTCCAAAATTATCCCTAGTGAGAATTTAACAAGTTTTATCACATAATAAAGTTTGAGGGCAAAAAGGTAATTTAACTAATTGTATATATTAGTAGGAAAGTAATATGAAATTTATAGCAGACAAATAGCATATACCTTTTTTTATGATAAAAATATTTTTCAAAAAATATGATGGATAATTTTTTTTTAAAAAAATAGAACAAATGAAATGTTAAATTAAATATTATCTTCATTAAATATAATTTGATTTTGATTTTGATTTTGATTTTATCTTATTTTTTGTAAGGCTTTAATTTATTAATTAAAAGGAAGAAATTAGAATTTAATAAGTTTTATCACATAATAAAGTTTGAGGACAAAAAGGTCATTTAACCAAACTAAAACTCTTTATTCCTCTTATTCTTCATTATCATACCAAACACAAAATCTCTTATCCCTGGAACCATCCCAAACGCTTTTTTTACTTATCACTGAAATAACTAGTATTGCCTTATCCCGTTACCAAACGAGCCCCTAAGGTTTTCTCTTTTCTCTTTCTATATTTTCTTAATACTCTAATTACCCGTACTTTAGCCTTTAAAAAACAAAGATATTAAATATGGGCCGTTGGATCAAAAGAATTATGATTCAAAGACTTACAAGTAAGAGGCCCAAATATATAATCAGAAAATATAAAAATAGAAGATTTGACTTCACCAAATTATATAGCCCAAATAACAATGCCCAATGTAATTAAATCAACAATCTCCCACTAGAAGGCAAATATCCATCCATCAAATAAGCTTCGTCACAATGCATTGTTTTCCAACCACTCCATCCACGTCTCTATCAATCCGAAGTGCTTTCTACAAAATTTGAGCTTTTCTGTAGGAACAACCTTTGTCAACATATTCACAACATTTTTTTTTGTATCGATGTTTTCTACATCAAAGTATTGACAATCTTACTTTTGTCCATAGTCCTTAACAACAAGCCTTGCTTTATACCGCTTGGATCCATCGGCTTCATTCTTGATCACATAAATCCATTGATTTTTCAATGCTTTCTTTTCAATCGGAAGCTCTACCAACTCCCATGTATGATTTTAATATAAGGAATCCATCTCATCCTCCATTGCCCTTTGCCACTTTGCTTCTTCGGGACAATATTTTGCTTTCTGAAAACACTCGGGCTCACCTGAAACAGTAAATAAAACATAATATAAAGAAGGGGAGTACCTTTGGGTGGGTTTATGTGGCCCAGTTGATCTTCCCAATTCATGTGCCGACGGGGTTGACACTTGATCTTCACTCTTATGAGAATCATGTTGAATTTTAATAGATTGAGTGCTTTCTTCGTGATTATCATTACCATCATGACCAACATCACTATCATGAAGTGGAGGATGAATTTCATGTATATCTTGAGAAGAACGATCAACTTGTACATCAACAACAAGCTTATTCTTTTTTTGCTCTTCTTCCGTGCCTTCTTTAAACATTACATCCTCTCAAAACACAACATCCCAACTCCGAATAGTTTTTCTAACAACGGGATTCCAAAGCCTATAGCCCAACTCATCACCTCAATAGCCAAGAAATGCACATTTCCTTGATTTCACATCAAGCTTTGTTCTACTTTCTTTCGGAATGTGAACATAAGCTTCACACCCAAATGTTCTCAAGGGCCCATAGGAAATGTCTTTGCCACTGCATATAATTTCCGGAACGTCTCTATCTAATGAAACACTAGGTGATCTATTAATCAAGTAAACTGCCGTATTTGCCGCTTCGGCCCAAAAAGGCTTTGATAGGCCGGAGTGAGACAACATACTTCGAATCTGCTCCACAATGGTTCGATTCATTCTTTCAATAATCCCATTTTGTTGAGGAGTATAGGGAATCGTATTCACTCTTTTGATGCCATTTTTTAGGCAAAAATCATCAAAGGCACTAGAGTAAAATTCATTACCATTGTCGGTTTGCAAACATTTAATAAAGTATTCACTTTCATTTTCAACACGAGCTTTAAATTTCTTAAAAGTCTCAAAAACATTATCTTTTGAAGCCAAAGAATAAATCCAACACTTTCTAGAATAATCATCTAATAAAGTAACAAAATAGTATGCACCTCCAAGTGACTTAATATTAAAAGGACCACAAACATCGGAATAGACCAATTCCAATAACTTGCCCTTTCTATGCATCTCATTTCTTTTGAAGTTAATCTTATGTTGTTTTCCCATAATGCAATGCTCATAAAAATAAAAAATGAATGCTCAAAGGAAGGAATAAGATTATGTTCTTGTAACGCATTCATACCATGCTCACTTAGATGACCAAGCCGATTATGCCAAACTTGCATATCTTCGCATTTACTTGTGGTTGCAACCACCAAATTTGAATTATCATCTTTTTGAGCTATTCCATGAAGTGTATAGAGACTTCCATCCTTTTGCCCTTTTAAAATAGTCATACTACCCTTTGATATCTTCCAAGTGCCTTTTTCGAAAGTGATAACAAAACCGGAAACATCCAATTGTCCCGCCGATATTAAATTTTTTGTGATCTCCGAAACATGCCGCACATTCGTCAATGTATGCTTATTGCCATTTGATTGTTTTATAACAATATTTTCAATGCCCACAATTTTACATGCCCGATCATTATCAAGATAAACATATTCACCATCTACTTTTTTATATGTAGAAAAATATGATCGATCCGGATATATATGAAAAGAAGCACCGAAATCTAAAACCCAAGTGTTTGCACAAGAAAAGACCGTGCACGCAACACTTAATGTCATTCCACCTTCACAATCCGAAGAGTTGCTAGCTTCATTCTTGACGTCCTTGCCTTTACCTTTTTGTTTATTTTTCAAAGCATAACAATCCTTCCTCACATCGCCCGCTTTCTTGCAATACCAACAAGTAAGCCTTCTACTTTGTGATTTTGATCTTCGTTTACTTTGAAATCTTTCTTTTGTGTTAAAAAATTGGCCTCGCTTCAATGACCTTCCTCTTTCATTAATAGTTAGTGCTTGACTTATATCACTAGACAATTGATTTGTGGCTTTATGAGTTTCCTCATTCAACAACGAAGCAACAATATCATTCAACTTGAATTTGTTCTCCATTGTGTTCGCCACCATAGTAACAAGAGTATCCCAACTTGAAGGTAAAGAATTCAAAAAAAGTAAACATAGGACTTCTTCATCAAGATTGATTTTGAGAGACTTCAATTGTACCGCAATAGAGTTGAACTCACTCACATGCTTGCGAATAGTCAAACCTTCTTACATTTTCAAGAGAAAAAGCCTCTTCATTGCATGCATCTTGTTCACACCGGAATGCTGCTCAAATGATTGCTCCAAAGTCTCCCATAACTCGGATGCGGTCTTGCATTGATAAATATCAAACAAAATCGATGGTGAAATACATGGCCTAATCGTCGTCAAATATTTTCGGTCAAGTATGTCCCATTCATGATTATCCATAGTAATGGGTTTTACACCTATTCCCAATATTGACAAATCAAGCTCTTTTGCAACCAAATAATCATCTATCATGATTTTCCATATAGCCCAATTGCTATCATTCAACTTCTCAAATTCCATTGCTTTCTTCATTAGAACAACGAGTAAATGTACACAAGTGAATGCTTAGATAACCACCAATCAAGCTTTGATACCAATTGTTAGGGGAACCGGCCGTGGGGTTACCGAGCACACCTCAACCCACAGAGCATACGAGCGCAGCGGAAACAGGATCTTTCGTAGATGAAAGTAGACGAGAACGATTGTAGAAACAAGCACGAGAATAACTAAATAATTAAAACGAATAAGAAAATACAAAGACACAAGATTTACGTGGTTCGGCCAACAATATGTCGACCTACATCCACGGGCAATCCCTAGGGTTTTATCTTTTCTCCCACTTTTTTTCTCTCTCTATATTTTCTTAATACTCTAATCACCCATACTTTAACCTTTAAAAGATAAAGCTATTAAATATGGGTCGTTGGATCAAAAGAATTATGATTCAAAAGCTTACAAGTAAGAGACCCAAATATATAATCAGAAAATATAAAAATAAAAGATTTGACTTCACCAAATTACATAGCGCAAATAACAAGGCCCAATGTAATTAAATCAACACTCTTCTATCTCTGTTTGAAATGATAACGGCAAAGTACACACCATATTTACGCCAGCTGATTCGTCAACCAAGTTTTTTTGGGTCTTAACTTTCTTCTCCTCAGACTTTCTTGTTTATCTAGCCGAGAGTTTATCTTATCGAGTTACCTTTCTTTCTTTAGTAGTCCATCTTTCTTTTTTTTACTGCGATTTCTCGAGAATTAATTTTCTCCTTTAGTTTACTTTGCATATCCCTCTATACTTACTTCAACGTTGTAGGTCGAACAACTTGTGATTTCAACCGAGGCACTATAGTTGAACTACCTGCCTCATGGTCATTCTTCACAGGCTTCCATGGTTAATTGCTGATATTTCGGTCGTCTCCTAACGTTTAGTCGAAACCACCCGGCGTCTTCCGAATGTCTTCTTATCTCAATTTGCATTCTTTGTTGCCGCCTCTTCTATTTTTTCATCATGACCAATCCATACCATTTAGCTGATTCCTTTGCAATGTACCATTGGTCAACCGGCACATTTGCCAGCGGTTTCACAATCCTCAAGTGCTTTCTTAGTATCTCTCTCCTTTGCCATAGATTCAATCAATGCTGAATAACTAACTCATTCACCAATTTTCGATCGAGCATCTCAGTTTCGTTCTCAATCATTCTTTCAAATTCAGGATCAACTCTTGGTATCATTATTTGGTATTCATTGGCCGATAGCCCTAGTTCCATCGCTAGTTATCGAAAGTCGATAGCCCAGGTTCCATCACTAGTTACTGAAAGGTTGCTTCAAGGCTCCTAGATCTCAGTCAAAATCTTCTTTTTCCCTATAATTTTTTTTTTTTTTTTATGGCTCTTTTGATCGGCGAATTTGTATTAGAATTCATGTTTTCATTTGATCCTTCTTCCGAAAATTCGATCGCCATATTTTCTCCGGCTTGAAGACCCTTCCATTCCTCAAGAAATGAAAGATACTCCTATCATTCCCTGATCGTTTTCCGTATTGAAAATCACTGCCTAATTTTTCTTATTTTCTTCGGCATTGCATATCACGCATAGCCGAATCCTTTTTTTTTGTCGCTCCTACAGCCTTTTGAAATTTCTTTTCCTCACGTATTTGTATTTTTCTCATGATGTCCACCATGTTGCATTGTGCTAGAAAAAAATTCTTATCATTTTTCATCTTATTTTTATTTTTTGATCGGCAAAAAATTATCTTACTCTCGTTGATTTTCTTTTGAACCTAACTTTTAAAGTCTATACAATCGTTAGTTTTATGAGTCTGAGAGGTGCCATTTACAATATTCTCTTCTTCTCAACTCTTTATTAAAAGACAAAAGTTGGCCTTCTTGGCATTTTATTTTTTCATCTTTATATAACTAATTAAAAATTTGATCGGTCTTTATTATATCAAAAGAATAAGTGAAAGTCGAGATTCAAGCTATGGTCTTATTGGTCTATATTGACTTTATAAATGAACATTTATACGAATGGCAATTTTTTATCATCTCGACTGCTAGACTTCAGCTTCAGTAGTCGATTTTTCGCTCTCACTCAATTTACTCATCTCTTCTTGAGCCGAACTTTTTTACATAAAATTGACATTTGTTCTTTGTCTCCGTTCCAATCTTTATTTTGGCTCCAGCTCGATTGATCATCTTGATTTTTCTTTCGAAATTGTTCATAATGATTAACTCGAATACCCAAATTAAAAAGATTTGAGAAGTACTTGTCTTCAAAATAATCCTTTATTTTAAAATGAAGGTCATTGAAGGCCATTTGTGTAAACTCCGATTCTGGCATTCTTACAAAACTCTAGTTTCTTTCAACTTTTAAATGGTTTAAATATTTTTCAACCATTTTTCTCGTATAAAGCTAAATCAACCACTAATAACTCTGGTTCTGAACTAAAAAATTGTTCATAAAACTTACGTTCCAACTCATTCCAATCTCTGATAATGAAATTGGGAGGTAAACTAGTGTATTATGTGCATGTCATCTTGGTTAACAACGCATTAAAAAGTTTCAATTTTAAAAATGGGTTAACGGTTGCTTTTTTGTATTGCCGTGAACCGAGCAATATGCCCTACCGTGCTCTCGGTCTTTTCTCTTAACTGTCCCACCGGGTGTGTCAAAAATTATTTTCATCGAACTGAACTTCCCAAGTCGTTGGCAGAGTCAAAAGTACCTTCGATTAGCTATTCGGCTCTTTGAGTGATCTTCGGTGACTTGATCAAGCGATAGGTTGAGGAGAGATCAGGTCAACCAATTCCTTCTTCAATATGTAAATCGAACCGAGCTTAGAAACTTTGAGAACAAATTCGGTTAAAGGTTAGAGCCAAATTAGTTATATTTCATTATTCGTGGAGAGAAAAGTTATAGGAATTGTAAGTAACTAAGGATTACAACTTCTAGAACTAAAGGCTTAGATTTAAAAGATTAAAGTTTATTCCTCGGAAAGCGATAAATGATGGAAATGAACAATCTTAGAAATTTCAATCTACTCCTAGGACCGAAAAACAGTAGATGTAGGGAATAAAAATAAAAGTAAAAAGCAGATGGTCTTATATACAGAAAAGATTCTTATTATAGGCAACTTCTCACTATTTGTAGATGTAGTTATTGGACGATTATCTTTTTAATCGTTTTCGTCCAAAATTCATTCGTCTTTGAATGTTTCTTTCTCGACTCCTCCTGATGTATCATGTGTCATTTTTCTGTTTGTTCATATAAACTAAAGGATTAATTGCATACGGCTTTCTGTAAACATATCGAATAGCAGATTTATCCTTATAAAGTTTAACTTTTCATATTTATCCTTTCAAAAGTCCAACGATATTCATATATATCACTGTTAGAAAAATCTAGTTAATCATAAGTTAAATACTTAATCTTGGTTAGTTAGTAAGATAAATTTATCTTTAATATTTGAAAGGACAAAACTGTCATTTCATATATAATACTAACGATAATAAACCGGAGGGATATATATGAATAACGTTAGACTTTTAAAGAAATAAATATGAAAAATTAAATTTTGTAGAAATATATTTACTATTCAATATGTTTACAGGGAGTCGTATCTAATTAATCCTAAGCTAAATATGTGAATTGAGCCGCCTACCAACTGGTTTTATTTTCTTGCGCCAGCGAATATTGTGAAGACAAAGCCATTGCTGGATCTGCCAGGGGCCGACGATCGTCTAAGCATTTGGAAGGCCGACCTCGCCGACGAGGGGAGCTTCGACGAGGTCATCAGAGGGTGCACCGGCGTGTTCCACGTGGCAACTCCTATGGATTTTGAGTCCAAAGATCCCGAGGTACAAAAAAAAAAAAATAGTTGTTTTAAATAAGAATAATAATATACAATGTAAATTATTTTTATTTAAATATTATTTTAATATAAAATTATTATACTGTTCTTCATAAGACATTTTACTATTTCATATGATAGGTACAAAAATATTTCTGGAGGAATACATGTTGTGTACCAAAAACAACCATTAATTTGGACCTAATGTCTTGATTTTTATGTTTTTTTTTTCTTTTTTCACTTAAACATTTTAATCGATTTTAAATTTTATAGGATAATAAAATATTTTTCTAGCAATAATTTAAATTTTAAAATAAATTAAAATAAGTAAGTTATTTTACAAATGAATAGATTTAAATTTATCACAAGAATTTTATTTTATTTTATTTTATTTTTTTTTTTTTGTTTGTGTGTGTGTGTGTGCAGAATGAGGTGATAAAGCCGACAATAAATGGACTCCTGGGCATTCTCAGATCATGCAAGGAGACCGGCACGGTGCGGCGCGTCGTGTTCACGTCGTCCGCCGGGACGGTGAACGTCGAAGAGCACCAACAGTCGGACTACGACGAGAATTGCTGGAGCGACATCGACTTCTGCCGCCGCGTAAAGATGACTGGATGGGTATGTTCACTAGGAACGTCTTCTACCGATGTTGACGGGTCAGATTCGGAGGGAATTTTTAAAAATCTGAATCCGAACTCCAATCTGGCTACCAAACTCGAATCCAACGGATTTTAAAAATTTATATCCAAATTCGAATCCGATCAAAAATTCGAATCCAAATCCGAAAATTCAAACCCGAAATAATTATTATTTTTTTTCTTTACAATATTTCAAAATATATCATATTAAATTTAAATATAATATTAAATATTTATATACACATATATTATATAACGCAAAATCAATTCGGGTTCGGATCCCGGTCGGATACAATCAAAATTCATATCTAAATCCAAATCCGTCATGTTTACATTTTTTATATCCATATTCGTTTAACATCGGATAAATCCATTCCGTTCAGATTCAGATTCGGATAAAATTTCGGATATCTATATCCATTGACAACTCTTCAAAAATCTATGTTTGGACATCTTAAAATTTCTCAAGTATATTAATGGAGAGATTAATTCAAATGATCAAAATATTCTTACTAAATCTTTTTATAAATACCCATATTTTCATTTTTTTTTTCTTAATTTTTAAAAATCTATAATTTGCTCTCTTAAATTTTTAAAAATATTTTACGATAGTTCCGGCAATTAAAGAGATTTAAATGACCAAAATACATTTCCGCCATTTTTAGAAATATTTTGTCTACATTCAATTATAATTTATTAGAAAGAGGCAGAACAATGAAACGAGATATCAATTAAAAATTTTGAGGGAAGAAGTGAATAAGCAAGTACTTGTAAAGGATTTTATTTTATTTTTTTCCTGTATTTTTATATTTTAACCTAAACTTATACATGTTTTAAGGAGCGCACATCACTAAAAAAAAAAAAAAAAAAAAAACACAAGGTTTTTTTTTTTTTGTATCTAATTATGAGATCAGGCCATCAAGTTTCTTAGTAATAAAAAACTCTTTAATTTAAACAAGAGAAACTAATAATGATCTTGCTTAATTATAAACATGAATGGAAGTATCT